>VZQC01013618.1:197252-414752 GCA_009823505.1 Rhizomys pruinosus
GTGGCGCATATCTTTAATCCTAGCACTTGGGAGGCAGAGGCATTCAGATCTTTGAGAGTTCAAGGCGATCCTGGTCTACAGAGCGAGTTCCAGAACAGCTGGGGCTACAAAGAGACCCTGTCTCTAAAAAACTAAAAAAATTATATTACTCTAAAATATGCCTATTTTTCATCATCCCATATACCAAGATTACACAGTCTAAAAATAATTGTTGGGTTAATTCTAGAGCCTGTTAAGGGATTTATATTATCAGAGCACAGTTGCTTTCAGGAAACATTGATGTTGCTCAGTTCGCCTTACAACTCGGTGCTTGGTGCTAGCATCCACAAATGAGGGATATCATTCGTCATTTGTTTTTCTGGGATGGTGATATTTCACTTAGCATAATATCTTCTACTTCCATCCACTGACCTGCAAAGTTCATGATGCCATCTTTCTTTACCACTGCATAGAATTCCATTGTGTACATGTACCATATTTTCTCTATCCACTCGTCTGTTGTCTGTTGAGGGGCATTTGGATTGGTTCCACCTCTTGGCTATTGTGAAGAGAGCTGCAATGAACATGGCTGTGCATGTATGTCTGTGGTAGGATGAATCTTGTGGGTATATACCCAAGAGTCGTATGGCTTTGTCAGGTGGTAAGCTCATCTTGAGTCTCTTCAGAGTTTGCCATATTGCTTTCCACAGCAATTCTAAGAGTTAACACTCCCACCAGGAGTGGATGAGTGTTCCCCTTTCTCCACAACCTCTCCGGCATTTGGTATCATTTGTTTTCTTGATCCTAGCCAGTCTTGTCAGAGTGAGATGATATCTTAAAGTTGTTTTAATTTGTACTTCCTTAATTATTAGCCATGTTGAACATTTTTTAAAGATGTTTATCAGCCATCTTTATTTCCTCATTTATGAATTCTCTGCTCAGCTCTTTACTTCATCTTTTGAGTGACTCCTTTGTTTTCTTCTTTGTTTTTTGACTAGTTTATATGTTCTGGAAGTCAATGCTCTGTCAGATGTATCACAGGTAAATGTTTCCTCCCTCTCTGTGGGTTTTCTCTTCACTGATTGTTTCTTTTGCTGTACAGAAGCATAAGTAAATATTTTTAAAAATAAGCCTTTTCTACAACCTGCTTCCTGGGATAGAGGACTAGGTATATCTTATTCTCCTTCAAATCTTTATCAACTCCACAGAAACAGTATTTCATATTATTCCCTCTACTTGGATTTGTCCTGTCTGTTCTCTGTACTAGTTCCTGTAAGATTAAGTCAGCTATTCCACAAAAATAAAAATTGCTTTTAATAAATAAAAGAGATGTTTCTAAGGATAGAAAATTCAAAATGGATTACACCAAAAGTTTTGGCAACTTAGTGATAAAGAAGAACAAACATAAGAGGAAATCGTAGGAGCTTTAAAAATGTAGGTATCTAATACATTGTATGCTGATTAGAGAAAAATAAGAGCATAAAATCTAGAGCCATAAAACTGGAGAAACAACTTAGCCCTCTAGCTACAAAATATATCAAACATGCAAAAGAAATGAACTCATTGAAACATCTGGATTGTGAACTGCTCACAGAAATGGATGATATAACCAGGAATTTTATAAAAATGCCAAATCTGGGGGAAGATTAGTAACTCCATTCAAGGACTGTTAAAAATAGAGGGAGGAGTATAAGAAATTGGGCTTTAACTTTGCTCATTTCCAGTCTGTTTCTTTATGCATCTCTGCCATATGTGAGCTCCCAGGTTTCTGCTATGGCTGCCTCCTGCCACGCATCCCAAACCATGATGGACTCTCATCCCACTGAAACTGTAAGTCAATAAACTCTTTCTTCTATAAACGGTATTCCCTATGTATATGATGTTTTCATCACAGCAACTGAAATTTAACTCATACTAACATCTTTTGACTCACCCTGTTAGTTTTGTTTCATTAAGGTCTGTGCCCTTGAAATAAGACCTTCAGAGACCAAATCTTTGGACTTCCCTGTTTTGCCTTATCAGGTCATGTAGAGGGAAAAGGAGTGTGAAATTTTACCACTGATTACAGTGAATTCTTGATTGGTGAGCTGCACTTTCTCGGGAGGCTCAATATTTTGTCAAAGACTCTTGCCATAGCTATACCCTTTGCACTTTCTGCCTGTGTTAATGAAAGTTTCATACTACTACTTATCCATTGTGTGTACAATATCATCTTTTTGTTTACTTGAAATTGTTCACAATTTATAGTCTCCTTACTAAATTATTCCTTATTTTCACTTTCAGCTTATGTGTCACCTACAAATTGAAATAGAACAAAGAATAGATGATGGTCATCAGGGTGATAAATCCATGAGTAAAGGCTCTTGCTTTAGACACACAAAGACTCTACTTTGATCCCCAGAATCATGTAAAACAGATGTATACAGCAACACCTTCAACTGCTTTCTGTAATCTCAGTGCTCCCACAGAAATATGGGAAGTTGAGGAAAGAGAATTGTTTGGAAGCTCATAAGCCATATGCACTGGAATACTCAGTGTAGCAGAAATAACGAGATAATCTACTTCTGTTAAGTAGAAGGCCAGAACCAACTCTTTTTCTTTTGGGGGAGGTCTTTTTTGTGAGACAGAGTCTCCCTGTAGCTGCATATTGAGTTGTGGAGCACACTATATAGACCAGGCTGTCCTTGAACTCACAGAGATCTGCCTGCCTCTGCCTCCTGAGTGCTGGGATTAAAGGCATGTTCCACCACGCCTGGCTAGAACCAACTCTTAAAGTTGTACTCTCTCTATCCAATCCATGGCATCAGCAAAGCCACATATCTACATGCATGTACACACACATTCACATACATATGATAATAATAATATATAACAATAATTAAAGTATATATGTAATGTGTATATGGTAATGGCAGGTGTAACTTAAGATTATGATATTAATTATCATAATTAACACAAGAATTGGGTCAATAAAAAGAATCATCAGACAAGATATCCAAAGCATTTATTAAAGTTCAAAATCCATACACAAGAGAAACTATTAGTACAGTAGTAATCATTTTCTTGAATATAATAACAATGAATGTTAGAAAAAGATATGTTGATGGGGCTGGAGAGATGGCCTAGCGGTTGAGAGCGCCAACTGCTCTTGCAGAGAACCAGGGTTCGATCTCCAGCACCCACATTGCGGCTGAGAACCGTCCGTAACTCCGATTCCAGGAGAACTCCAGTTCCAAGGGAATCTGACACCCTCTTCTGACCTCCGCAGCATTGCACGACATGGGTGCACAAACCTGCATGCAGACAGTACATTCATACACATAAAATAAATAAATAAAAGAAAAGAAAAAAAGAAAAAGATATGTTGAGAATGCAAGAGTTATTATCAATAGTGAATGGTTAGAAGCAGTCTCATTAATGCTGTGAATCAAGTTGAGAAAGGATAATACAGTCATGACTATTGAACTACATCATAACTGTGCTCTTCCTTAAAAATAGCAAAGAGAGCAAGCAAAGAAGCAGTTCCTAAAGTTGAGAGTATAATTTTTACTCTTTCCAAATTATGTGATTTTTTTCTTTCATCTGGGAAATCCAAAAAACAAACAACTTCAGAACAGAAATGGGCAATAGTACCTGGAAAGTTCAATTAAGATTTGGTAACAAAATTAGCCTAAAATCAATAACTTTCCTATTTGCCATTATAGAACAGATTAGGAAATGTTATGTAATCACATTTATAACAGCCAGGATAGAAAAAATGCCAAACTCTTATTGATATAAAAATTACATAACTCCCACCAACATTTGTGCAAATATTTTAGAATATTTGAGGTTGTGGCAGGAAGAGGGGAAAGATATGAGAGATTAGATATGAAAATTAAAAATGAAGGTGAAATGAGTTTAGGAGATCTAAAGTAGTATAAATATTGTTCCGCAGGAATCAGAAATTGGGTTCTACTTTTTACAACATGAATTCCAAAGATCTAACGTCTCAATATTATAAGAATTGAATTTATTGTTTTTGAATGAATGATACAAGTGAAGAGTGAATGAATGAATGCACTTTTGTACAGTCAGGAATGGATAATGCTCTAACTCTTCACTTTTAGTTAAAACTGTCTTTTCCTGGAAATGAATACTATATAGAAAATAATTTCCTGCCTGAATATTTGAGACTGTGAAGCTCTTCCCAAAATAAGAAATCTATGTTTCATTATCTCCAAATGTCAATGCTTATCACTAGCTTGAAGAATAAAGTCCTCAAGATTATAATGTGCAAACCTCATATGTTGGAAGATTTCCCACCCTGCACTCCTTCCAGATTTTCCCTGAGGGTCACTATGGGAGACCAGAAGATGCAGTTGGATGCAACTGTCAGAGTGGGAAAGCCCCTTGAAGTGAAGGATGCTAAAAATAATGTGAATAGTGGTGCCACGTGGAAGATTAGCCCTAAAGGACTTAGGCCTTCCTTAGAATTACAGTTATCTCTGAAAAGCTGTTTGAACTGATACTATAACTGGAAAGAAATTCTGACAACACATCAGAAAGGATTTTCATAGAAAGATTAACTGAATTGGTTCATGAAACTCGGATATGTCCAGTAAGTATAGAAAAGGTTAGAGATTTTAAATTTTACTAAAAATAAGTTTTTGAAAATTTTGCCCCAAGTTTGGCGAAAAGCTGACATTTGAAGACCAGCATTTAATTAATTACTATTAAAGTCACAGCATTAGGTAAGATTTAACATATAACACTTAAGTGTATAGGTTTTAAAATCAGAAAACCATCTACAAAATCTGGAATAAAACACTGAGTACTGCATCTTTACTTTATTTGATTTGCTGTTTCAAATCATGCTTTTTATACAAATGAACAAAATACTAATATTCCAAGAATTAATTTATGGCATATTTGGAAAATTACAGAATAATATGACTATAAATGTTCACTTTGACCAAGAATGTCATTCTGTAGAATTTTGTACACTATAATATGTTACTTGCTTTTCTTTTTGCTTGGAAGAAATAACTGGAGAACACCACTTCACAGAGGACAGGTTCAATTTGGTTCATGACTTCAGAGGATAAAGTCCATTATGGAGGGGAAGGCATTGCAGTGTGATTGTGATGCTACACTTTCACCTGTCTCCTTTTTTTATTTTTATTTTTACAGTTTTATATATGCTGTTTAATTCTTCATAAAAGTCTAATTTCCAACCTTCAAAAGTGTGATTTAGGAAAGAAAATATAAATTTTAGCATACTTTATTTTACAAATAGCAATCAGTTCACACATTAAATAACACTATAAAAGAATTATTGGACATGTTTCCCCACTGTATATATTTATTGAACTTTTGTGCTTTTCACACCATATGCCTTAATCATAATGAGACCACCTTCCCTATCTTCATATCTCCATAGCACACCCAAAGAATTTTATGCATTCTTTCACAGATGTTAAGGCTTATCTGTTGGCTTCCTCAGTGTCATGAGGTTCCTGCCTCCCAGGTCATCAGCCTCACAGCCCTAGGTATGTCAGTTGTCTCTGGCCATGGCTCAACTGCCAGGGGCTGCAAGGAGGGAAGTGGGAGGAGTAGAGTGGTCCCGAAGATGGCAATAAACCCAAACAGATCCAAAGAAAGATCCGGGAGTTGCATCAGCAAGAAATACTGATCTATTGCAAGGGTTTTAAGCACTTATATAGCTTTGTTGGGCTCTTTGACCAGGAAGTGGGTGGAACAGAGGAGAAGCCTATTTGTGTTCTTCAAAGGCTAAGTTTTTATGGCAAGAAAACCATAGCACCCCCCCCCCACACACACACACACACGCACACACCTCAGGTAAGCTTACAGCTTATGCCACTTGCCTCCAGAGGATAAGGCAGACATGCCTCAGGAGGAAAAAAGCTTGGATATGCTACTCTTCGAGCTACACTCTCCTGGGGGGTGGGCTACAGATAGATGCCTGATGTCCATTATGGAGAGTGGGAACTACTCCAATCTTCTTCCAGCCTTCTAGGTTTTTGAGGAAAGAAGTCAGCTCTCTTATACTCAGCCATAATGGATTCATCAGGCCCTACACCTATCAAGTCAAGTATGTATACCTAGATGTCCCTCATGAGTTCACCCACTGGACTCTGATCAGCCTATTTAGCATGACACCGTTAAAGAAGATCAATCAACTCTCTGTCACCTAGCAGGTATGATCTGGCAATAGTTCCTTAGCTAAGGTTTGGGCCTCCTTCCCATTTCCCCAGTTCTATGCTGATTTTTTGTCTGATTGAATTTGCATGGGACTTGTGCATGCTATAACCATTGCTATAAGTTCATATGAGCAAGTTCTCATGAGCTGGAAGACTCTGTTTCCCACTGTTGGCTCTTACAATCTTCCTACCCTCTGTTCTACCATGGTTTCTGAGCTCTCTGTGGGTAAGTTTTATTGTGACTCTCCTCTAGGGACACACAGTCTGCAGTCCCTTTTTTCTCTACCATTTGGCCAGTTGATGCTTTCTGTGTTCATCGCCCTCTGTTGCAGGAGGAAGCTTCCCAGATGACAGTTGAGAGATGCATTAATATTCTCTCCAACACCTTATGCTATGATCCCTAAGCCTTAGTGTTCCATTGTAAATGTGTCACTTAGGGCTGAGCATCTCACAGACTATTCTCTGTATGGGTTCAGTGGTAGGAGTCTATCCTAGTTTCCACCTGTTACAAAAAGATGCTTCTTTGATGAGTGCTGACTGATATACTTTTCTGTAAATATAAGGATACGTATTTAGCATACAGTAAGAAATTACACTTGTCTAAGGATATGACAGACTTGGGGTTTTCTCTAGCCTCTGTGACCTCTCGATCTATGTGTATTTACTATGTTTCAGTACCACACATGAGGCCCTTCCTTTGATAAAGCTTTAAGTCCAGATAGATACTCCCTAGATAAAATGCCACTACTGCACCAGTACAGTTTGCTGTGCAAGTTGTCCTTGAGGCTATTACAGATTTTAAAGACAGGATTGCATCATTGATTTTCTCCATTAGTGGCTTGCATAGTGTTCTCCAAAGCTATGAGGGCTAGTCTTCAAGGTGATAGCTTCCAGGTCCACTCCTGCTCTATTGCTGGTCCATTGCTTCAAGTCCTGTGTTCTATATCTTTTCTTCAGCAGCAATCTTACTTTCAATTTCTAGGAGGTATTCCAGGGCCATGGAAATAGACTGTGTTATTTTGGGAAACTACCCTGACTAACAACTCAAAGAAAGATTTCTCCTGTCTGGAATTTTTTTCTTGTTACTTAGCCTTCAGCTATACACATGGGCATACACTCTTATATTGTGAGATTTTCATGCACCAGTACTGTGTTTACATAATTTCCACCATAATTCTCCCTGTTAAAGCACTTTCCACATCCATTTCCTACTCCCCGTTAATTTCATTACTTCTTCTTTAATTATTATACACTCATGTTACCTACTGAGTCCATTTCATAGAACATGTTTTAGATGTGTTTAGGGCTGACTACTTGGATTAGATAAAGTATCAGGGAGCTTATGCTGAGAGAAAACTGATTCTCTCTCTCTCAATAGTCAATGATTGCTTGTAGCTTTTCACCTAGATGTGGGACATTGTGAAATTTCAACCATCCACATTGGTCAACTGGGATTTTCATTATGCTGGTCATATTTTATTTTATTTATTATGTTTATTTTATGAGTATGAGTGTATTGCCTGCATGTGTGTAAGTACATCACTATCGTGCAATGTCCACGGATGTCAGAAGAGAGGGTCAGATTTACCTGGAATTATAGTTAAGAGCAATTTTGTGCTGGGAATCAATCCCAGGACTTCTGCAAGACCAATCAGTGCTCTGAACTGCTGAGCCATCTCTCTAGCTACACCATATTCTCTATAATGTCTAGAAAACACTAGCTGTAGGTGTTCTAATTTTCTGGTTCTTATAATCCTTCTTACACCCTCTTCCACAATGCTTCCCAAGCCTTAGGTGTAAGTTTTGTAGATATACCAACTGCACTGAGCAACCCGTGGTCACTTATACATTGCCATTTGACCAGCTGTGAGTCTCTGTAGTCATCTCCATTCTTTAAAAAGTAGCTTTTATTGCCAGGAGTGGTGGCGCACGCCTTTAATCCTAGCACTCAAGAGGCAAAGGCAGGCGGATCTTTGTGAGTTCAAGGCCAGCCTGGTCTACAGAGAGAGTTCCAGGACAGCTGGGACTACAAGGAGACCCTGTCTCAAAAAGACCAAAAAAGAAAAGTAGCTTTTATTATCAATGGTGAGAGCTACACTCATCTGTGAATATAAGCACAAGTATTTATAATTTAGATAAAAATTAGATTGCATATAAGTGCCTTTTTGTTGCTGTAATAAAACACCATGAGGAAAGCAACATTCAGAGGAGTTTATTTGGGCTTACAGTCAGGAGGATAACGAGTCCATCATAGTGGAGAAGCTGGCAGCACACAGGCATGGTAGTTGGAAGAGGAACCTGAGACCTTACTTCTTCATGCACAAATACCCAGCAGGCAAAGCACACTGGAAGTGGGGCCAAGATACAAACTCTCAAAGCCCAGCCTCATTGACACACTTCCTCTAGCAAAGTTGTGTCATTGAAACTTCCCACAACAGTGCCACCAAATAGGGACAAATTATTCCATTATTTGTACCTATCAGAGATATTTCTTATTCAAATCAGCATATATTGGTTTAGAAAAGTGGGCATTTAGGTGTCTATGATACCTCTAGCCACAGACATTTGACTAGGTTTGTAGAACCAGGTATGAATTCTATCTGACTAAGTGGACTATAAATCCAATTAGACCACTGCCATTATAGATGTTAGCACAAGAATGCTGATAGTCACATTTAGTATATGTCTTTTTTTCATAGTTAAACCTCACTGGAAACTGCAGCTGAGAAACACCCAGAAGTATGTCTCCTAAGTGATTCCAAGTCCAGTCATGATGAGAAGATAAACAGTCATGTACGATGTATAAAGTAATGGGATAGGAAAGAAATGTACAGATATGCTCCTGCCTAACAGCATGTTGACCCTGGCTTGGAAAGAAATATTTTACTGACATGAATTCTCCTTTTCTTTTTCAGCTCTTTTCTTTTATTCTCAAGTCAAATTTTCATTACTACACTGATCGACAAAAGGGAAAAGACACTGTTACTAGCATTGCTCATTTTAGTCTAACAATCCAACACCCATTTAAATACAGAAAACATGCTGTGAATGGGGAGTCTAAAAGAATTTACACAGACCACTCATCATCCTCCTTAGATTTCCCAGATGACTCAAACTCAGGGGCACTTTGCTGCTGCCTGAGCTTGCAGCATAGCCCTTCTATTTACAAAGCTGCAAAGACCTACTACTATAACTATTAAAGAAACAATCATATTGGCCAATCAAAAACATTTCCCCACACCCTTGATATGTATTTCCTTATACCACTTATTTTTTTTAAATTTCAGGAATATGCTCTTTCTGTTTAACTTTGTGAATATACTGTGTCTGTCATTTCTAGAAATATAAGCAAATGTATGCAACACTGCATATTTGGGTGACTTATTCAGCAAATATTAATATTTTGATTGTAGCCTGTGTTTTAGTGTATTAATAGTTTTTGCTGAGTAGTATTCTGAGCATATAAAAGTTAGTTGATTCTTTCACATGATACTATAATTCATTCTTGAGTTATTATAAGTAAATTTAACATGAACGTTATTGTAAAATACTTCATAGGCACTGACAGTCTGGGTTTTATGCATGGTGTGGATTTAGCTTTTAAATCAAAAGTAAATTAACCCAGAGTAAAGTGTATAGAAATGGAAAGCTCCAAAATACAAGGCAGAAACTATGGATCCATAAAGGTGACTAGAGCTGACACATGATGAGGCTCCTAGCTATGTAAGTCCCACACCATGTCACAGAAGTTATGGAAGCTGACTCAGGGTCAGGGGCTCAGGTGCATGGAGAGCCACAACAGCAGTGGGAGGCTATACAAAGTGAAATCAGGCCAGAGTTGACCCACGGTAGAATGTTCAGATGCTAAGAGCCACACCAGACAGCAATGTGCTGACCCTGGGATAATGACTGTTGTTGCAAACACAAACTGACTTTTATGGAGATAGAGTCCATGACTCTGAATACCAGTCCCACAGAAGAAAATGATACTTTAACATTACTAAGATTTAGTCCTTTCCTACCCATTGTGAATGCCTCCTCTGAATGAAGAAACGTGATGTGATTAAGAGAAAAGAAAGACTCAACAAAAAAAATTATAACTCCAGATGGTCAAGTTGCAGTGCAGGAACAAAAGGAAAATGACGTCTCCTCCTAAAATTACTAATCCCATAGTAATTGCCTTAAGTGAAAATGACTTGGAAAAACTTACAAAGAATTCAGAACAATTATAGCTACATTAAAAAATATTAAAAGAATGGGATGAGTGTACTCCATAATAATAAAAAAACAAAGAGCTTAATGAAATAAGGAAATCAATTCAAGATATGAAAATATACTTTAATAATGAGAGATAAGTGCTGAAGGAAACTAAACAGAAATGATCCTGGGAATGAAAACCTCAGAGTAAAATAAAAGCTGCAAAGCCAGAATGGATCATTTTGGTAGAATAATATACTACCACTTAAAGACAAGGTAAAGGAATTGGATCTTTCAGTAAAGGCCACACCCAGAGTTAAATCCTATACTTTATCAGACCATAACAAAATAAAGTTAGATCTCAATAGAAACAGAAACTTCAGATACTCATGGGAACTAAATAACATGACAATTGTGTCAAGGAAAGATATGAAGAATGAAATAAAACAAATCCAAGAAATGATTATAATTTTTGTGAAAAGGGAGATATTTGTATTTTACATTGTATTTTTCAGATAACGCAACAATATTCATAGTAGATAGTGACAATAAAATAAATTAAGCCAAGAGATTCTAACACCAGTATGCCTTTAGTTATATTTCTACTGCAACATGCTCTAGTGTGATCTTGGATGTGTTACCTAACTTCTCTGTGCCTCAAGTTACTCACATGTAACATACATATATACAAGAGCTCCTTGAAAGAGAACCACTAGGAAATGAGTGCAACAGGGCATTTAGCAGTTGTCAGCATACTTTCTATGGAGTTGTGCTGCATATCTAGTATTCTAAAAAAAAATTTTAACATTTAAAAGAAGTAAATTGCTCTAAACTTTCTCCATCTTCCAGATGAGAGAATGAATAGTCAAAAATAGATAGTAAACGTCATGTGTGTGGAAGGGAGAGATTTCAACTGGGAGGTTGGGAGGAAGTTTTCCACCAATATTTACTCAAAGCTGACAGCTGACCACACTCAGAGCTTTCTTCATTTCCAGGTTTGCCGTGAAGTACATGTTGGGTTCAGTTGAATCTCAGCTTTCTTGTGTTCTTGAAGAGTTTCCTCAAAGCCGCGAGTGCTCATCCATGTTTAGCTCATTGCTCAGCCCCACAGGACAAATGGAATTTTCTATTTTAAGAAGCATGTCTATATTGACCTTCAATAAAGATGCCTCTCTAGAATGCACCTTTTTTCTTTCTCCAGTATTAATTGATGATTAATCACTTTTTATGGAGAATCTTGCTATGTAGCCTTAGTTGGCCTGGAACTCAATATGTAGACCAGGCTGGCCTCAGACTTATAGTCTCCTGCCTTTGTCAACCAAGTACTGGGATTTCAAGCATGTGCTACCAGGTCTTGTGTTTTGGTTATAATTTTTTAAAAATGCAAGAAATCTGACAGTTCTTGGAGATCTGGGCCACTTGGATATGGAGGGTGAGTTCCAGGCCTTCTGGGGCTACAGGGAGACCCTGTCTCAATCCTTCACCCACTCCCCCCAAAAATCACAGAGTAAGTAAATAAATAATGATGTAACTTAAGGCCATGGAAAAACAAGAACAATTGAATCATAAATTAGTAAACAGGAAGAAATAATAAAATTATTAAAAAATAACAAACAGAAATAAGTAAATAAAACAATACAAATAATCAATAAAATGGTTTGTACTTTGAAACGATAAAGAGCATTGACAAACACTTAATCAAATTAACCAAAATCATTATCAAGAACACCTAAACAAATTTAACTAGAGATGAAAAAGTAGTTAGACACTATATTACAATAGATACCAATGAAATTTAGAAAATAATAATGTTAAAAGTATATAGAACACTGAATTAGAAAGTCTAAAATAAATGAATGAATTTCTAAAGAGTATGAAATATCAAAATTTTACCAAGGTAAAGTAAATGATTTAAACAAATCTCTAACCTCCAAAAAGATTAAAGTAGTAATAAAAGTCTACCAATTATAAAATCCAGTGCCAGATGGATTTATTATATTAATATACTGGAAATTTAAAGAAAAACAAACTAACTATTCAAATTATTCTATAAAATAGAAAAGTAAAGTTTCTGGAACTCTGTCTGTGAACTAAGTATTATCCTGATACCAAAAGCAGAACAGGACCCCTCCAAAAAACAAAAATTACAGATAAATATCTCTGATATTCACAAACACAGGAATCCTTAAAATTCTGGCAAACTGAATTCAAGATTACATAAAAATATCATTCATTGACTCATTACAGCAGTGGGCATGTGATTGGGGAACCTGCAAGCTGTCAGGGACTATGCAAGTGCCCTTCCCAGATATCTGGCCCAGGGTGAACCCTGGCAAGTCCTGCAGGAAAGGCTTTGAAAAAAGACCCACATCCTTTTATGATTAAGGGCACAAACTGTATATGGATGAAAGGAGTGTACTTCAATATTATAAAGATTATATGCAACAAACCCATAGCCAATATCACATGAATGGAGAAAAACTTGAATATCCCCATCAAGATCAGGAACAAAACAGGAACTTCGGGCTGGAAAAGCCATTGAATGCTTGGAGTTTGTTGCTGTGGAACTTGGAGCAGTTATGCTGAAGGAGCTGTAGACGATGGAGGCCTGGCTTGTGAAGCTTCAAAGGGAAGCAGGGACCATCAGGGCTGTTGGTATGACGTTTTTGAATTGAGAATCTGTGGGTTCTGGTCATCTGGTGCTGAAGAATCAGCTGTAACAAGAGACAAGAACCTGAAGTGAATCCTTTGTTTTACTAGGACAACTGATGCTGGTTAGCTGAGGCTGAAAAAAATCAGCTGTAAGTAACAAGAGACCACCATCATTGTGGTGAAATCTTCTGGGAAGAATTTCTTCAGGGTCAGCACACAGAAGCTATGTTCCAGAAGGGGCCTGAGCCTCCATCTCAAGCCAGAAGCAGGACTTGGTAGTGTGTAAGAGTCTCCTATATGGTTCTGGTGTTTAAATTTGAGGGGGGTCTCAGAGAGCAGCCGAGGCTTGGCACTGTGAGAGGTCAGGAAAGACCATTGGTGGAAGCACACCTCGGTTGCAGTGAACACCCCAGGGTTGCAGGGGTCATGGAGAGAAGCTGAGGCTTTGCATCAGGAGAGGTCAGAAGAGACCATTGGTGAAGGTGCTGCCTCAGTTTCAGTGGCGACCCCAGCTTTTTGGAGATGCCAGGACCATGGGATGACCACCAAGAGCAGCAGCAGGTGTGGAATGGAGTCAGCCTGGACCTGAGAGATGAGCTGTGTGTGCCACGGATGGCAGAGTCGGAGAGGGGGAGCTGCTGAGACCCTTTGGAGCCCAGAAGATCTGAGTGAATCTAGTGTCCAGCCTTGAGCTATTTGCTGGACTTAGTTTTTTGTTTGAGTGTGCTGATTCTTCCCTTTGAAATAAGACAATCCTTGTTTTGATTTTACAGCAGCCCACAGTTAAGATACTTTTAACGGACTGTGAACTTTTAAGTGTTTGGATGTTCTAAGGACTGTGGGGCTTTTAAGTGTTTGGACTTTCTAAGGACTGTGGGGTTTTTAAGGTTGTACTGTCTTAGGTTTTGATTAATGTTAACATCATACTTTGGGGATAAGAACTGGAAAGGTGGTGGTTTATGTGATGTGTTTTGTGTGTCAGTTGACAAGGTGTCACTGTGCTGGAATAGATGTAGTGTCACCTTGACACCAGACCCAAACTAGTATATGAGGAGGAGCCATACATTGAGAGGAAAGAAAATGAAGTCTTCCCATTGGGAACAATGGCCTTTATAGGGCAACTGGTCGGTGTAGTAGTAGTGAATAGTCTATGACTCATAGACTTGGTGCTTTGTGGGCCTCCGGCCTCCTGGCATCTGCGTGCGTCGCGCTGCACTCTTCTGTGGACGGAGGTGGTTGTTGTGTACGGTATAAGAAAGCAGGCTGGGCATGGACCAGGAGAACAAGCCAGCAAGCAGCATTTCTTCATGGCCTATGCCTCAGCTTCTGCCTCCAGGTTCCTGCCCTGAGTTCCTACCTTGGTCTCCCTGAGTGATGAACTGAGATCCAGGAGATGTGAGCTGAATAAACTCTTTCCTCCCCAAGTTGGTATTGGTCAGAGTGTTTTGTCACAGCAATTGAAGAGAAACTAGAACAGAAGTCAAAGCATTCGTATTTTCAGATGACATGATTTTATATGTAAGGTACCCCCAAAATCTGCCCCCCAAGAAAAACATCTTAACAACAATAAAATCTTCCAGTAAAGTGGAAGGAGAAAAATAACACATAACATTAACACCTTTCTCATACATCCAATAAAAAGTTATTGAAACAGAAACCAGAGAAACAACCCCATCACAATAACCACCAACAGATGAAATGCATTTTAATAATCCTTATGAAGAAAATGAAAGATTTCTACAATGAAGCCTTTAAGACACTAACAAGATTGAAAGACCTCCCAAGATCATCTACTAGAAGACATGTTAGTTCAATGCATGTACAATAAAAAGTTCAGGGTCATTCTTCACAGATATAGGAAAAGATATCAAAATTTATGTGGAAATAGAAAAGAGGAAGGACAACTAAATCACTCTTGAATGTAAAGAAGGCTGGAGCAGGTGTCCCCACATATGATTTCAAATTATACTGCTGGATGATGGTAACGATAGCAACATGGTGCTGGCTATGTATCTATGTATGCTCAGATGCATACATAAATCAGTGGAGTAGACTAGAGGACCCAGATATAAGTCCATTCAACTACTGCTATATGATTTTGACAAACGTGACAAAAATATACTTTGGAGAAAAGATAGCATTTCAACAAATTGTACAGGGAGAACTGCAGAAAATGAAATTAGATCCTTATCTTTCACATTTCAGCCCCAAATGAATGAAGGAGATGAGCAGAAGATGTAGTACCTTGAAACTACTAGAGGAAATAAAAGGATCTGAACTTCAACCGATAGGCACAAGTAAGGTTGTTATGGAACTCTGAATAGGACTCTGTTGGCCCAGGAAATTAAAACAATAGACAAAGGGGATCTCAAGAAAACTAAAGTACTTTTTCAATGAAGGAAACTGTCAATTGAGTGAATAGGCAGCACACAGAATGGGAGAAAAACTTATCTAGCTATATTTCCTATACAGGACTCGTCTCTAGAACATAGAGCTAAAATAAATGCACATTTGGAAAAGAAACAACCAAAAAAGGCTATGTAACTTACCAAAAGTTCTCAAAAGGAGAAATTTCAAGGGCTAGTAAACACTTTAAAATTCTTTAATGTTCATCACCATCAGGAAAATGAGAATCCAAATTGTTTTAAGACTCCATCTTATCCCAGTCAGAATCGACCTCTTCAGAAATACAAGTCATAACAAATGCTGGTTTGAACAAGGTGAAAAGAGAACTCTTATACACTATGGGTGGGATTGTAGACTATTGCAGCTATCTCGAAATCAGCCTGGGGGGATACTAAAAAAAAACTCCTGAAAATAACATTACATATGATCCAGTTTCACCCATCCTGGACATACGTCCCAAAGGTTCTGTGTTCTATTACAGAGATGCCTACACATCCATGTTGCTACTCAATTCATAATAGCTAGAATCATTGTAGATATCCATCAGTGAATGAAAGAATAAGGAATGTGTGGTGCATATATACAATGGAATTTTATTCAGTTGTAAAGAAATATGAAATTTTCAGATACATAGATGTAACTGAAAACAATCTACAGGAAGTTAGTTAGGTAACCAACATGGCAGGTTCTCTCCCTGTATTCATCCTAACTTGAATCCTTGGTATATTTAACTTGGGACACATGTGGAAGCCAAAAACTAGAATTGGGCCATTGTTGGGACATATGTATTAAAAGAAGCTGGGATTATAGAAATGCAGATAAAATGAAAGTAGAGAGGGTGAATACTGGGGTGTGAAATCTTAAGCAGAAAGGCGGTTGGTTGGTTGGGTGAAATAAGTTGGGGTAAGGCTAACCAAAGTGAAGGGTGTATATGATAGACCTATGGAAGCTTCCCATCTTATAACCCAACTACAAATGTTACTGGTTTTAATCTAATCAAAAGACAGAATGGAAAAGGCTAAGACATATGTTTCAAAGTTTCTAGTATGCTTAGTAATCAAATATATGCAGATAAATTTTACTTGGAGATTTCATCTTACCCCTAAAAGAATGCCTAAGTTTAAGAAAACAAATGACAAGAAATTCTGGCAACGGAGTGAGGAAAGGGAAACCATCATTTACTGGTAGTGAGAGTTGCAAAACTTGGAGACACTATGGAAATCAGCATGGATATTCCTCAAAAAGCTAGAAATAGATCTTCCATGTGGCTCCTTGGGATTTATCTAAAGAACTGTGAATCCTAGTACAGATATTCTCATTCATCCATGTTCATTGCTGCTCTAGTCACAAAAATAGGAAATGGAATAAAGGTAGATTTTCATTAACCTATGAATGGATAATGAAAATGTGGTGCATGCATACAATGTAATTCTATTCAGCTATAACTAAAAATGAAGTTGTGAAATTTTCAGATAAATAGATCTAACAAAAAAATTATACGGAGTCAGTTAACCTAGACCCACAATGACAAACAGCTCGTGTTTTGTTCTCATATGTGTACCACAGTTTTATCTTTAGATTTATTTGTTTAACTTGGAGTGCCTGTAAAAACTACGGAATAAGAAAGGGACCATGTTTTGGGGGGAAGAAAGAGCTTAAGGGATGGTGACAGGATCATCAAACAAGTAATGTGATGGAAAAAGAGGTAATAATTGCAAAAAGGTTTAATTGGGGTAGGGGATGGGAAAATATACCAGAGGAGAGGAAGTGAACAGGGTAACTAACACTAAAGATGTTTTAAAATGTCATATGGAAATTAATAATTTTATAAGCTTCTTGAAATATATATGAATATATGTATATATAAATGTTAATTGGAATTATCCTACAAATAGGGATAAAGTTCCTCCAAAAGTCATAGATTGCCAAATAAAAAGCCCAATGTTTGGTGTGAGATGCCACCTGTCACATGGTATCCCAGAGAAACCGCCTCCCCCCAAGCAATAGAGGGTACCGCCATTGTTCTTAGATACCCACTAGCACTTGCGAGTAAGGCTGTGCAGTTGAAAACACACATACTTTAATCTAAGACTATGAATAAATCCAGCTGATGATGACATGGAAATCTTCTTTCTGTTGGAAACATTCAGAGTGTTGCAATATGCTTTATAAGATGAGAAAATGCATTAATAGTTTCCCCCATCTGGGAGCCCTGTGAGCTTTAACAACCAACCTGGAAAATACACCCACTGTTGCAACAGTGACATGAATGCTGTAGGGATAACCGATGGGATTCCAATGACTTAAGACCCACTGCACAACAGGAAAATGAGTCCTGGTACTTTAAACCTCATCAAAAACCACTGGCTGAGAGAGTTAGCCTTATGAAGACAAACTAGTTTGCAATGTAATTACAAATCATATTTTTTTTTAATTTTTTACTTATTTTTCTCTATGTGTATGAATGTACTGTTTGCATGCAGGTCTGTGCACCCGTGTCGTGCAATGCCACGGAGGTCAGAAGAGGGCTTCGGATTCCTCCGGAACTGGAGTTCTCCTGGAATTGGAATTTCAGACGGTTCTCAGCTGCCATGTGGGTGCTGGGGATTGAACCTGGGTCCTCTGTAAGAGCATTCAGTGCTCTTAACCGCTAGGCCATCTCTCCAGCCCCACAAATTGTATTTTATGAAACAAATTGGGAAAGGGAGTTTGAATAGAAGTGCCTGACGTGTTATTTCTACAGTATATGCAACAAAAGTATGTATAGAGCCATGCGCCATATAATAAGTTACTAGTCAACCAGGACGATATATATATATATATATATATATATATATATATATATGATATATTATATATATAATATAATAAAATATATATTATTATATATATATATATATATATGATTGTGATTCCACAAGATCATTTTGCAAACTGAAAAATTACAATTGCCACCATAATTTTGTAGAGTAATGCATTGCATGGTTGGGGTAGGTGAAAAATTCTATATATTTTCAAAAAATTTTTTAATTATTTTTTATATTTCCTTTTAATTAATTAATTAATATTTTTATTTTTATGTGTATGAGTATATTGCCTGTATGTATGTAAGTGGACCTGTGTCATGCAATGCCCATGGAGAACTGAAAGGGTGTCGAAACCCATGCAACTGGAGTTATGAACAGTTGTTAGCCACTGTTGGTATTCCATCTCTCAATCCCCCTTTTATATTTCTCTTATACTCAGACCTTATATTCACTAGCATGCATATATGCAAACATTTGCATATGCATAAATCCATAGATAGAGAATTAATACATAGCTATCTGGAAATTTAGTGAGAACATTATTTTCTAATAGAAGAAACTTGTTATATTTTGGAAATATTTCCTTAATATCTACTATGTGTAATCCTTATACGTGGTGCTAGCAGTATAGTTACATATATATATATATATATATATATATATATATGAGCAAGAAATTGTGACAATCCTAGATTCATTTCTGGAACCCAAAGAAGGATACTAAACATTCATAATTAAGGCTGCTTAACTGTTTTCTAAATTGAATTTTCACTTTAACTGTTGGCTTTGTATGAGAAGCTGCTACAGCTAGATGCAAAAACAAAATCTACTCAGAATCAGCCAAATGAAGAAGCATCATTCTAGAAAGAAACATCTCCATTCAACTTTCCCATCTTTCATGATTCAACATTTTGATATTTAATGGACAATTTTATAGGAAAAGTGAGATTATACACTAATATTTTAGTTACTCCCAAAGTCATCATCAGTGCTAAAATCTGTGCAAATCACTTAAAAGAAGTAAAATGGAAGTAAGTAGAGTGCCAAAGCTCTTTAGGGCACCAAATTTAGCCCTTATAAAAATGTAGAATGGTTCTTAAAATTCTACCATTCTCCCCAAATTGCCATGACATGAATCAGGCTTTTTCAGTAAAATCCATTAGCCATGTCTGTAATACTCTTCAGAGAAATAACCATTTTCAGCACATTTCTCAAACTGAGTAATTTGGTGGGTAATTTAAGAGTTTTGAAATCATTAAAACTACTTATTGCAATTATACAATGTCTACATCACAATCATTACTTTGAATTTTCTTCCATTTCTCTTAAAATACAGCTTTGAGCTATATTATGCACACAAATAAAAATAAATGAACTAGTTTTTATATATGTTGGAGCCTTATTTTATATAAGAAATGAAAACATGTTTACATGTTGGCCACTCCATTCTCAATTTGTGGGAAACACAAATGAATATTTAGTGCAATCTACATGTTGATCAATTACAATTTTGCTTCTACAACTTGACTGAATTTTAAATAAATTCTCTATCTTCTAACCAGCTCTGAAAAGTCAGGTATTGTTTTTGCTATGAAGTCATTTTCTTTGATCATGGCCTTACATCTTATTCTTTGAGGAATTTATTTCTGTTTCTTGTCTACTTCCATTTACCTAACACCCTGCTGTTCACTCTCATTAAATGTTGCTGCTTTCTAAAATGATATCTGTGTTTTTTTTTTACTCCAGTTTTGTGTGATCTTATTATTTTTCTTCCTGTGCTTCTTGTCTTCTTTGTATATACTGAAATTCTAATTGTCAATGAACCAAATTTATTTTTTTTCAAAGAGTATCATTTTATTATTGTTTTTTATTTTTTTATTTTTTTTTATTTAACATTTTTTTATTGATGCTTTGTGCATTTCATACATCATTTTCCAATTCAGTTCAGGCATATTTCCCTTTCCCTTCCCCCCCATCCCACCCCAACAGAGATCATGCATTCTGCCATAACTGTCCTGCATATTTCTCTCAGTTTTTTTTTCCATTTTTTAGCTATAAGTGATAATCCAAGAGTACAAGCATCCTTCATGTAAAACCAATTTGCAGGCTGTTGTGCCGAAACCCCCACAGCCCCACCTTCCAGCGGGGGGTGAGGGGTTGTACGTTCAATCAGGTTGATCAAATGAGGGTCCAGACTACATTGCTGTAGTTTCACCATTCACACCAATCACAGCCCTTACATTCTACCACGCCCCCTCTTCTGCAGATTATTCCCTGGGCTTAGAAAAGGGGCACAGGTGGATGAGAAGCAGAACAGTCCACTCTCTCTGGAGCTGTTGTCTTGGATTCTGGTCAATTCTGGCTGTTTCCTTTCATGGGCTGACAGTCTGTCCAGGAATAACCTTTCGATCCTACTAATGAAGCACAAGCAATTAGATATATAGGTATTTAAGCAGCATTAATAGTTATGGTAGGTTACTTTGTTATAGACATATATGTTTAGATGAGATGTTGATCCACGAACTACATTTTTTCCTGTTAAATATGACGGGGTCTTACTGTGGCTTATGATATCTCCTAACCTGTAGAGAATGTAAGCTTGTGGCATCAGCCATGGGTCATTCCTCCAAGGAGAGAGCCAATAGCCAATTAGATTTGGGATATACAGGCACATGGCTGCCTCTGCTGCACAGTATTTCCAGGCAGGTGAGGTGTAGCTGGTGCTGACGGTGGAGTCTTGCTTGACTCAAGGAGACCCGTATTTGCTTTATTGGTTTAGTGGCCTTTGGTAACACTCTCTGGTGTTCCAGAGGCCATCTGTACACTTGCATGTGTGGTCTCAATACATCTTTCCCATGTTAACGTCAGGTCTTCAGCAGCAGGGCCTTATCGCCTCTCTTCTTGCAGGTATCCCAGTTTAGAGGCAAGGAACCTTTACCTTTTGTGGCAGGCTGTGGGGATAGCGCAGTGGTGAAAGGCTGAGGATGAGAGCCACAAGAAACAATGAACAAAATTTAAATGACATTATCAAAGATGCAGCATGATACTAAAAAGCCTGGCTTGGTGGCTAATACTTATATTTAATTTTTAGTTTGCCATATGTTTTTGCATGCTATATATGCTTTCTTGTACCTTTTTGAATGTTCATGTACATGTGTTCCGTGGGTAAACACATGTGCATTGTGTGAAGGCCTAAAGTTGAACACTGAGTATTTCCTACTGATTTCCACTTACTGACGTAAGGTCTTTTACTCAACCTGACTCACTGATCTGGATAGTTAGCTAGAAAACTTGCTCCATTGATTCCTGGTCTCTGCCTCACAAATGCTGGCATAATGGGTGGCCTGCTTGACATAGCTTTCCAGGATGAAAAGCCAAGCTTTGTGCTTGCTTACAAAGAATTTATCCTCTGAGCCATCTGTCCAACCCTAAAGCTTGAAATTCAAATACTTGAGAGTAAAGGCAGTAGTGGTAGTGTCACTTTTAGCTATGGAGGTAGCTGGAAGCCAGGCTGGACTATTTAAGATGCCTGAGACCCTCTTTCAAGAAAAGAAAAAAGAAAACGGGGGAAAAAATAACATGACTGTTATGTCACGGAAAGGAATATTCTGCCAAATATTTTACCAAATGCTACATGCTATGCAATCTCTAATCCCATAGGCCTTTGACTTTTGGAGGTGAGCAATTAAGAAATGAGAATTGAGGGGGAAAAAGAAATAGTATTAATATTAATATTAATATGAAAATGGGGTAGAGAGATGGCTTAGAGGTTAGGAGCACTTAGTGCTGTTTCTGAGGACCTATTCTTAACTCCAGTTCCAGGGGCTCTTATGCCCTTTTCTGACCTTCATGGACACCAGGTATATACAGGGTAAACTTAAATTAATTTGCTCTAAATATTCATACACATAATTTTTAATTAAATATGTTTAAAATAATGAGAAATGAGGACCTTTCTAAGAAAATTTTGTCAATGGATATACATAGAGGTTTAAAGTTCTGCCTAACTTAACTATTTTCAAATAAGATGGAAAATGCCAAAAGTATCCCTTGATTTCATCCTTATCATAAGTTAAATTCTGTGAAGCAGTAACCACAGCTGTTAAAAAGAAATGTCAAAATCCAAGTTAGCTAAATATGAAATGGTGAGAATTTCCTAGAGAATGAGGTATCCATGCTGATTTCAAGTCTGGCAGGATGCTAGGAGGAAGAGGTATCTGTGGTGGAGAATTGATAGAGGTAAAACATGAAACTTTTATCAAACTTTTAATGGCCATATTCATGTTGACATGGATTCCTATGCACATCAGCTCACCAGCAAGCCAGTAAACACTCACTCCTTTCCAAGGATATTCACTGAGTTCACTAAGGTGTTATGGAAAGCAAGGACCAAAGGGGAACCAGATAGCCCCTCCCCTGACACTTACAAAGGCTTAAGCAGCTCATATTCTGGGGGAGAGCATAAGACACCTGAATTGTAGGAAACAAGTGTTACAACTCAAGTTTGTCAGTCTAAGAATACTACAGGGTCCTTCCAAATTTTAGTACCAGGTTAGAAATAGATCAGAAAGTGAATCAAGACCAGTGGAGGATGGGAACATTTTAAAATGAAGACATTCAGGTTGCAAAGAAGAAATTTCTGGTTTCAGAAGCCTAGTTGCTGCTACATAGAGAAGAAAGACAGACCCAGAGTCTTGTTAGTACTCATACCCAATGACCTGGTAAATGAAAAGCACAGAACCTGTCTTCTCAGTAGTTCAGCCAGCGGTAAACTGAATATTCTAAACTTACCAGAAAGAAAAATCACTTGAGTTGCAAAGGCACATTAGGGCAAATTAGCTTCAACTTTAGTAGAAGTCTCAAAAGAAAGGGGGCCTATACCTTAATGCAGTAAAACCAGAAATATTAGAGTCTCTGTATTGGTTTTAGACATAGTGTCTTACACACATGATAACACAGTACATAATATCTATACATAAAATGAAAAAGTATGTCAGGCAAAACAAAGAAAAATAAAAAAGATTGACTCAAATACATGCAAATATATAACCAATAAAAACAAACGTGGAAAGAGCGAGATGTCAGAACTGTCCCACTGGAATTTCAGAATACAAATGAAAAATACAATAAATGATCCAGGAAATGCTGGCTGTCATGCATGAACAGACAGGAAATTTTCATATGGAGTCAAAAAGGGAGGATGCTAACAGTAAAAACATGAGAAATCAGGAATGAAAAATGCCTTTGAGACAGTGAGCATCATGTTGGACATGGCAGAGGAAGGGACATGATACTAGTTTTCTATTGACATGCAACATCACATAACTGCTTCAAACAAGAAATAGTTATTATTTCAAGTCCCCTTGAGTCATGAATATGTATTCCTTTAGACAAGTCTTCTGCTTATTGGATCACATGGCTGATAGCAGAGACTCTGTGTCAGGAAAATAAATAAGAGCTAACAAGCCTATTCTGATTATACACATAGTTCATTCCCTTGTAGCTATAGGATTACTGAGAGTTTGCTTCTTTAAAGCCGGCCTCTGCAGTGATTGAAGGGTAGGGCGAGGGGAAGCAGGGGGACTGTTCTAGTACAGTGAGTAGTACATGTTTATAGGATATTATATTCATATTGCCTAGAAGTAAGGCATGGTTCAACTCATACTTAGGGCTTAAGGAAAGAGAGTTCTAAGCCAGACGTGGTGGCACCTTTAATACTAGCACTTGGGAGGCAGAGGGAGGTGGATTTCTGTGAATTCAAGGCCAGCCTGGTCTACAGAGCGAATTCCAGGCCAGCTGGGGCTACAGGGAGACCCTGTCTCAAAAAGGCCAAAAAAAAAAATAATAATAATAAAAGAGAGTTCTAGTAGGAAGGTATGACTATCAGGAGGATGAGCACCTGCGGGGGGTACCTCAAAATCTGAGTCTAATTGATCAGAAAACATTATGGCATGGGAAAACAAAAACAAAAACAAAAACAAAAACAAAAAACAAACAGAAAGAAAAAAAAATCCCTTCAGAGCCAATGAATGATACTAAATTACATAGAAGATATTAAATTAAGATCCCAAATGAGAGGTGAGAGAAAACGAAAAGGAGACTATTTGAAGAGACAACAAAGTTTTCAAATGCTGATGAAGCAGGAAAATAAATGTAACAGCCTCCCAAACCTCAGCAAATATCATGGAGGATAAACACAAAGATAAGGGAATCCAGTCACTTTATCTGTAATGTACTAAGAAACAAAGATAAAGGGGAAATTTAAATCAGCCAGTGAGTGAGTAATGACATGTTTTAATCAGTGAAGTAATGATTCCGGATGGCTATAGAGGAGAAAATGTGAGCCAGGAGCCAGTAGAGGAGTGTTTTAAAGGGATGAGTAAAGTTAACATCAGAATTGAGGGTTCTATAGGCAAAGAAGATATACTTCCAAACCGAAAGTGAAATAAAGACATTTTGAGAATCACCAAAGCTATGAGAATTTGTTTTAAATTACAGAAAATGAAGAGTTTCATTACTTTTAAGGCATATGATACAAAACTAATTCCCAGCCTTTGGGAGGAAATGAAAAGCACAAGAAAAGGAAAGTTTGTTGTTTACAATAGAGGAATATATATATATTCCTCTATATACATATATGTATATGTATGTATATATACATATACATACATATATATACATATATATGTATGTATATGTATATATGTATATATATGTATGTATATATACATATACATACATATATATACATATATATGTATATATATATATGTATATATGTATATATATGTATATATGTATATATATGTATATATGTATATATATGTATATATACATATATATATATACGTATATATGTATATATATATATGTTTAAACTTTACTCAAACTATGTTTAATATTAAGCATAAAGCTATGTCTATATTATATTTGTAATATACACCTATAATACCAATGGTTGGGTTGGAGGTGGAGACAAGAATATTGGAAATTCAAGGTCACTTTTGGCTACATAGTAAGCATGAGGCTAGCTTGGAATGCATGAGACAACATCTCAAAAGCTAGCTCACTCACTAGTTAAGTAACTAAACTAAACTAATTAACTAGATAACAACACAGAAGCTCATTTAGCTCCTAATGAGCAAGGTCTAAGAGCATAGGCCTGTGGTGGTGTTCATCTCTGATAAAGGCATGGCATATGGTACCAGGAATCAGGGCATGCGCAAGAGGAATTCAAATGGTGAGATAGAAAGTCAGTCTTGTCCTTTTTCTAACAGTTTTCTTTCACAGTAGCTAATTGTTTCCCACAAGAGCTGTATTAAACATAAAGGGGGAAGCACCTCCTCCCAGTGAGCCCACATTTTCTGGGGTTTTGTTTGTCCATTTGCTGTGGTTTTTGAGACTGTCTTTTGGTGACCCCAGCTGCCCTGGAATTCACTCTGTAGATTAAGCTGACCTCAATGTCAGAGAGACCTACCTTCCTCTGGCTCCCGAGGGCTGGGATTATTAGAAGCTTATGACACCTAAACAGACATATTTTAAAGCATCCAACATCTCTCCTAATGTCCACACTGGAAACAGAGCTTCAAACACTCAAACTTGTGTTAGATATACTCAAGGCATGCTAAAAATCACAGCGGATGCTAACACTAATAATGAAGAATGGTAGTGGTATCTCAAGACAAAACATTGTGTGTCAAAGACACATATTCTAATGATATTACAGTTAGAAAACCCAGACCTTTTGCCCAAATAGAGATAGCAAGTGTAAATAGGTACCTAGCTCGTGTCTATATTTACTATGATTCATAAAAATGAAGGAAAATGGGGACAGAAATACGAAAACAAATTAAGCAAATGAAAATATGCCATTATTGGATTTTACTTTATTTTGTTAAATATAGATGAGCTAGGGACTTGTACATAGCATTTTAAGTAGAACACAGATTTCAGTCACAATACACAATAAAACTGCACTATGTGCTATGTCAAAAAGCACTCAATATGAGATGAAGGAGTATAAAATGATGAGATACTCAGTAAACTAACCGTAAGAAACCAGGAGTGTTGTGTGAAATGATCAGGCAATAAACTTAAATAGGAAGGATATTGTAAGTTGGGTATGGTGGCACACATTCTCAAAATACAAAAGTCTTAAAACCGAAGGATCCAGATTTGAGTTAAGCCTATGAAACTCAATGAGACCTTATTTCAAAATAATTGACCAAGTTCTATATACAAAGGATTACTAAAATACATATGAGAAATGTTATATTGATAAGAGGAGATTTTATAAAAAGAATGTTTCCCCTGTGGGTCATAGTCAATTTGTGGTTTGTGATTCTATAATAAAAATACCATAGCTCAAATATTCTGAACAACAGAAAAATAAATTTATTTCAGTTCTGAATATTAAAATGCCCAGAGAGTGTTACCAAAGGCCGCTGAACCAATAAAGCAAATATTGGTCTCCTTGAGTCAAGCAAGACTCCTCCACCAACATTCTCTCATTTCATATTCTCTAATTGTGGAGAACAGGTGTGGTGACAGTCCTAAGAAGGCACCCGAGACTTTAGCAAAGTTTTATGACTAACACCTGAGTCTTATGATTAACACCTGATTCCCTCCTACCTCAAAGTAAAGCCACGCTCACCGTTTGAGCTGTGCAGGTGCACCCTGTATACAAGATCAGGCCAGATGATACCAATAGACTAAGGCCACGCAACCTGGGCTGGGAAGGTGGATAAATAGAGGGACTTTCTAGATAGAGGGACTCTCTCTCCTTTCTAGTCTTAGGAGAGAAGCTTGCTTGCCTGAGGAAGGAGAAGGCTTGGAGAAGGGAGAAGGCTTAGAGGGAAAGACCTGAGGCTTAGAGGGAGAAGCTTGGAGAAGGAGAAAAGATGTGCCTGAATAAACCGTTCTGACAAGACCTGCCTGCCTGAATAAACCGCTTTGAGAAGAACGAGCGAGAGGTGCTTTGTTGCTGCGGCTTCATACAAGTGTTTCCTACAAGTGTGCAAGTGTTTCATACAAGTGGTGGCCCGTCCGGGGAGGCGGAGCGACGGCCACGCTCAGCCCAGAGCCCCCGGAACTTTAGCCAAGTCTTATGCGCGGCCTCGGGCTCTGAGTGTGCTGGGGCCGCGGGCCGGGCGAGGCGGCGATGAATGGCTTCAGCATCGAGGAAGACAGCCGCGAGGGGCCTTGAGCGAGTGCAGAAAAACATCTCGCAGAAGAGGCTCAAGCTGGATAACAACCGCAGCGTAAGGTACCTGTACATTTGAGTGAGACTTAACGCTACAAACATTTGAGACTTTGAGAACGCAGAAACTTCAACAAAGCTGAGAGAGCTGCAGAGACTTCAACAAAGCTGCAGAAACTTCAACAAAGCAGCCTACTTACTTCCACAGACTTTGAAACTGAAAATTTCTTAAAGGGGCCTCGGTGCCGCGGGCTCGGCGTGAATCCAGAACCCGCCGAGCTGGCCCGGGCACCGATCGGACAGACCCAGAGAGAAAAACCAGCTGTTCGACTGAAACTTGGTGAAGGAAGCGCGGGGCGCGCAGAAGATGCGAAGGAAGTGCGGGGCGCGCAGGAGATGACATCGGCGGCCAGCAGCCTGCAGGCGAGGAGGCGGAGCAGCCCCGCCGAAGCGGCGGTTCGGGCTTTCTCGTGGCAGAGGCTGAACTGGGGACTGGGGCACCGCTGTGCACGGGAAAAGGAAAGTAAAGCCCGGAAAAGGGGGAAAGTAAAGCCCGGAAAAGGGGGAACAGTTAAAGCCCGGAAAAGGGGGAACAGTTAAAGCCCGGAAAAGGGGGAACAGTTAAAGCCCGGAAAAGGGGGAACAGTTAAAGCCCGGTAAAGGGGGAACAGTAAAGCCTGGAAAAGGGGCCCGGAAAAGAGTAAGGTTCCCCGGAAAAGGGGACAATAAGGCTCCCCGGAAATGGGGACAATAAGGCTCCCCGGAAATGGGGACAATCCTCGGTGCTGCAGGCTCGGCGTGAATCCAGAACCCGCCGAGCCGGCCCGGGCACCGATAAAGCTCCCCGGAAAAGGGGACAATAAGGCTCCCCGGAAAAGGGGACAATCCACAGGCTCGGCGTGAATCCAGAACCCGCCGAGCTGGCCCAATAAGAGGTGGCCCAATAAGGCCCCCCAGGAGGGGGGGACAGTGAAGCTCCCCGGAGGGGGAACAAAAACAAGAACAACAAAAACAAATACTAAAATAATAAAGAAGGGGGAGATGTGGGGAGCGGGTGTGGCGACAGTCCTAAGAAGGCACCCGAGACTTTAGCCAAGTTTTATGACTAACACCTGAGTCTTATGACTAACACCTGATTCCCTCCTACCTCTAAGTAAAGCCACACTCACCGTTTGAGCTGTGCAGGTGCACCCTGTATATAAGATCAGGCCAGATGATACCAATAGACTGAGGCCACGCAACCTGGGCTGGGAAGGTGGATAAATAGAGGGACTTTCTAGATAGAGGGACTCTCTCTCCTTTCTAGTCTTAGGAGAGAAGCTTGCTTGCCTGAGGAGGGAGAAGGCTTGGAGAAGGGAGAAGGCTTAGAGGGAAAGACCTGAGGCTTAGAGGGAGAAGCTTGGAGAAGGAGAAAAGATGTGCTTGAATAAACCGTTCTGACAAGACCTGCCTGCCTGAATAATAAACAGCTTTGAGAAGAACGAGCGAGAGGTGCTTTGTTGCTGTGGCTTCATACAAGTGTTTCCTACAAGTGTACTAGTGTGCAAGTGTTTCATACATCTAATAGTTGTTAGTAACTTGTGTTGTATATTAAAATTGATGGCAGGTAATGACATAGAGCTTAATTTTATGACACCTTTAAACCTTCTACTACATCCTCAAACATGGAAGTGCTACTTAGTGATAGTTATTACACAGATTACATCATTTGCTTGTTAACATCATGTTAAATATCCAATATATGCATTTTTATTGTCTTCATTCTACCATAATTGAGTATTTCTGGCTTTTGAAGGTCATAATAATGGAAATAACTTCATACCAGGTTGCTTCCCATAGAATATAAGTGTCACTGTTGATTTCCCTATTTCCTTTTCAGACATTCAAATCACATCCGGTTTTCTTACCTGGTGCATTGAGCTTATGTTTGAAATTTTGCCTCTAAGTGCTTCAGCTTAAAATGAAATGGAGGTGTCAAAACATGCAGGAAGATTATAGTGAGTTAAGAATAGTACTTGAAGTCAGTTAAGTTAGTAAATAATGGCAGGTGTGGAGAATGTCAACTGTACCTGCTGTAGGAAGTAATTATAATGGTCTTTTAAAATGAAATTCTTCTTCTTCATTCTTCCCAAATGACCTCACTTCATTTGACCTCACTTCATTTGCCATTTCCCATATACATTAGTGTTCTTATTCCTTACTTTTTAAAAGAGCCATTTTGAGAAATATTTTTTAGCCACAACCTACTTATATATTACAGAATTTTCCTCTTCTAATATCAGATTTGTAAATATTTGATAGTAAAATACCTTTCCCTTTTCTGTGAATTCTATTTTCATTTCTGGTCACTGTCCTAGGAATCCTGTTTTTATTTTAACCATGTGTATTTAGCAAATTTTTTTCTGTAGCCCTCATGATTTGTGGGTTATGTAAAGGAGGTTTTGCCAACTCCAAGATTACACCATTTCACATACTTGGTTATAATATTTATGTCTGAGATATATTTTTAGGGTTTTTAAAAACATGTTTTCAGGCAAGATTTCAACTTTACTCTTATGCATATGGTGACCATTTGCTAAAAGACTAATTTGCAATTGATATGTTTTAGTGGCTTATATAAAGTTTACTGAACATACAAAGAATTTCATTTATTTCTGGACCCTCAGCCTTGCTGAATCACAGGATATGTTTATTCTCAGGCCAGTACTGCACTGTGCCTGCGCCGCTGCCCTATAGTAAATTTTGGCATAGGGAGATTTGAATGCTATGGTATTCCCTATCTTTAAAATCAGTTTGACGGGCTGGAGAGATGGCCTAGCGGTTAAGAGCACTGACTGCTCTTGCAGAGGACCCGGGTTCAATCCCCAGCACCCACATGGCGGCCGAGAACCATCTGAAACTCCAATTCCAGGAGAACTCCAGTTCCAGGGGAATCCGACACTTCTTCTGACCTCCGTGGCGTTGCACGACATGGGTGCACAAACTTGCATGCAGACAGTACATTCATACACATACAGAAAAAAAAAATTTAAAAAATTAAAAATAAATAAATAAATAAAATCAGTTTGACATTCTTAGGTCCAATTCAAATCCATACGAATACTACAATTTCATTGTTTTCTAAAAAAGCAGCTAGGATTCTGTCAAAGAGTTCTGAATAGCTACCAGTCTTAATATTAATTCTATTTTAATAACATTAGATGCTTAAACCCATGAATATGAACTTTCTTCAGTAACTCAGTCCTTCTTTAATTTGTTTAAGCAATATCTTTAGTTTTTAAAATAGATTTTCATTTCTTTGGTTTAGTATTTCTGACATCATAGGGCATAATGATGAATCTCAGTACTAAAAGGACTGAAGTAGAAGCGTCAGATGTTTTAAGGTAAATAGCAAGACCCTGGTTTCAATAAAAATATTTCTAATGAAATTATAAATTGATTTTTTTTCTAAATTTTGATAGTTTATTCAAAGTACATAAAATAAAATTTATTGGACTGGATAGATAGCTCAGTGGTTAAAAGCATTGGCTGCTTTTACAGAGGACCCAAGTCTGATTCTGAGCAACACACGTGGCAGCTAGCGACCATCTATAACTAGAGTTGCAGGGGATCCAGTGCCCTTTCCTGACCTCTGCACACATGTGCACTTACACACATGCTTGAAATATACTTACACACAGAAAATTTTAAAAATAATAAATAAAATCTTTTAAAATACAATTTATATTTATGTATTGCTATTGTGCTTGAAACTTGTTTAATCAAAAACATTAACAGTGCTTTAGTGGATTCCTTTGGAGATTCTATGTATAGGATTCTGTTATCTGTAAATAAAATAGCTTAATGCCTTACCTTCCAATTTCTGTGATAGTAGTTATTCTTCTTGTCTAATTGTTCTTGCTAGACCCTTCAATACAGTGCTGATTATGAGTGTCAAGAATGGGTTTTCCTGTTTTATTCTTGGTTCAAGAATTTTCAACATTAAGTATGATATTGAAAATAAGGCTGTTGTAGATGCCTTTTAGAATATTTAGGAAATTCCTTTTTTTTTTCTTAGTGTGCTGAGTATTTTCAGCACGTGATGATGCTTGGGTCCTTTTCAGCAATCACTGCAAAGAGCATATGATTTTTAACTTTCTTCCATTAATTAACTGGTTTTAGATGCTAAATGAATGTTTTCTCATGGTGTTAAATTGTGGTTTTTAAGGGGCTGGAGAGATGGCTCAATGCTCAATACTTATCCTGCTCCTCCACAGGATGTGGGTTTGATTTCCTGCACCTACAATGTAGCTAACAACCATCATTAACTCCAGTTCCAGGGGATCTTCTGACCTCCACGGGTGTTGCATTATACAGGTGCACTTACATATATGCAGGCAACATATTTATATACATAAAACAAATGAAAATTATAAATATTTTAATTTTTATGTTTCTGCATGAGATTTGCTACCATTTCATTGAAATTTGTTGTTCAAATTCAATAGATCAGGATTTGTCATCGTTATGTGATGCTCTTGTCTGCTTTGAGTATCAGGGCCATATTGACAGTATAAATGCATTGAGAGCTGGCTTTTCCTCTTATGTTTTTTAATAGTTTGGGGAGCATGTAAATTCCACTCTAAGTATTATGATGAATATAGGAGTAAAAACCTGTGACTATGATCCTAGGATGACTAAAAGCCATTTGACTTTTGTGTGGATAAACACTAAAGCATTCCAGGAGAACTCCAGTTCCAGAGGAATCCCTGACCCTCTTCTGACCTCCACTGCATTACACGATACGGGTGCACAAACCTACTTGCAGACAGTACACTCATACACATACAAAAATAAATAAAATTAAAAAAATTAAAACAACACTAAAGCATTTTGAATTTTAAAGCAGGCTGGGAGCCTTTCATTTACATGGTCCTGAACAAGAAAAATTATCTGAATAGCTTTAAAAAATAGAGCTAAGACATAAATTTCCATCTTGGAGTGAAGGCCTATGAATGTTCAGAAAAAGCAATTGATTTCACTTCTCTTATATCTGAGATTTAACCTGTTTGTGACTTTTTTCTTATTTCACTTAAAATTTCCCCTCATAATTATCAGATCATATTTGGAATTTTCTTCTGTTTTTGAATATGAATTAAGGGGAATTTCGTTCTAATCTACATAATGAATTTTTAAGAATATTGAGCTCCTAGCTCAATGAGAATATATTAAAGTGCTATTTAGACAAAAATTGTGTGTGGTTAAATGAGACACTTGCAGTTCACAGAACATGGCATGAACATGTCCATTCACATTTGCTAGAGCTTTATTAATAGTTATTTTTATTTGTCCAAAAATGCATGTATGCTTGTCTATCCGTAATCCATTTATCTTTCAATGTACCATCTATAGATCACTTCAGGTGACCAAGGGACACCTTCTTTGACCTCATAGGGAATACAATGCACTGTCACCCAGGTGCATGTTTTCTTCCATATTACACTCTCTTTGGAGGTTTTGTTTTCCTGGAAATTTCTTTATTTGGTATTTTCCTTCTCTTATTTCCCTCTCCTGTTTAGAAGAATCTAAATAATAGGTACTTATTTTATTTTTGCAACTAAATAATACTTATTTGTTCAAGTTTAAAAAATGTAAGTAAACAGCTTTCACATTTTGATTGTGTTATTTTATTTTTCTAGACTACTATGGAGATTTTACCTCAATATTGCTATGAAATACTAAGTTTGGATGATATAATTAACAAAGTACAGAAGACAAAACTGCAACATATACTAGTTAGCTCATAGATAATATTTTGTACACATCACATGCATTAGCACATGTAATAGTCATAAAAAGTGTATCTTTAAATATAATGATCCAACCAGGTGTGAGGGTACATGCCTTTATTCCTAGCACTTGGGAGGCAGAGGCAGGAGGATCTCTGTGAGTTCAAGGCCAGCCTGGTCTACAGAGTGAGTTCCAAGCCAGCTGGGGCTACAGGGAGACCCTGTATCAAAAAGACACACACACACACACACACACACACACACACACACACATTATCTTTTGTTTTCTTTGGTTTCTTGATCTTAGCCAGTCTTATCAGAGTGAGATGATATCTTAGAGTGTTTTTTTTTTAAGTTTTTTTTTTAGAATTTTTTTATTTTTATTTTATTTATTTATTTATGTGTGTGAATGTATTATCTACATGGAGGTTTGTGCACCCGTGTCGTGCAATGCCACGGAGGTCAGAAGAGGGCGTCGGATTCCCCTGGAACTGGAGTTCTCCTGGAATTGGAGTTACAGACGGTTCTCAGTCGCCATGTGGGTGCTGGGGATCGAACCCGGGTCTTCTGCAAGAGCAGTCGGTGCTCTTAACCGCTAGGCTATCTCTCCGTCCCCCTTAGAGTGGTTTTAAAATGGTTTTAATTTGCATTTCCTTAACTATTAAGGATGTTGAATACTTTTTAAGATGTTGCTCAGCCATCTTCCTCACTGGTGAAGTCTCTGTACAGCTCTTTATTCCATTTTCTGAGTGAGTCATGTATTTTTTACTTCTTTGTTTTTGAGTAGTTTATATATTCTGGATGTTAATGCTCTGTCAGATGTGTCAATGGTGGAGGTTTCCTCCCACTCTGTGGGTTTTCTCTTCACTTTCCTGATTGTTCCTTTCACTGTACCAAAGCTTTTGAGTTTGATGAGGTCCCACTTGTAAGTTGTTGACTTTATTTCCTGTGTGGCTGCCGTTTGATTTAGAAAGTCTTTTCCCATACCTATGTCTTGTATATTGCTACCAACATTTTCTTCTATCACCTTCAGTGTTTTGGGTTTCACGTTAAGGTTTTTGATCTACTTAGAGTTGATTTTTGTACAGGATGGGAGGTAGGGGTTTAATTTTGTTCTTCTACAAATGGTGATCCAGTTTTGCCAGCATCATTTGCTGAAGATGCTATCTTTCCTCCAATGAGCTTTTTTTATTGGCCCCTTTATAAAATATGAGGTGGCTGAAATTGTATGAGCTCAGGTTTGGGTCTTCAGTTTTGTTCCATTGGTCAACAGGTCTGTTTTTGTGCCAGTACCAGTCTGTCTTTGTGACTATAGCCGTGTAATATAGCTTGAAATCTGGTAAGGTGATCCCTTCAGTATTGCATTTTTCAGTCAGGGTTGCTTTAGCTACTTGGAAACTTTTGCTTTTCCATATGAATTTAAATGCTGGAGAGGTTGTGGGGAAAAGGGAACACTCATCCCCTTCTGTTGGGAATGTAAACTCATGCAACCACTATGGATAGCAGTATGGAGAACCCTTAACAGACAAAATGAGCCTACCACCTGACCCAACCATACCACTCCTGGGTATATACACACAAGACTCATCCTACCACAAAGATGAATGCACATCTATGTTTATTGCAGCTCTCTTCACAATAGCAAAGAGTTGGATCCAAACGAAATGCCCCTCAACTGACAAGTGGCTAACAAAAATATGGTACATCTAACATCTACACAATGGAGTTTTATGCAGAGATAAAGCAATATGACATCATAAACTTTGCAGGCAAATGGACAGAACTCGAAGACATTAAGCTAAGTGAGGCAACACAGTCCCAGAAAAACAAATGGGGAATGGTTTCCCTCATTTGTGAATGCTAGCACCAAATCCCCAGTTGAAAGACAAGCTGAACAACATTATTGTTATAGATTCTTTATATCTGAAAGCACCTGTGCTGTAATAATGTGAATCTCTTAATTGGCCCTAGAATTAACTTACCATTTATTTCAGACATGGTAATTAACATGGTAATATATGGGTGGAAGGTATTTATTCATATTTTAGAGTAATATAAAATTAAAGGGAAAATGTGAATTCCTAAACATATTTTGGAGTTAACATACAGTTTATTCCCAGAGGACATAATTCTGGTGCATATATGATGTACATAAAGGCATATTTTGGAGCAATACCAAGGGGAGGGAACAACAACTATGTAAGGACTGGGTCAAAGAACATATTGATACAGTTAAATTCTGCCCAAAGCAATAAACCTCTGCTGAGAAAAACTTTAAAAAGACTGAGAGAAAGATGCAGGACATGTGTGGCAGAACGCATGAACTGGGGTGGGGAGGAAGAGAAAGGGGAATATATCTAAATTGAACAGAAAAATGATGTATGAAATATGCAAACCATCAATAAAATATTATAATATATACATATGTTAATATAATACTATCCTTATTAAGTATAATATCCATATATACATATATATGGATCCATATTTAGCATACAATAAGAATAAGAAATTACATTTGTCTAGGAATATAAGGTATTCTCTAGAGTTCATGACCCCTCCAGCCATGTGTATTTTGCTACATTTACAGGAACACACATGACTGCCATCAACACTGAGTGGGCTTTAAATCTAATTAAATAGCTGATTATTTCCCCCCAAAACAAATGCTCTGATAGAATTTGCCATGCTGTGCCAGTCATTCTTGTAGTTATTAGGCTTTAAAACCTGGTTTGCGTCGTTGATTTACTTTTGTTCCATAGTAGCTTGCATAATATCCTCAGGAAATATGAAAGCTAGTCTTCAGGACAGAGGCTTTCAGATCACTTCTACTCCATTGCTCCCAGTCCTGTGTCCAATAGATCTTGTCTTCAATAGTAGAGTCTTAACATCAAGTTCTGAGAAGAAATCAAAGACTGTGACAATAGCCTGTGCTATTTCTGGGGTCTCTTGGACCACATGTGCAACAGTTCAAGGGGAGGTTTCCCCTGTCTGTCACTCCATTTCTTTTACATAACCTTCAGCTATATACATGCAGTCATGTGCAGAGATACTGCATGTGTAGTTTTCAGTAGCCTTTAGAACCAATACATCCCCTCTGGTTTTTCTTACCACCAAAGCATTATTTATCTCCTCTCTATCTTTCTCTTTCTAATCTTCTCTCCTCTGTCCATACTTAAGTTATCCCCATTTTCTCCATCTCCTCCTTGATAATAGATAATAGATAATGTCTCCTACTTTCCCCCCTCTATTGAGTCTCTTCTTCCCCTTTAATCTCTAAATTCCTCATGTAACCTTCCCTTGTCTTTTCCCAGTTCAATAACCCCTTTCCCCTCAATTTCTCCACATCTCCCTTGGTAACATCTGTCTCCTAATATTCCCTTCCCCGAGGCTTCATATTTTCCTTTGTCTCCATGGTTCCTTCCAATTTTCTGGGCACCTACAATTATATCAGGATATATACTCACATATAAGTTTTGATGCTAATATCTACAAATGTCAGAGCACAAACATCTCTTGTTTTTCTAGGTCCGTGTTATTTCACTTGGTATAACAATTTCTAGTTCCATCCATTGAGCTGCAAATTTCATGATTTCATCTTTGTTGACCACTGAGTGGAACTTCACTATGTAAATGTACTACCTTTTCATAATCTATCAGTCAAGGAATATTTAGGCTTATTTTTTCATTTGCTTAGATATTGTGAAAAGAACAGCAATAAAGATGGGTGCACAAAGGACATCTGCACTTTGGAGATATGCTAATGAGTGGCATAATTGGATCAAGTTGTTTTTAGTTTGTTTCAAGGGTTCTCCACACAGCTTTCCAGATGCTTTTATTTATAGACAAGTATTCCTTTCAGCACTGATCAAAGAATCTTCTTTTTGCAACAGATGGAAGCTATTGCAACTAGTCAAACACAGAGAATATGTTTTTGTGAGAAGCTCAGTCCTAAGTGCCACGTCTACAATAGAACCTCAACACCTAAAGTTCATGGAACATAGTAGAACAGCAGGTAGAGAGAACAGAGTGTCTTTTGTTTCTCATCAGCAAATCTTCTTCATACAACAGAGGGCTTTTAACACAGATGACCACAACTACTCAAAGAGTAGAGTATAAGAGACTGCAGTGTGCATGTCCCTGGATAAAACTTCTTTCTTAAACCACACTCACCAGCCCTAAGGGACAATTGTCGAAGAGGGGGTGGAAAGTTTGTAAGAGTAAAGGGTGGTGTTTGCTCATAAGGAAACAGAGTTTCCTACTGAGCTTCTAGGAATTGGTTCATATGAACTTCCTTCTAGGAAAGGCTTCTAGGAATTGGTGCATATGAACTTACAGCAATGGTGACAGTATGCACAGGACCCATGCAAGGTCAATCAGACAAAATCCCAGCACAGAACTGGTGAAATGGGCAGGAGGTCCCAACATTAAACACAGAAATATTGGCAGCTGATCACTTCTGAGTGAGGGAGTGTGGTCTTTTTTAAGAGGGTGATACTAGATAGAATGAACAGGCTCCAGTGGATGAGTTAGATGAGTTCACACTGAGGAACAACCTAGTACATAAACTTGAATCCATAGGCCTTTATATGTATGACAGAATGTATGAAACCTGTGGGAGGGGCTATGGGCAGGGCGGATAGGGGAAGGAATGTAAATTGATTAACATATGTTGCATGAAATGCACAAAAATGCAAATATATATATATATATATATATATATATATATATATGGACGAGAGAGCAAACAAAGAAACAAACAAAAACAAAACAAGGAAACAAACAAAAAACACACTTAAATTTCCCAGGCCTAGCCCTTTGTCCTATATGCATGAGGAGAACATTTGCCAGAGATCTGCCCTGCAGGCAGCAAGGATCTGGAGCTCAGAAACATGAATTGAAATGAAAGGAGTAAAACAAAATCTATAAATAGAACTGAGAAGAGAAGTTTCAGAAATTCTGACAGCTAAAAGCGTGTGGTAGTAGGATGGTTATATAAATATGCAACGTGAAGGAGAAAGTGCTAGTGGGGGTGAAAATGGCTATTCCTGTAAATGGGCATCATCGCCTGCTTGGCCTGAGACCTAGAAACCCCACTCATGATAGACACAGATTCACATATAACCCTCTGCTGATAACCCAAGGAAGATCATATATTTATGTTTATATATATGACACATATATGTTTTCAATTACCTTTCAATTAATTTGACCTTCTCTGAAAAGTTCCTTTATGGGCACAAAAGTAAATCAAGCTATGCTTGCCTCTCTCTTGATGAAGACTGAGAACCCCTATCTATGTATATCTACTATCTATCTATTTATCTATCTATCTATCTATCTATCTATCTATCTATCTATCTATCTATCATCTATCTATTTTTCTATCTATCTATCTAATTTCTTTCTGTCTGTCTTTCTATCTATTTACCTATCTATTTCTTTATCTAGGTATGTACATGTTTGTACATGTATGTGTTTATAAACAAATGTTATATATTAAAAGAAATCTCCCTTTACTATCCACTATGAGCCAGTGTTGTCTAAGGAACAGTATGAAAAAGAAAAGATAACATGTGATGCCCAGCACAGTAGTCATGGGTCATGTGTGACTGACTGAACAGTTAACCAAAATGAGAATTTTATTTTTAAATGTCATTACTTTAAGTATGAAAGGTCGACAGTGACTAGCAACTACTATAGTAGAAAATAAACTCCTGTGGGTATATTATAATCTATGTTATTGGGTCCTAACCTGAATGGCTTGGAAACGAAATTTTCAGCTAAATTCTATTAAGCCTTAGATAGAAGAGAAAGAGAAAGCAAAGGCAGAATTCAGCCATCCACTGCTGCTGCAATGTTAATGTTAATCATTTATTTGTTTTGTACTACTTGTGTTCTGTGTAATGCAGTAATTATTAAAAATTTTCTAACCGAACCCAATTGATAATAATGTGATTTAGACCTTCGTGCCCTGAATTTAACACTCTTTAGTGGAGTGCTTATTGTGATTCAGTATTCAGCTATCAAATTGAGACTAAGAATTTATTTTAAATCTAATTTTTTATATTTCTAATTTATTTTAATTTTAAGTAATTAATGTTCTTCCTGCATATATGTAGTTGAACCATGTGGCTGCAATGTCCATAGAGGGCAAAAGATGGTGGCGTTTCCTATGTACCTGGAGTTAGGGGCAGTTGTTAGCTGACTGTGGATACTAGCAACTGAACCCAGATCCTCTAACAGAGTGCTCTTAAACGCTGAGCCATCTTTCCATACCCATAAATCTATTTCTTAGCAATTAAATGGTTTACATTTTATTTATTTTTTTAATTTTTTTTAAATTTTATTTATTTTTGTATGTGTATGAATGTACTGTCTGCATGTAGGTTTGTGCAGCCATGTCGTGCAGTGCCACGGAGGTCAGAAGAGGGTCTCAGATTCCCCTGGAACTGGAGTTCTCCTGGAATTGGAGTTATAGATGGTTCTCAGCCGCCATGTGGGTGCTGGGGATCGAACCCGGGTCCTCTGCAAGAGCAGTCAGTGCTCTTAACTGCTAGGCTATCTCTCCAGCCCTAATGGTTTACATTTTAATGGATAGCTAGGAGGCACACTACACATGGAATTTGCCCAAAGATGAGACCTCATCTAACATATTCAAACTCTTAAATACACATTTAATATGATATACACTCTGAAACAACTTTATTTCTACTTAATTACACAATTTTCTACTTCTTATGCTTCTGTAAATGTGTAATTGTCTAAAGTTGGTGTCATGACATGAGTTCATAGAAACGGAATTATTGATAAGTCAACCTGATTTGTAGCTATGTAAATGTTCATGGGTTGGGTATAAATAACAGTAATTTTTAAATAACTTCTTGGTTAAAGTAGTTTACCATTAATTTCCATCTTCTGCTTTCCTTTGAAACTACGATTTAGGGCTGGAGAGATGGCCTAGCGGTTAAGAGCACCGACTGCTCTTACAGAGGACCCAGGTTCGATCCCCAGCACCCACATGGCGGCCGAGAACCGTCTGAAACTCCAATTCCAGGAGAACTCCAGTTCCAAGGGAATCCGATACCCTCTTCTGACCTCCGCGGCATTGCACGACACGGGTGCACAAACTTGCATGCAGACAGTACATTCATACACATACAGAAATAAATAAAATTAATAAAAAAATTAAAAAAAAAAAGAAACTACGATTTAAAATATTCAACAACTTTTGAAAGAAAAAAAGGTACAGGAGTATGTAGAATCTTGGATGGCAGATAGGAACTTCCTAGTAGCTAGCTGCTACTACTTTAATCAATTAATTGAGAACACTAGATGATGCTAAACTATCAAATACCTCATACAGATATCACTGCAGCAGCACACTATATTAAATATATTACATATACTAAATATATATTTCTGGAATTATTTAAAAGAAGACAACTATCAGGAAACCATTCTAGAAATCTGTAATTTCCTTTTTATTTATAACAATGCTGTAATTTATGCTTACTTAGATAATAGAAATATCTATTCAAATTACATAGAAATGCATAGGACAATGTAGAATTTAAGAATTAGGATCAGAAACTGAGAAAAACCAGTAGTTTTTTTTTTATTTATTTTGTTTTGTTTCATTAGAACAATTACTCAAATTATGTTCACTTATGCCAGGAAGTTTCTTTTTCATTTTTTATGTGTATGAGTATATTTTCTGCATGTCAGTAAGTGCATCCATGTTATGCAATGCCCATGGAGGTCTGAAAACAACATTAGATACCCTGAAACTTCAGTTACAAATGACTGCTAGTTGCCATGTGGGTGCTGGGAATCAAACCTGAATCTTCTGTTAAAACAGTCTCTTAATCACTGAGCCATCATTTCATCTCCTGCTTATCCCAAGAAACATTTAAAGCAGTTTATGTTCTTGAAGTATAAAAGTGTAAAATTTGAAGAGATGTACATGAAATATTCATAAATTAAAAATACAAATGTGATCATCCTAGGTTTTCTGTTCATATTCAGTTTATCATTCATATGTTAGGAGTCCACTGAAGTATATTGCCTTAAGTTGACCATCAAATACTGAATTTCTAAAGGCTAAAAGAAGAAGAAAGTGGGGAAGGAAGGAAGGAAGGAAGGAAGGAAGGAAGGAAGGAAGGAAGGAAGGAAGGAAGGAAGGAAGGAAGGGGAGAAAAAAGGGGAGAAGGGGAGAACAAACACAGAGAAAGAAAGGAAGTCAAGGAGATGAAGCACAGAGGAAAGTGCTAAGTTATAAAGGTTATAAAGGCTTGAACCCCCAGATAAAAGGCACATGAGACTTCAGTCACTCCAGGAACATAGTTTACTTCCACAGGAACTGCCAGAGTGGGCACAGTGGTGGAATAGCAGCAGGAGAAAGATGGCCACTGGGGCTCACCCATTTATAGCCATGGGGCAGGACCTCAGGTACAGGGGAAGAGGTCAGAAGACTGACAGCCTCTGGAGGAAGTGGACATCTGTGTGTCCCTTGGAATTCTGGGAAGCCAAGACCTAAAAGAAGAGGGGCATTATGTTTAAAACAAGACAACTATAGAAGACCACACAAGAAATCTGTTAATTTTTAGCTTTTATTTAAAATGATGCTGCAACTTAGGTTCCTTGGATAATGAAAATGTAGACTCAACTGCAGATGAAAATTAGCAACCAGCAGAGCCATCCTGAATGGAAAGTGCAATTTCAGCCGTCAGAGAATTTCATCTACGAGAATGTGGTGATTGATGAAGACTGATGAGGAAGGCTTGTGAAACATACAATGTCTTCTTGGGAGATGAGGAACACATCTGTGCATTTTACTCACAGCTTAATGTATTCCAAACTTTGAGCATAGTGAAGACGCAGGCTCCAAGTTGCTGGTACTATTCCCAGTTGTTAGTTAGGTGCTACTTCGGACACATATGTATTGAATGCCAACTGTTGGGTGTATATGTTCCATGAGTGTTGAACCAGTGGCTCAGAACAGAATACTAACAAGAACCATCCTTTGTGTATGTTTGTGTGTATAGGCGCGTGTATGTTGAAGTTATTGCATGTATATTTCTGGAGTCCATAGATCAAGTTTGGGTCTCAGTCCATAGGAAACATCCATCTTGTTGTTTTAGACAGTTTCTCACTGAGAACTGGGGCTTGCCATTGAAGATAGGCTAGCTGGCCAGTGACCCTCAGGAGTCCTCTTGTCTCCATCACCTCAAGACTGGGAATACAAGTGTGGACCACCATGCCTAGCATTTCTCATGGGTTCTGACAATCATGTTTGCCCAGCAATCAGTTTATCGATTGAGTTTTCTCCACAGCCAAATAACTCTCTTTCTGAAAAGAAAATCTTAAACAAGTAGAGATTAAAGAAGCATGAAGGAAATGATGAAGGTATTTTAGTTTGAATTTAAATTGTATTATTGAAAGATAATTAAATAAATGAAATGCAATCCAGATCAATAAGTATTAAAATAAGACCTCCTCAACCCTGCTTTTTCTGTCTTCATAAACATTACCAACCCAATGCTCCCCTTTACACCATTTAGGCAGAGCTCCTACAATGGCACTTGCTACTTATTCACAACATTGTCAAACATGGTCCCAGCATCTTACATGCACTCATATTAATAAATACCTTTTTCGGTGTTTTGAGGCAGGGTCTCCCTGTAGCCCCAGCTGTCCCAGAACTCACTATATAGACCAGAATGGGTTTGAACCCACAGAGATCTGCCTGTCTCTGCCTCCCAAGTGCTGGGATTAAAGGTCTATGCCACCATGCCTGGCAATAAATAGATTTTTTTGAGGAAGGCTATTTATTTGTTTTTTTGCAGACTGCACCATATGAAAAACTAAATTGCTTAAATTTTAGTAATGGACTAGGTAAAACAAAAGTCTCTTTAACTCACTTAGGCATTATAATCTAATATATTAAAAAAATCATTGACTTTAACCATTAATTGATTGTGTGCACATAAACCATTATTTATTTTGAACAACTTTAATGAACTTTCCCAAATTACTATTATTAAATGCTAGACTGTAGTCTACTATTATTAAATGCTAAAATTGTAGTGTCTATGACACTACAATTATGAAATATTAAGAGGCATGTAATTGCAATGCTTCCTAGCACTTCTTTGCTATTGCTGTCTGCTAAACACTGATAGCATTTATTTATCTACATATTCAAAACTCCTCATTGCTATGTTCATCGTGTGACAGCAAAGAGTTTGCCCATGGTCACTTGAACTCCTCCTAACCATTTAGTTCAATGGAATTCCTTAGTCCTGTATTGACAGATTTCACTGATGCACACTGTTCTCAATCATTCTTGTTCTACAGTATGTGATTAAACTATGCTCTGCCTTGCATATTGAGACCTCGCTGTGAACACGCTACTTGTCTTCATTTCTTCTCCTAGTATCATGGCATCAACTCTAACTTCTATTTTCTGACTTTGCATTCCAAAACCTTCTTGCAATATCTTTTGAGTTGCCTGTAAAACATTGTACCTTGCAAGATTTGTTGGTAGACATGCTTGCGCATATCTCCCAGGCTTGAATTTTGGTAGACAATACTGACGATTTAAAAAGAAATCTAATTGAAAACATCATTTCCTTTTCACAAGGTTCTTGCTCATTGTTTATAGAGAATAACTAGTCACAACCTCTGCTAGGAGGAAATCACTTTTTTGAGATTTTTCTACTGAAATTCATTACATGGATTTTCATGCTTATTATCGTATTCTCTTGAAATGGCCATTTTTTTGGTTAAGACAATTTTTCCAAATTTAGTATCTGTCTTATAGGCTTTGTGTTAAATCATGCATCAAAAACTATTTCAAGGCAATGCACAGACTGACTGGTAATGATTCTCCAAGATCTGACTAGCTTCCTTGTCTGAGCACATTCTTCCCTCACCACATATAAATTAAACATAAAATACAGATTTAGACACCACTCATGCTGACAATAAGAATTAGTACTTAAATCCTGACCATCCAGCCAAACAGAAATCAATTTTTCTTTAAAGATGATATTATGCTCCTAAGTTCAGCAACATAAGCATATACAGGTACAGGTATTAATAGGTAACATAAAAATATTTCAATCTCCTTTAAGTTTAAAAACTGAATATTCTGACAGTTATAAGTTTATTAAGTTACTATTCTATGCCCAATTCTAATAATAATGAATACTGTTTAGTGGAAAGATTTCATTGAGAGGCGGGTCATCTTGATTTAAATTGTCTGTTTTATCATTCACTAAACTTTAGTCTTTTTACCTTATGTTTTTCCTTTCTTTTATTTCACATGGGGTTGTAAGCCCTGCCCCAAGGGTTTAAAGAGTAAATAAAACAGTATCTGTAAAATTCTTAGCAGAGGAAGTGTCATATTATAAGGACTCAACAAACATAAGTCTCCTCTATTCATGAGTTATGGGGCAAATCAATATGTTATATAGAACTGAGCTTCTGTCTACCGATAAAGGGTCAAGGGTCAACAACAGGAGAAACCCAAAGCACATAGCAGAAGATAAAAGAAACAAATCCATGTTTCCTTATCTACCAAGATCAGAAGGATTCCTCTGTTTCAGGAATTAAAGAAGAAACCTTCCCTTTGGAATAGTTTCAATATCTCCCTGGAGGAGGCTTATAGTAAAAGGATGAGATTTGTGTAGTTAACAATCAGTAAAGATTGAAGTCACACAGAGGCAAATTAGCAACTTGTTTTAGTTTTCTATCATAATCTTCTAATAAATTTACTTATTAATAAAAAGCCTTTTATCTCTCAATATGAGAAAAACATTACTTTGAGCATTAATATTGGACTACACTTTGGAAAATATTACTTTCAGACCCATGCTAAGAGAGAGAGGACTCAAATAAGATAAAAGCTAGTGGGGGCTAGAGAGTTTGCTCTGCAGTTAGGACCACCAGCTGCTCTTGCAGAAGACCTGGATTCAATTCCCACCTTTCTCATGGCAGCTGACAACTGTAAATAACTCCAGTTTGGGGGGGGGGAGCTGATTTGATGCCTTCCTCTGACATCAGCAGGCACTGCATAACATGGATGCACTTATATGTATGCAGGCAATACACTCATACACATAGAATAATAAATGATAAATTTAAAAAAGAAAAAGCTAGTAGAGGCTTGAGGTTAACAGCACACCTCTGCTGATACTTCTTGATCCACCTGGTGTCTAATCCTCCCTTCAGGACACCCTCGCTTAATGGCATTAAAGGAAGCCATCCCATCTGAAGTCTCAGTATTATCATCTGTAGAGGGAACTGACTGAAATTCAGGACCTCAGAATCTCTTCCAGTTCTACTACACATTTAGTACCTGACCGACTCTTTTAATGGCAGAAACTCTTGGTTGTGCAATGAGCTGTGAAAAGGAAACCATTAGAAACTGGAACACAAGAGAGAAGGTGGGATAATTAGATGAGCAGACACAACAGGGGAGACTTAATAAGAATCACCATGAGTCAGATAACTGGAACCTAAAACCATGGAACTGCTTCCAAATGACGAAAAATGAATTTACAAATACCTTATGATGGTGTTTAGAACAGTGAGTAAAACCTGGTTCCTCTGTGTTTTGTTATTACCACTGAAGAAGATGTGCCCTTGAAAGTTGACCATTAAATAAAGCACTTGCTATGTCTCTCCAGGATTCTGTGCGTTGGTCTGTAGAAATCTTTTTTTCATGTTAACAGAACAGTTTGGCTTGGTGTAACTTCTCTGGCCTCTGAAGAATGAATTTGAATTTCTCTGAGAATAAAAACTATCTCTTTCCTTATTTATAAAAAATACTCAAAATATTAGTAACAGTCTAGTAAAGTTCATTCAATAACCAGAGACGCTTACCTCTCAAAGGAAAATAAAACACTAAAGCTTTATCCAAACATTATCTCCTAACTCTCCCTCCTCATTTGTCTTATAAAACATGCAGATTGCTCTTTTCTTCCTATGAAGTGTATACAGGTAAATGTGGAGTGAGGATATCAAAACTCATCAAATAATCAATGTTCACATTAAGGTATCAGAGTCAGCATGTAATTCTCCATTTTTTAATGAGATAAGATTATAGAATAGCTCATTATATTTCCTTTATTATTTCAAATTTATAGTCACTGGTGCTTCTTATTGAGATGAAGCTTGACAGTATATGGTTTCCATTCTTAAAAAGGGTGCCTTTGCCTAGAAGGCCCTCAACTCGTAAGAGAATATTTGAAAAAAATCCTCCAAATTCATTCAAAATTCACTGCTGTATGTGCCTTTTCTTTTATTCGTGGGTTACTGGCTCTGTGATTATCCAGTTACTCTGCCTCAGCTTCATGTTGCCCACTATAAGGATGCATAATGTATTGGTTTTCACATTCTTTGCTATGCTATAATGGATAGACTCAATAATCCAATAGCTAAAGAAGGAAGGATGGATTGTATCTCTCTCATGTAACTAACCTGAGTCAAACTTTCCATGTAGGTAGGTTAATTGTATTCCTCACATTTAATTAAGAGCACAGATTCCTTTTACTGAAAGGCACCATGCCAGGAGCATAATTACATGACATGTTCATCACTGCATCTGTTATTCATTCAGCAGGTGAGTGAAGGAACAAGGCAATTAAAAAAGAAATGGCCATTTTTCTCCAACCACAAGCATAGAACTGGCACACCATAGTTCCAAACAAATCCTATTGTGCAGCCTCTTGGAACACTACTATGTGAGGAAACTTCAGCTGTACTTGTGATGTCCAAAGATCACAAAGACAGAGACTTGGTAGAGAATGTGGCTCTGCAAGTAGCAAAAAATGGCAATAACCAGACATAGGAGTGAATCCCACTTGAATTATATGGCCCCAACAAATTCTCCTGAGAATGACATAAGAAGAGTCTGTCTGCAGAGATCAGATCAAATTCAGAAAGGAGACTAAGAAATAATGTGTATATGCCCTGACTCTTCACAAAAAATGACTATTTTTCCTTACCATGCATTCCATTACAGGGCAGTAAGGGAATTTCTGGAATTGGTATGAATGGGAAGAAATGGAAGGCTGTTTGTTGACAGGAGTTTAATATAATATTGGCATAATTTAGCCATTTTTTTTTCTTTTGGTCTTTTTGAGACAGGGTCTCCCTGTAGCTCTGGCTGTCCTGGAACTCACTTTGTAGACCAGGTTGGCCTTGAACTCACAGAGATTTGCCTCTGCCTCCCAAGTGCTAGGATTAAAGGCGTGCACCACCATACCCGGCAATTTAGCCACTTTAAACATAGAGAGAATTCCTATGTAACCGGGAATGAAGAGGTACAGGAAAAACACTTATTTCAGGAAGCTAGCTGCCTTCTGCTTGAGATGCTCATGAGTTAATGTTCTTTGCCATAGGACTGGAAGACAGAGAAAAGAAACTATTGGAGCACATTTACTGAAGTAAGATAAGCACAGAGCCTGGAGGAGTGACATACTCTTGGACTGAAACTCAGATCAAGGATCACTAGTGGCCGAAATGTACAGTTGACATGTACACAAAGAGGAGAATCTGGAGCCTATTGTGAATAATGGATAAAATAGTATAGCTTCCACAAAAGATCAATATATAGGGTCAAATTTCCTGAAATGTATGTGTGTGTGCACAAAAGATCAATATACAGGGTCAAATTTCCTGAAATGTATGTGTGTGTGCACAGGTGTATATTTATGGAAGTTATTTTGAATATGTAAAGCTATATGCTTTCTTATAAACTTATGGAAATGAAAGTAAATAAATGGTATTTCCATTCTTATATATTATATCCTTGGGTCAATTATTTTTGCATGAATTACTTAATATCTGCAAATCAAAAAATGTATATTTCTTTATTCCTAAGATAAAAAATTAGCATGGATAAAGGTTGAGATATATGTCCAGTACTGCTCAGGATTCAGTAAATATTGCAATCTGATACCAGAATAAGAATAATGCCTCTTCCAGTGCGGCTTAAGGTCTCATTCTTTTTTTTTTTTTTTTTTTTTTTTTTCTTGGTTTTCGAGATAGGGTCTCCTGTACCCCAGCTGTCCATGGTAACTCACTCTGTAGACCAGGCTGGCCTTGAACTCACAAAGATCCACCTGCCTCTGCCTCCCAAGTGCTAGGATTAAAGGCGTGCCCGGTTTTTACATATGTATATGTGTTTTGTGTGTGTGTGTCTGTGTATATATATGGTTTTGAAGTCACTGAATATCGAAGGTACTAAATATATATTCACAATGATTTTATTAATATTGATATTTTGAATACAAAATTGGCTGAATACAACCTTTGCTTGAATACAGCCATTCTTCCTTATCTGCAAAGGATAAGTTGCAAGGTTCTCCTCTAAAATCTATGCATATCGAATTTTCCTAAGGACCCTGCACTATTGCCACAGAGTAACTGATTGCATCTGGCCTAAGCTTCAGGACCTTATATCTCTATTACATCACGACTTTTTTACCTTGGAGTCATTATTAAACACAGCACTGTTCTAACTTGATAGTGATCTGATGATGTGCATGGAAACTAAAGGACTAATGGGCAGGAAGCCATTCAAGAATGGATATGCTGGAAAGAGGACAACGCATGTGTTGAGATGCAGGGCAAGACATTGGGAAATTTTGTCATGGAGCTCACTGTAGAACAATTTTAAAATTTATGAATTGTTTAACTTGGAAATTTTACATTTAATAGTTTCAGAATGTTCTGATTGCTTGTAAGTAGGATCATAAAAAGCAAAGGGAAGCGAAACCAGCTTAATGGATGATGACAAGGAAACAGAGTTTCCAGAGAAAACTAAGAAGTTACTTATAAACTTACAGCAATGGCAAGAGCATGCACAAGTCTGATGTAAGCTCAAACCAAAACAACATCCAGCAGAGCAGTGGGGAACTGATATCAAGCCCCAGACTTCATTCGGGAACTGTTGGCAGCTGTTAACTACCAGAAGAGGGAGAGATCTTGTTAGGTTAACCAGGCTCCCGGGGATGGATGTCACCAAAGGACATTTGGGGAACAAATTGACTCAAGGCTTTGTATAGGAGAGAGAACCTGCAATCTGGGGTGTAAGGGGCACATGAGGGTGAAAATATGGAAGGGGATCTAAATAAGTAAAAATATATTGTATGAATACCAAACATTATTTTAAAAAGGTAAGTGGGTATGCGGATCTGTAATAGTAAGCAATAAAATGTGACAACAACTAGAAGCATAGTAATTAACTTTGGGTGTAAAATCATCTTTTCACTTGCTGTGACCTTCGACAAGGCACTGTGTCTGTCTCTCTGCAACTCATTTTGCCATGCATCAAATGAGACTAATGGCACTACCATATACCATTACTGTGGTGAATAGTTTTCCTCAACTTGACACAAATTTGAGTTCCCTGGTAAGTGGGATCCTCGACTGAATTTTCCAGATCAGAGTGGCCTGTGACCATAGCTGGGAGACATTTCCTCAATTGCTAATTAAGCCAGAGAGCCCAAACCTCTGTGGCTGGCAACATCCCTAGGCAGTTGGGTGGACTATGGAAGAAAAGTGGCTGAACAACCAAGGGAGAGCAGGTCGTAGGAAGCAGTTTTCTCTCTGGCTCCTCCCTCTGGTCCTGCTGGAGCTCCTGATCTGACTTCTGTCAGTGATGAGTGGAATCTGGAAGTGTAAGCTGAGTGAACCTTCTTAAAGTTTCCTTTGCTCATTCATGGTGTTTATCACAGGAAAAGAAATTAAAAATGATACAATTATTCAAACAAATTAATACAAATAAATCCTATTTCACCAGGTCTGATTTACAATTTGTATAATATGCATATTGCACTTTTTTCCTGGGCTAGTTTAAAGGTTAAAGGGTTACAATCTTGAATGCACTACTAATTGCCTGCTGCACTGTTGATGCTAAAATGTGACACCTGTAGCATGAACATCTACTAAAAATACGTCCGGGTCAAATTGTGTCTTTAGTATTGTCTAATGTCAGCCTTAGATAAAAGAGGTAGATAAAATTAATTTTAATCATGTATTTTACTTAACCTAATATGCTGCAAATACGTTTCTCTTAAACATACAATCCATTTAAAATTATGCATATTTGCATTTTTAAAAGTTATTCACTAGAAATTTGATAAAGTAAGACAGATGTTAATCAAGATGATTGCAAAGAAGGAGGAGGTGAGTTCAACATGAAGCACAGCAAAGGGAATGGGAGGTCCATTAACAGACTGAAGGTAGTAGCTAGAGAATTATTAAGAGGAGACATCCAGGGGAGGAGAATTCTTTTCTCTACTGGCTCAACAGGATTCTTGCTTACACAGTCAAGGATGGAAGGTGAACTTGATCAGACACTAAGGTCAGTCAGATATAAAATATGGAGGGATTCTTGTGGAACTAACTTAACAGGCTTTTTTTGGAAGTTTGGTTTGGCAGGCTGAGGACAGATGTCAAGGCCATGGTCTCATTGAAATGAGAGCTCAGCAGAGCAAGTTTAAAGATATGTCACAGGGAATCATCATCAGTACGTTGATTGGCTTCAGAATGAATGTGTATTTAAAATCCAGTGTGCATTTTACCTTCACAGCACATCCTAGTTCAAAATGACCATCTTGCCCACATCTATGACTTCATGAGGCCAGTAGCTACCAGACTGATCAACACAGTCCAGGAAGCACCCATCTCATTATCTAGGGAAAGGTGCAGGCACAGTTAGTTTTTGTTTGGTCTTGCTCTTTAAGTCCTGTAGTGGCATACCATGCAGCCAGAACTGATCTTAGGAATTAAGACTTCTTTTTCCAGAGTGTGTTATTCATTGCTATATTCACACACCTTTCCATTCACCTCAATCTGATCCACATGTGATTCCAAAGAAAACATCATGGAGAAATTCATACTATATCCTTGTCTGTCATGAATAAAATCTTCCTGGATCATTTAATGACATGGGAATTACATGAGTACAGTCTACTACAAGGGCAAGCCAAAGGCCACTTTAGGGAATCAGTATTCCCTCCAAATCTTAAGCTCTGGAAATGAATCCTATTGACATAAAACCAACCATTTGTTTTCATAAAGTAAAGTTAAACTGTAGCTCTGGGGGAATGATAATTTAGATTATTTTAGATAACTAAGATGAAGCTCCTAACTATACTTTAGGTATCTTCATTTTTTTTTTGAAAAAAATTTCATAGGAATATGAATTGCAATTTCAATATGCACCACTTTTCTGCCTTCCAAAAAATCCACTAAAATATTCAGGATAAAATAGACCTGTGAAAACAACAAAGGACAGCAGATTTTAGATCTGAGTAGACCCCCCCCCCCCCCNTCCTAGGTTCAATTCCTGGTATAGGGAAGAATAGAAAAAATTAAAAGGAAAGAAATTAAAAATCAAGAGGACCCTAGACCCTCATGAAGGCTTGTTTAGAATATGTGAACCAAAGCTTAGAAGAGGGAAGCTGAAAATGTAAACAGTAGACTTTCCTGTAGACAAGCTCTGTTTTTGTTTTTGTTTTTGGTCTTTTCGAGATAGGTTCTTCCTGTAGCCCCAGCTGTCCTGGAACTCACTCTGTAGACCAGGCTGGCCTTGAACTCACAAAGATCCACCTGCCTCTGCCTCCCAAGTGCTAGGATTAAAGGCGTGCCCGGTTTTTTACATATGTATATGTGTTTGTGTGTGTGTGTCTGTGTATATGATAGTTTTGAAAGTCACTGAAATATAGAAGGTACTAAATATATATTCACAATGATTTTATTAATATTGATATTTTGAATACAAAATTGGCTGAATACAACCTTTGCTTGAATACAGCCATTCTTCCTTATCTGCAAAGGATAAGTTGCAAGGTTCTCCTCTAAAATCTATGCATATCGAATTTTCCTAAGGACCCTGCACTATTGCCACAGAGTAACTGATTGCATCTGGCCTAAGCTTCAGGACCTTATATCTCTATTACATCACGACTTTTTTACCTTGGAGTCATTATTAAACACAGCACTGTTCTAACTTGATAGTGATCTGATGATGTGCATGGAAACTAAAGGACTAATGGGCAGGAAGCCATTCAAGAATGGATATGCTGGAAAGAGGACAACGCATGTGTTGAGATGCAGGGCAAGACATTGGGAAATTTTGTCATGGAGCTCACTGAACAATTTAAAATTTATGAATTGTTTAACTTGGAAATTTTACATTTAATAGTTTCAGAATGTTCTGATTGCTTGTAAGTAGGATCATAAAAAGCAAAGGGAAGCGAAACCAGCTTAATGGATGATGACAAGGAAACAGAGTTTTCCAGAAAACTAGAAGTTACTTATAAACTTACAGCAATGGCAAGAGCATGCACAAGTCTGATGTAAGCTCAAACCAAAACAACATCCCAGCAGAGCAGTGGGGAACTGATATCAAGCCCCAGACTTCATTCGGGAACTGTTGGCAGCTGTTAACTACCAGAAGAGGGAGAGTTTGTTAGGTTAACCAGGCTCCGGGGGATGGATGCTCACCAAAGGACATTTGGGGACACAAATTTGACTCAACAGGCTTTGATATAGGAGAGAGAACCTGCAATCCTGGGGTGTAAGGGGCATAGAGGGTGAAAATATGGAAGGGGATCTAAATAAGTAAAAATATATTGTATGAAATACACAAACATTTATTTTAAAAAGTGTAAGTGGGTATGCTGGATCTGTAATAGTAAGCAATAAAATGTGACAACAACTAGAAGCATAGTAATTAACTTTGGGTGTAAAATCATCTTTTCACTTGCTGTGACCTTCGACAAGGCACTGTGTCTGTCTCTCTGCAACTCATTTTGCCATGCATCAAATGAGACTAATGGCACTACCATATACCATTACTGTGGTGAATAGTTTTCCTCAACTTGACACAAATTTGAGTTCCCTGGTAAGTGGGATCCTCGACTGAATTTTCCAGATCAGAGTGGCCTGTGACCATAGCTGGGAGACATTTCCTCAATTGCTAATTAAGCCAGAGAGCCCAAACCTCTGTGGCTGGCAACATCCCTAGGCAGTTGGGTGGACTATGGAAGAAAAGTGGCTGAACAAGCCAGGGAGAGCAGGGTAGGAAGCAGTTTTCTCCTCTGGCTCCTCCCTCTGGTCCTGCTGGAGCTCCTGATCTGACTTCTGTCAGTGATGAGTGGAATCTGGAAGTGTAAGCTGAGTGAACCCTTTCCTTCTAAAGTTTCCTTTGCTCATGGTGTTTATCACAGGAAAGAAATTAAACTGATACAATTATTACAACAAATTAATACAAATAAATCCTATTTCACCAGGTCTGATTTACAATTTGTATAATATGCATATTGCACTTTGTTCCTGGGCTAGTTTAAAGGTTAAAGGGTTACAATCTTGAATGCACTACTAATTGCCTGCTGCACTGTTGATGCTAAAATGTGACACCTGTAGCATGAACATCTACTAAAAATACAGTCCGGGTCAAATGTGTGTCTTTATATTGTCTAATGTCAGCCTTAGATAAAAGAGATAGATAAAATTAATTTTAATCATGTATTTTACTTAACCTAATATGCTGCAAATACGTTTCTCTTAAACATACAATCCATTTAAAATTATGCATATTTGCATTTTTAAAAGTTATTCACTAGAAATTTGATAAAGTAAGACAGATGTTAATCAAGATGATTGCAAAGAAGGAGAAGGTGAGTTCAACATGAAGCACAGCAAAGGGAATGGGAGGTCCATTAACAGACTGAAGGTAGTAGCTAGAGAATTATTAAGAGGAGACATCCAGGGGAGGAGAATTCTTTTCTCTACTGGCTCAACAGGATTCTTGCTTACACAGTCAAGGATGGAAGGTGAACTTGATCAGACACTAAGGTCAGTCAGATATAAAATATGGAGGGATTCTTGTGGAACTAACTTAACAGGCTTTTTTTGGAAGTTTGGTTTGGCAGGCTGAGGACAGATGTCAAGGCCATGGTCTCATTGAAATGAGAGCTCAGCAGAGCAAGTTTAAAGATATGTCACAGGGAATCATCATCAGTACGTTGATTGGCTTCAGAATGAATGTGTATTTAAAATCCAGTGTGCATTTTACCTTCACAGCACATCCTAGTTCAAAATGACCATCTTGCCCACATCTATGACTTCATGAGGCCAGTAGCTACCAGACTGATCAACACAGTCCAGGAAGCACCCATCTCATTATCTAGGGAAAGGTGCAGGCACAGTTAGTTTTTGTTTGGTCTTGCTCTTTAAGTCCTGTAGTGGCATACCATGCAGCCAGAACTGATCTTAGGAATTAAGACTTCTTTTTCCAGAGTGTGTTATTCATTGATATATTCACACACCTTTCCATTCACCTCAATCTGATCCACATGTGATTCCAAAGAAAACATCATGGAGAAATTCATACTATATCCTTGTCTGTCATGAATAAAATCTTCCTGGATCATTTAATGACATGGGAATTACATGAGTACAGTCTACTACAAGGGCAAGCCAAAGGCCACTTTAGGGAATCAGTATTCCCTCCAAATCTTAAGCTCTGGAAATGAATCCTATTGACATAAAACCAACCATTTGTTTTCATAAAGTAAAGTTAAACTGTAGCTCTGGGGGAATGATAATTTAGATTATTTTAGATAACTAAGATGAAGCTCCTAACTATACTTTAGGTATCTCATTTTTTTTTCTTTTGAAAAATATTCATAGGAATATGAATTGCAATTTCAATATGCACCACTTTTCTGCCTTCCAAACTCCACTAAATATTTCAGGATAAACTAGACCCTGTGAAAACAACAAATGGACAGCTAGATTTTTAGATCTGAGTAGAGGTGAATTTTTAAACCACCAGTACCATGGTTATTTTATTCATGGGCTGTTCCATGACTTTAAAAGAAATCACAAGAAAATGTAACTGTACACAAAAGCCATTAGGATTCCGTAGGGAGGATTTGTGGTTTGTGTTTAAGGCAGCTCACATAAAATTCAAGGTCTTATTACTCCTTTGAGCCCTCTCAGGCCCCATGGTGACTCTCGAAAAGGCTTTTATTTCTTCAACATATGTAAATTGCAAAGGGTGAAGTCAGTGTGATTTAAAGCTAACACCTCCTTAAAAGCTCAGAGGAGACAAAGGTTTTATTAAGTGAGGTAGTAGAGGAAATTGACGTTCCAACATTTCAGTATAATGTGATCATGAAGATGGAAAATAATATTTAGTGAAATTAAAAGTTCAGGCTCTGAATGTACATCAGTCTTAATCTACATCTCTTCCTTTCACTGAATTTATCTGACATGCTTTCTTCCTCTCAAGAGATTTCTCAAACAAGATCTGTCAGATTAAAAGATATTAGTGAGATGGCCTTGGGGGGGTCACACTGCAGTTTATTCAACTCTTTTTCAAATATATTAGTCATACTTAGATAGGAGTATACTTTGAACACATAAAGTTTTATTGAACCTACATAAACTTTTTACCAAAGCTTTGCATTGTAAATTTGGCACAAAATAATCATCTACAATGCAAATACTTTGATATTTCAAATTTTCTCAAGTAGAAAAATCACTTTCTTCACAGAGATTTAAGTGATGATAGATTGGTATTAATAGCTGTTACTGAATACTAAAAAATAATTTAAAGTTGTAATAATTTATTTAGCTACCTGGTTTTAGAAGGTCCTGGCCTTCTTGGTGAGGAGAATGAGGCACAGCAGAGCAGCTCACAGCATGGTGGCCAGAGAGCAACAAAGAACACCTGTGTTCTCAGGGTACTCTTCCTTTCCTTCTTATTCTAACTAAGCCCCAGCCGAAAGGTTGGTGCTTTCCCCATTCAGAGAATATGTATCCCCTTATTTAATTAATCTTTTCTGGAAACACTTTCATCAACAAACATCTTAAAGTGACAATTCACATAAGCCATGCAGGGAAAACACTTCCTCTCAAGGGTGATGATCCAAGTTTGATCCCTGGGAATCCCATGATAGAGAGAACTGGCTCCTTCCAGTTGTAAGCTGTGGTATATACACACCCACACAATAGATACACATCCACACATTTTCTCTCTTTCTCTCTCTCTCTGTCTCATACATGATATATACACAGGTGTTCAAGCCTCACTTGTCCTTGCTTACTACTGTGGCAATTTTCCATAATGCTGTATTGTTATCTAAGAATCTTGAACTGATAGTCAAGGATTAAATATTAAAGATAGAGATAAGGCATTTGTTTGTATTGTACAAAAATAAAATTCAAAGTTGCAGTTTAGAAAAAAAAAAAAACCTTCTTAACCAGAAATGCCCTTATGACTCAAGTAGATTAAAAATAAATACATTAGCTTTTAATCCTAGCACTTGGGAGGCAGAGGCAAGGGGGATCTCTGTGAGTTCAAGGCCATCCTGGTCTACAGAGCAAGTTCCAAGATAGCTGGGGCTACAGGGAGACCTTGTCTCAAAACCACCAAAATTAATTAATTAGTTAATTAATTAATTAATTAATGAAGGAGAAGGAAAAGATATCAGAAAGAATCTTCTGTGGTATATTTGGAAGCCATAGACAATTTGCAAGTGTATTTTATTGGGCCTATTACTTATCACTAAATTATGCCTACTACAATTGGAGATATTAAACTGATTCCAGTACAATTTATTTATTTATTTATTTACTTATTTATTTATTTATTCTTCAGAAAACACTTCCCTACACCTACCATGAGTTGTGTTGTCCTGTTGGAGTTCAGAGATGATATTACAAACTTATCAAATCAAATCATCATCTCCCTAGAACATACACAGTACAGGAAGAAAGCCATTAACAGGCAAGTAATCTGAAGTTAAAGGAAAGCATATAGACCCCTAAGTATAGAGATAAAGGTATAGGCTTGTCCTGTGGAAATCAGAGAATGCTTGCTAGAGTCAGTGACTTTCAGGATGAGCACTGAAGATTCAACAGGATTTTTCAGGAAACCTTTTCAAGGCCTGTGATTCAAAGCTAAAGAAGACCTGATAATCTGTCTAAGAAACATACATGACCATTTATAATTAGATGCTAATGAAAAGGGCAATATGATTTGGTCATTAAAACAAGCATAATGGACATTAATTTTTTAAACTGCTTTGCATTTATTTATGTTTATTTATTTATAAAGTTTATATAATCAAACTTGAAATTCATGAGTCATACCTTATGGTTTGAAATCCATGTATGGGGGCTAGGGAGGTGTTTCAATATGTAAATAGCTAGTCCTGCAAGTTTGAGTATCAGAGCTCATATCACCAAAACCCACCAAAATACAGGTGGGCATGGCATTACACCTATCAGCAGAGTATGAATGAGGTGGAGCCTGAGTATCCTTGCAAGCAGCTAACTAGCTTTACTAGATGGATCAGTGAGCTCTGAGTTCATGTGAAAGACCTTGCTTCATAGTAGAATGTGAAGAGTGATTGAAGAAGACAGAACATCTAAAACTGTCTCCATAAGATATTTTCATGCCGCTAATAAAGAAGGCACAGCATCCTGTGAAACATGAACACATGGTTTACTATAACTTAAAATAGAATATACTTGGAAAACATAATTATGTGTGTTTAATAATCTTAAGATTTCTACTGATTAGTGATAATATAGACTTTGGTGTAAAGAGTAGGAAATTCTATTCAACTTTTTCTGCATGAAATAAAATTTAATAACTAAATAATGTGTTCATTGAGCTAAAGTAGTCTGTATTTAGAGATCATCTAAGAAAATTCTAAGCTCCCTCACTGAAAGATATCCCAGTACCTGGCTCAGATAAATTTCTTGTAAATAGAGGCCTCAGATCATTAGCAGTAAATCAGAAAGGTGATTCTGGATTGCCTGACACATTTTTTAAATTTTTAATTAATACTTTATCCTATGTAACAGTGTTTTGCCAGCATGTGCATAAGTGCACCCCTGCACATAATATCTGGGGAGTCCAGAGAGGGTGTCAGATCTCCTGGAACCGGAGATAAAGACTGAAAGGCTACTGTTAGCTACTATGTGGGTGTTGAGAATTGAACCTAGGTCCTCTGCAAGAGCACCAAGTCCTCTTAGCCACTGAACCATTTCTGGAGCCCCATTTAACATTTATAAGCCCATTTTATTTGGTGTTCAGGGGAATGAAGATTAGGGATAAAGAGGAAGGGGGACCTAGGGAACCATCTGTGAATTTTCAGCACTACAAAATCAAACAATAAGGGTTCTCCCTGGTTGGAAAACTAATAAACATTCAGTCATATTGAAAACAAAAGAACTGCTTACTTATTTAAGAACTTACTGAAATACTCCACAAGAATGTGAGTATTTTCCAGTGATTAGTCTGTCAACCTTGACAGGAAATTGCTCATTTAGATTGGTATGATTGTCCTTGAGGATTGGAAGTCTATATTACAGGACATTTGTAATGGGTCTGAGGTTGCTCAGTATTCAACACATAATTGGATCTCTCTCTCTCTCTCTCTCTCTCTCTCTCTCTCTCTCTCTCTCTCTCCTTCCCTCCCTCCCTCTTTCCCTTCCTCCCTCCCTCCCTCTCTCCCCATCCCTCCCTTCTTCCTACTTTCTACTTCATCTCTTATTCACATGTTTACATTTGTTTCCAGTATTCATATCACATGGAACACCATGTTTCACCATCACCTTCACACCACCCTCCATGAACACAAGCCCTCTACAAGACATTTCTTTGAGTCAGAGAGACACTGTCTTGTCCTGCTCAGATAAGATCCACACAGATGAGCTTCTTGACTATTCAGGCCCCAGCACAGAAGTGACAGCAAGAGACTCTCACCTATGTATCCAGCCACAACTCAACACAGATGATGAGCAACTTGGCCCTAATCACTGGTGGCCTGGGGAAAGGGCTAGAGTATACAGGCTGGGAAGATCAAGGGAGGGCCTTTCACTATTTTATAATGTTATGGGGAAGACATCATTCATGTTTGGGTGAAGACTTTCAGTTGGGCATTGTGGGAAGGGGAGGAACAGAACACCCACACTCCTCCAAGTAAACCCTCACCCATTGCTCTGTGAGTAAAGCTAATAAACTTGTTTCCCACAGTGCATTTTGAGGGACTCATGCCTCTGTCTTGGGGACCAAGAGAGGAAGGGGTGGCTTTTGTTAATGTCCTCCATCAAAAGTAATTTGAGCAACAATATGTAATTTTCAATTTTATCATATACATATACATTGCCTTCAACTGAATATGCAACAGGTTTTAGAAGTTGATTAATTTATTTATTTTGAATGCTTACTAAAATACTTCATCTGGAAGATGGGAAAAAAAGTTATGAAGAGTATGGGCCCTGGAACTGAGATGTCCTGGTATGTATGGCCAGTGGATTTAAAATTGTGCTGCCTTATGCAAGTGCTACACAACAAAAGCTAGAGTTTGACAAGCACAAATAAGGTTATAGAAGTCCATAGCAAGAAGATCATCATGTCAGTGGGCTTCCAGTAACCTCATAAATAGATAACAACTATTATTTTTATGGTCCTGATAAGATATCAAATGTTTCCCAATTGAATTATTTTTGCTTGCTGTACATTACCAAAGTCATGCCCAGTCAACATTATTTACATAGATATGAACTTATGAATATCAGACTTTCTTTAAATTTATGTACTAAAAGCATGTTTGTAGCCCTTAGTCAAGAATTGGAAATAAACCAGTCACTGTCCCATGTGTCTCTGCAGATCTTTTAACTCATCTTTGCTGTAAGAGAAAGAATGCCTGCTGCAAAGCAGACTACTGGGCTATGGCAGTTTCCCCTGACTGTGGTGCTATTCATCAAAGATTTGTTGGAGTAGCAAGAACCCTGGTTAGTATAGGGGTAAAAAAGTTCTTTTCCTTGCCTGTTCAAGTTTAATGCCTGAGATTCCTATAAACCAAAGTCAGATCAAGATGAGAAAGATTAAACAGTATAATATATAGCCTTTCGATCCTACTAATGAAGCACACACAATTAGATATATAGGTATTTAAACAGTACTAATTGTTATGGTAGGTTTCTTTGGTATAGACACAGATGTTTGGATGGTATGTTAATTCATGATTTACATTTTCTTCTGTTAAGTATGGCAGGGTCTTCGTGTGGTTTATAACCATCTCCTAACCATCAGCCGTGGGTTATTCCTCCAAGGAGAGAGCTATACGCCAATTAGATTTGGATATACAGACATATGGCTGCCACTGCTGCCACAGTATTTCCCGGCAGATGGGTGTAGCTGGTGTGACGGAGGGTCTTGCTTGACTCAAGAGACCTATATTTGCTTTATTGGTTTAGTGGTCTTTGGTAAACTCTTGGCATCCCAGGACCATCTCTATACTTGCAAGTTGCGTCTCCATACATCTTTTCCATGTTTTATCAGGTCTTCAGCAGCAGGGCCTTATCGCCACTCTCTTGCAGATATCCCCAGTTTGGAGGCAAAGAGCCTTTCCATTTGTGGGGCTTGATCCCCTGGCCAACATCTCCTTGGTAGAACAATCCATAATTGCATGTTGCTTCATTAGTAGGATTGAAAGGTTATGCCTGGACAAGCTGGCAGCCCATTGAAGAAAAAGCCGCCAGAACTGACTAGAGACCAAGACATCAGCTCTAGAGAAAGTAGACTGTTTTGCTTCTCATCCACCTTGCCCCTTTTCTAAGCCTAGGGAACAATCTGAGGAAGAGGGGGCGTGGTAGAATTAAGGGCTTCGATTGGGGTTAATGGTGAAACTACAACAATATAGACTGGACACTCATTTGATCAACTTGATTGAACATACAAGCCCCCCCTGCTGGATGGTGGGACCCATGAGCTGTGTGGGTTTGGGCACAACTGCTTGCAAATTGGTTTTACATGAAGGATGCTTGTACTCACAAATTATCACTTATTGTTAAAAAAAAGAAAACAAATCAAAACAAAAAAGCAGAGAAAGATGCAGAAAACTTATGGCAGAATGCATGATCTGGGATGGGTAGGGGTGGGGTTGGGGGAAGGGAAGGGGATATATGCCTGAACTGAATTGGAAAATGATGTATGAAATACACAAAGCATCAATAAAAAAAAGAATATAAAAAAAAGATGAGAAAGATTAAGAATTTCATGTAGGTCTTATATACATAAGACCCTTCAGGAGCAAAGGAAGATGCAAGAATTAGTAAACTCAGGTTCAGTTTAATTGGTTTATTGCTCTCCCTATTGTCTTTGGGTGCTAGAGATAGAACTCATGGGTTTGTGTATAGCTTACACTGTAAAACTTATCTATAATATGCCCAAGCTTTGTGTATTTTTTCACATATGTTTATGTGTGTCATGTGTTTGTATGTATATGTGTGTGCATGTATATAAGTGCTTGCTTGTGAAGGTTGATGACTGTACATCACTTTCCTCCTAGTGTACTAAAGTAGCATCTCTCACTGTAACTCAGATTCCCACCTCAGGTAGTCTAGCAAGCAGCTTCCTCAGGAATCCCTTATCTTTTTTTTCCCACATGCTCACATCACAGGTATGCTGCCATGTCCCCCAGGACTTAGGTGGCTTGATAAGGATCTAAATGCAAATCTTCACACTTGGGAAACAACCCCTTCACTCACTGAGCCATCCCCTCAGCATCAGCTGCGTGTTTTATGCTTGAGTTGATAGAATTGATAGCTGTGTACACAAAATGTGGTACAGAGATGTGTATGATGGAAATGAAAGTATGTTGTCACAGTTGGCAAATGATAGCACTTAAATGTAGAAAAAGAAAGCCACCTGTATTTCCTTATAAGAAAACGCTTTGGTTTTTCTTCTTTCTAACAAGTGTTCTCTAGTCTATAATGAGGACCAAGGCTTAGTTGTTGAAATAAAAGTTTTGAATTCAGATTGAGCAGCAAGATAAATAAAATAATAAGAAACAGTAACCAAGGCTTTTTAAACAAATGAGCTGAATACATGAATTGTTTCATTATGCTTTTTGTTTTATTCTGGTTGCCAGCAGCAGAAACAAACTGTATCCAAGTTACAAGGAGAAAAGAAAGGGAAAAAGAAATTAAAGAAAAAAGCTACCAGTGAACGCAAAGTGATCCTATGGAAAAGTTCAGGAAGTCAAAACAAAGCAGAGAAATCTGGCCTATGAGAGTCAGGAGCCAGGCAATTGGGATTAACATGGGACCAGGAGGAACAGTGCTATAGGTACCTCCTATTCAAACAGACCCAGTGCATGGGGTCTGACCCACTCTTCTTCCAAGTTAACATTTCTTGGAATAAGAATTGAATTTTCCAGTAATGGCTCATATGCATAAGATTAAACAAAGGTGAGATAAACAATTTTTTATTTCCCACAAAGACCTTAAGCACATGGGGAAGAAAAACAATTATTCAAGAGAGAATAAGCTGTTGGCACCAACAGGGACTAGTTTATTCTCAGCATTCTAAATTCCCAAATTAGTATACTGTCTTTCATATTTAACTCTACAGTCTGGGAGGTTTCCTTACTTTTAGTGTCTACTGGAATAGGCATTTCACATTACATCTGCAGTGCTATGAAATCGTGGTTTGAAAGTGCAGGCATTATTAGGAATCAAATGAAAGCAAGACAGGTCATACCCCAGCAATGTAGCAAACTTAACAATATCCTCATATTATTTTCAGATGAGATTTCATGTAGCCAAGGCTGGACTTTGAGCTTGCTATAGCACTGACCTTGAACTTCTGTTGCATATAATCATGCACCTCGTCCCTGACTCTTAAAATCTTTCTGCCCCCTCTCTTCTGCAAAGGTCCCTGGGCCCTGGGTAAGTGAAGCTTAATATACGAGTCCTATAAATGGACACACACACTACAGACTCGTAATCTCCATGCTTTGACCAGTTGTGACCTTTTGTGTCTCTGGACCTCTGTTGCATGAGGGAGCTTCATTAATGAGAATTGAGAGATTCATTAGTCTCCTCTTTACACCCGGTTCTATGTTGTGTGAGCCTTGGGTATAGACGTCACATTGTAGATGTGCCACAGAGGCTCGGGAAATTCACAATGTGTGTACCAGTTGTGGTACTTTATAATAATCTCTCCCTAATGCAGAAGAAGTCTCTTTGATGAGTTGTCAACATAAAGATACATATTTTCCACTTAGTAAGAAATTACTTAGCCTAGGGCTGTGACTGCCTGGGTGATTTCTCTAAGATCTAAGACTTCTGGATACATGAGTATTTGGCTATGTGTACAGTACCAAACATGAGTTTCTTCCCATTGTGTAGTTTTAAAGTCCAATTAGGTAGCTGTTGATTGCCGCCAAGATAAAATTGCCACTACCACACCAATGTTATATGCTATGTGGTCATTGATGTGGATATTTGGTCTTAAATCTAGTGTTAGACCATCAGTTATTTCCTTTCCTTCTGAATAGTTAATAAAGTCCACAATGTCTCTACCATCTGGAAAAAGTGTTATATTTAATACTTTTGAAATAATTTTCTAACATTGTATAGAAGACTCAAAGAAAGAGCACACAAATATTTATTTTGGCAGATCAAATTAGAAATTAGAATAATTTTGACACACATATTTACATGTAATATGTGTAAGATATGAATCCCAGTGTATGATTTTGAAAACTTAAAATGAACATTTTTATTCTAGATATGTAAGTCTAAATATTCACAATAGCCTCAAATAAAAAAATAATTTGGAACAAACCTGACCAAGGACACTAAAGATACTAAAGATCTCTACAATGAAAATTTTAAATCCTTGATGTAGGAGATTGAAAAAGACATCAGAAGATGGAAGGACATCCCTTGCTTGTGGATTGGAAGAATTAATATAGTAAAAAGGTCCATCCTATCCAAAGGAATATATATATATATATATATATATATATATATATGCAATCCTTATTAAAATCACCATGACTTTCTTCATAAAATTAGAAAAGGACATCCTAAAATTCCTATGGAAAAACAAAAGACCTTGGGTAGCCAAAGCAACCCTGAGCAAAGAGTAATGCAGGGGATGTTGCCATAGCAGATATCAAATTATATTACAGGGCTGTAGTCATAAAAACAGTCTGGTACTTGCACAAAAATAGACCCATACATCAATGGAACAAAATTGAAGTTCCAAACTTGAGCACATGTAATTTCAGCCACCTTGTATTTGACAAACGGGCCAGGAAGACTCAATGGAGGAAAGTTTCCTCAGAAAATGGTGCTGACAAAACTGGATTACCACTTGTACAAGAATAAAAGTAAAGCTGTACATTTCACCTTGTACAAAAATCAACTTGAAATGTATCAAAACCTCAATGTAAAACCTGAAACTCTGAAAATTATAGAATAAAACATTGACAATAACCTACAAGATATAGGGTTAGGAAAAGACTTTCTAAATTAGAAAGCTTCTATACAGGAAATAAGATCAACAATTGACAAGTGGGAACTTTTTAAACTCAAAAGCTTCTGTACAGGTAAACAATCAAAGGAGTAAAGAGAAAACCCACAGAGTGGGAGGATACTTTCACCAGTGACACAGGTGATGGAGGTCTAAGAGCCAAATTGTATAAATTACTCGAAACGCAAAGGAGCAAGAAAACAAATGATGGAGTAAAGAGCTGAACAGAGACTTCACAAATGAAGAAGTAAAAATGGCTGAGAAACATCTTAAAAAGTGTTCAACATCACTAGTAACTAGGGAAATGCAAATTAAAACCACTTTAAGATTTCATCTAACCCCAGAAAGACTGGCTAGGATAAGAAAACACAGGATACCAAATGCTGGCCAGGTTGTGGGTAAATGGAAACATTCATTCTCTCATGGTAGGATTACAAACTCGTCAACCCCTATGGAAAGCAGTGTGGAGAACTCTTACAAGGCTCAAAATGAACCTTCTACTTGACAAAGTCATAGCACTTCTGTGTACATATCCACAAGATTCAACCTATTGCAGAGATGCACGTACATCTATCATTATTGCAGCTCTCTTCAGAATAGTGAAGAGCTGGAAGCAACCCAAGTATCTCTCAACTGATGAGTGGAAAATACAAATGTAGTATATCTATACAATGCAGTTCTATGCAGCAGTACAGAAAGAAAGAAAACAAAATGAAATTTGCAGGTAAATGGATGGAACTAGAAGCTGTTATGCTAAGATAAGTAACACAGTCACAGAAAAACAACGTATGGTGTCTCTCATTTGTGAATCCTAGCACCAAACTCTTATATGTAAATCAAGCCTGATGCTACTATAGATATACACTACACACCTGCAAACAGCATATTACTACTGATCTCCTAAACTTGTTGTTTGCTGTAGCAACATAGGGCAGTAACTGACATATAGGGCTTAATCCAGTAAGAAAAGTTAATTCAGATTTAGTCCACATGAGGAGCCAGACTACAGATTAATTAACCTGTCATCAGGCTACTGCTAAATTCTTACTTTACTTAATTTTGCAAATATTAGATATTGTCTATTCATGTTCTGAATGATAGTGGGGCTCCAGAAAATTATGCTGCTTTTTTTCTCCTTTCTTTTTTTTTTTCCTTTGGTCTTTTCGAAACAGGGTCTCCCTTTAGTCTCAACTGGCCTAGAGCTTGCTATGTAGACCAGGCTGGCTTGAATTTACAGAGTTCTGGGATTAAAGGCGTGCACCATGATGCCTGTTTTTGTTTTGTTTTGTTTTGTTTTGTTTTTTGTCAATCAATGGACATGTCAGGATCTAATTTATTGTTTTAGAAATATATACTTTTTTTACTTTTAATTGTTATATAAGGCAAACTTGACAGAGTTATGACTCATTTGTGTGAGAGTGCATCTTAACCACATAAACATAATGACATATTATTGTATTTTTTTGTCCTTGATGAAGCTTCACTGTTAAGAAATATGACCAAAGAGTAGAGTTTTTAATGGAGTACAAGATTGAAAGCAGGGCCCTCCAGTTTCTATTAAAGTTGCTGCATTAGTTTAACCTACCTGACCCTCAATTTATTCTCAGATTAAGTGAGGATAACAAAAATTCATACTGCCTTTTTTACAAGGTGTTTGAAAGAACTAAATGAAATCAAACTTGTTAGAGTGCCTTGTGATCTGCAAAGCTTTGTATTAATGTAGGGATTATTCATTACATCATTATTAATAAACACTTGAACTCCCACAGTGCAGTATTGTATAAGGGATCTTCAGAAGAAAATAATGCCTTAAAATGCAAATCAATTAACAATTTTCTTTTCTGTTGTGTGAGTCAGAAAAAATTTCTTATACAAACGTGTGCTTTCTAGCATAAATACATGCTTTCTTCTGGAGCTTAGGAAGAAGTTGCAATTTGAAGGGAAAGATGAGGTATTCTACCCTTTAATGAATTTGGTTGTAAACCAAATGTAAAGTATCCTGGAGATCTTGTAAATTATATAGTTTCTCTGCTTATAAGTTATATCACAGGCTAGATAAATCTTGTCTCCTTACTATCTCATGTTGCTCTATGAAAAATATGTTATTCATATAAAATTTAAAGTGTGTATATGTTTTATATGCCCTGAAGAGAATCGAGAGACTGTACATTCATAATAATTACAAACTAGATACAAACAACTCCTGTAGAAAATTATTGGATATGGCTAGTTTTAGTCTATATCGTGACTAAGTTCTAGGAATAAGTTTCTTTGAGGTTTCTTAGCTCTATCTTGTATCACAGCACGATTTAATGTTTCTTAAAATGATGTCTCAGCTACTGAAGGAACTCTTTTGCTTCAGTCCACTGGGCTCCCATTTTAGCCTTACATAACATGACTGCTGTACATTGGCGTTAACTTGATTTTGGCTTTTTGTGCCTGATAGGCATGCTAACAAACATCCAAACTTAAACCTAGGCAGTAGTTTTGCTTTTTTTTTAATCTTGTGATGATCGTTGACAGGAAACCAAAAATGGTTCTTCAGTCCATGAGATTCCAATAAAAGAAAGTAAAAAATAAAAATAACTTTCGGTAAATACTTGCACCTCAGAGAATATTTCTGGAAAACTATAGAGCATACTGTATATTTATAAGAATGTTTTATTCTATACTTAATGTGCTGCCTCAATGCAGAACAAATATTTAGTACACATATTCCCAGCCAGTGAAGCATCACATGTGGCTATATTCTCATAAGATATTAAATATAACCTGAATATAACTAGTAGAGAAGGAAGGTATCCAACTTACTGAAGATTACTAGTAAAAAGGTGACTCCTGTAAGCTGCATGTAAACTCAGATCTATGCACACATGGCTGCTTTGTTACCCCACATTATCCCAAGCCTGGGAATAATCTGCTTCACTGGCTAAGAACAATTCTGATTTTAGCTAACATCCCACAAAACATTCTTAACATACAGGAAAAAAAAGTACTAAAATAAATATCGATTCCTGCCTTGTATAGCACCACTTCTGTAAATTATAGTGTATGTAGACCTCAAGGCAACCAGCGTTTGAGACACGGTTTTCAAGCAAAGTCAAGTTCAGAATTTATTAATGTTTGGGGACTATGTTTCTTTGAAACACTTAATAATATGTCTTTGCTTTGCTTGCTGAAAGCTCTGTTTCTATATTGAAGAGGATTGTGATGTAGTGAAATGCTGAAAAAGGGTGCCTTGTAAGTTGGCCTGAGATTTATAAATGTTAACAACTCGTACTGAAGAATTCAATGTAATAAATACACCAATCTCACACACTTACAGGGATGCAAGATAAATAGAAAAGCCATACAAACAGCACAATGTTCTCACTCAGGACCAACATTTTTTTTTTTTGGTTAAAAGTTTTCAAATCACATGAGAATTTTGTATTTCCAAGACTACAAGACTCCCTGTGAAATTTTTGTACCTAATATTTTTGTTCAGTGAAAATAAGAAAGCAGAGCTGCTAAATCATATATAGCTTCATTGGAGAACAGAAAGTTAGTAAGACTTCTGGATAATTAATTTCCATCATAAGCAACTTGATTGGCGTAAACATATTTTTTTCCTAATCCCCAGGGAATTTTCATGAACATTATGCATACATTCTCAATATTTCACATAAGGGATACATTGTAGTATGCTTTGTCTTGCTTTGGTTTTCTTTTGGCTTGGAGTCTGGTTCAACTAAGAATGAGTAATTTCTTCCTGATTTTATACCTCACCTTACTGACCCTAACAACACCCAGAGAAAGAAAATGGTTACTGTTACCATTTTACTTTAATTTCCCTTGCTGGTATACATTCTTTCCTATTTGTTTCATTCTTGGAGGATTCTTAACCACAGCCTAAAGCTAGCATTGTTCATCCTTCGGCCTTGTTCTCCACATCAAGACATAAGTCCATTTTCCATTGGGTCCTGATCAGAATTAGACTATGTTATTTTTTTTTTTTTTTGATGCAGGGTCCCCCTGTAGTCCTGGTTAGTCTGGAATTTGGTATGTAGACCAGATTGACCTCAGTATCACAGAGATCCACCTGCCTCTTCCTGCTGAATGCTGTAATTAAAGGCATGAACTACCCACCATGCTCAGCCTGAGACTGAGTTTTCTGACCCAGAGACTATATAGCTGTCTCAGGAGAGTAGGGTCCACTCTTTCCTTGAATGGCTCAACTCCACCCTAGAAAAGAATCATGACCAGCCAGAAAAACTGGGAATGAGGGCATGCACCACCACATTCCACCTATTTTACTCTTTATTAATTTAGTTTCTAATTTCAACTTCTTTGTAAATTTTATCTTAATGACATCAAAGGTGTCACCTTTTCCATTAAAAGGTAAAATTAGTGTAGAAGAAACTAAATGTTGAGAAGTTCTGTATGAAATATGCAAAAATTCAATAAACCAAAAAAGAACTGGTATATGGATGTAGCTCAATTAGTGCTATGGTTTGAATATGAAATTGCCCCATATATGTTCAAACATAGGGGGTACTGTTTGGGAAGGTTTTGGTACACTTACATAGTGGACACTACTTAAGTGTAAGAAGTACAACACTGAGGGCAGTTTGGGGTGTTAGATTCTGACCCCACTTATTCCCTCTGTTTCATGTATGAGTAATATGCCTTCATGTATTTAAATGCAACTGTCATGAACTTTATGTGGAGGACAGAGGAGGGTGTTGGATATCTTGGAAGTGGAGTTACAGATACTTGTTAGCTGCCGTGTGGATGTTGGGATTCAAATGCTGGTGTTCTACAAGAGCAGCCAGTGCTTTTGAATGGCATTTATTCTTTATTCATTCATTTGAGATATTAATCAGGCCTTCCTTTCTCCTGGTAAGGTCCTTATTTTGATAATTCAGTCTCAACTTAGGTACTGCACTTTTTAATGTTTAAAATTTTCTTTCTTTTACAAAATTTTATTGAATTTTTTGTCTATTCCACACAGAGCATCCCGATCATCTCTATACCCTCTTCCCTCATTGGCCCACCCCTCCCCACATTCACCCCTTCTGCAAGTCATATATTCTGTCATCTGCATCAAGCCCCAATATGTCAAGTCAGTATCCCCAGACATCCCTAACTGCAAGTTCATCCACTGAAGTTTAGTCAGCCAATCCAGAATCCCTCCCCTTAAGAGGATCTTCCTCACCCAGCAGTAATTAGCTGCCAATAATTTATGAATTAAGATTGGGACCTCCTGCCCATTTCCATAGTTCTATTCTGGGTTTTTGTCTGCTTAATATTGTGTGGGTATCATGCATGCTGATGCCATTGCTGTAGCTTCATATGAAAAGGTCCCAGGAGCCTGTAGGACTCTATTTCCATATTGTCATGTGCCTCCTCTCTGGCTCTTTCTCTCCTCTACAATGATCCCTGAACCCTGGCTGGGTGGGTTTTAATATAGGAGTCCTATCCATGGACCCATATTCTGCCGACTATTATTTTTGCTTTGACCATTTATGACTCGTTGTGTTCATGGCCCTCTGTGGCATGAGGGAGCTTCATTGATGAAAATTGAGATATACATTACCTTTCTTGTCACCCCTTGTTCTTTGTTCCTTGAGCCTTAGGTGTATCATAGATGCAACACTTAGGTTTGGGAAATTCACAATCTCTGTGTATGACCAGCTCTGTAATTCTTTAATAATTTTTGACTGTTTAAAAAGAAGCTTCTTTGATGAATAAGGACTGGAATATTTGGGAGTAAATATAAAGATCCCAGTAAGAAATTATATTTGTCTAGGGATGTGACAGCCTTCAGGTTTCCATTAAGATGTATGACTTCTCCAGCCACGTGTATTTGGCTATGTTTGTAGAACCACACATAACTTTCCTCCCATTTAGTAAGTGGGATTTATATCCAATTAGGTAGGGGTTAATTTCCCCCAAGATAAAAGTGCTACTACTATACAATGTCATTTGAAATACCACTCATTGATGTGGTTGTTAGGCCTTATAGCTGGGTTTGGACCATGGATGGATGTTCTTCCTTAGCAGCTTGCATAGTGCTCTCCAAAGCTATGAGAGCTAGCTTTCAGGGGAGGAGGCTTCCAGGTCAGTTCCAACTCCATTACTTGAAATCCTGGTACTTCATTTATAAACTCTGTGAAGTTATCCAATCTATTCTTACTCTGTTGAAGAGTGTGTTTTTAGCCAAGACCTGGCTTATTCAGTCTTCTATTTAATATTATTTATTTTACTCAATAATATTTGCATCATCATTTTATGATGGATTCTTGCTGGGACTTAAAATTCTGTAGTGTGTAAAAATATCCCTACTTCCAACTTTTTTCTGGAATGAAATTTCAGGAAGGTTATTTTTGACTTAATATGCAACTGCTATATAATTTTAGTCTGAATATGTTTAAATTTATTACATTTCTCTTAAAATGTATTACTCAAAGATGTTATTTCTATCAGATTAAATCATTCAATCTTAAAGAGTGTGGACTCTTATTTTCAGTATTCTGGGCTCTACAATACTTTAATGAATACATTGCTTGCTCTAAGAAAGATAATAAAACAATTATTCTATTCTCTAACAATGGCAATTGTTAGGTCCAATATTTACCTCAACCATCAACTTCAACCAGATTGATTGGACTACCATTTCATAATTCAAATCTAATGATTATCTCAGCCTCCATTTGTGTATCTTGCCCATAATACATCAAATAAAAATGAATTAGAAATTTATCTTAAAGAACTTCTGAGAGCCTGGAAATTACCTCACTAGTTAAATCATTTGCTTGAAGACTTGAGTGAGAATCCCAAGAAACCACCAAACCCAAGCATGGTAGCATGTAACCCCTGTGATCCTTCCACAAGATGGGCATGCAGAGAGAAGAATATCTGGAAGCTTCTGACCCACCAACCCTGAATATTAAGGGCACAGAAAACACAAAATGGTATTTTTTCATTGGTTGCCCTCTGACAACATCAGTGGAGAAGAGAAAGATGACAGTCCCAGATAAAATGGATAGGAATTCTAACTAAAACAACCAAGACTATTGCTTATGGAGACATGTACAGACATCCACCAAAATATTAGATGATTGAGATGCCCTGTTTTACAATATGAGAATACTGAAGTTCAAAGATGTAATCCACTCTGTCTTTTGCTGAATAAAATATTGGACTTTATTTGCATATTATATTTTAGTTATGTTAAATTTCACTGGTGACGCATTGGTTATCCATGTTTATCCTCTGACTTCCACTGAACTGGTTAGAGCTATACAGCCACTTTCAGTCCATGCACTGAAACCAGAAATTATGTGAGCTGCCTGTAAATGTTGACAGGAAGTGTTTTCCCCATATCTTTTTCTACTTTGCCTCAGTTACTGTGGAAGCTTTCTATTACAGATCCTATGACAAGATGGAAGCAGTCAGATCCCCTAATGAATAGTTACACTAGAGTGAGGGAAATTATAACCACATCCTAAATAAAATAAAATGTGTATATTAATGCAATTCCTAAGCAACAGCAATGTTCAGATCTTTTCTTGTTAGGAAAAGTAACCTATACTTTGTTAACAAATTGTAGATTCAAACAAGCTTAAGTGGAAAGATTTTTAGGAAACCACAGTGACCTCCTGTACATCTGTGTGCACTCAGAGATGAGGGATGGAGAACAGTTACAAGCTGTTTCAAATGCGAGCCTCACTTCCAAAGACAGTGAGCTAGGCAATAGTCACGATACATTTCCCACAACGTATTTTCAAAGAACTTGGATCTTGCAAACATTAATGAAAATATTTTATTAGAAGTGCTTTCATGGCATTGTCATGTGAATACAACCAGGTTAAGCAGCCTCAGCCTTTCCCTCCTCCCACCCCACATCTTTTATAGAGCCTTTTAGAGGTGGAATATGTTTTCTGGCATGTATTCATTCAGTCAGCAAATGAAGGCTAGCTTTCTAGGCTCCACATTGTCCAGAAATGTAATACAGGCACTGCTGAGAAGAAAGTATGGTGCCAGAGAATTTTACTTCAGCTGGTGTTGCATCCTTCAAAAGAAAATCAGGCGGATCTTTGTGAGTTCAAGGCCAGCCTGGTCTACAGAGTGAGTTCCAGGACAGCTGGGGCTACAGGGAGACCCTGTCTCAAAAAAGAAAAAAGAAAAAAAGAAAATCACATATTTGTCAGCTTCGGAATTATTGAGGCAGTTTTGGAGAAAATACAAGTTACTTAGTTCATGAAGTCTAATTCATTAACATAAGACAGGCATTTCTCTTGGGGGCAACTCTCTGTAGGAAGCAAGGTTGAGCTGTAAGTTTGATTAATGTTTCTGGAGGCTTATGTTTGACTGCTGATTATCATGGTTTGGATATTAAGTGTCCACTCCAGAAGATTTGATCCTCTAATGACCGCATTATAATAAGGACAGAAACTTCATCAACTGATTAGTTATTGGCTGAATTGGCTATTGGGAGGTAAGTCCTAACTGGAGGAAATAAGTTACAATGGTTGCACCTTTCATCTAAAAACATTATATATATATATATGCCTTTGAGACAGGGTCTCCCTTTAGTCCCTGCTGGCCTAGAGCTCACTCTGTAGACAAGACTGGCCTTGAACTCACAGAGATCTGCCTGCCTCTGCCTCCGGAGTGCTGGGATTAAAGGCCTGTGCCACCACACCTGCCTAATCTAAATATATTTTAATTTTGTTACATTTCTCTTACAACTTGTCTCCTTCCCACTCGTCATCGGACACCATTAGGTAAGCTGATTTACTTTGCATGCACTGTCCAGCATAATGCATGCAAAGTTTATCTTTGGCTTACAGTGCCAGGAACAAGTGCCCATGCACTGAAATCTATGAAACACTGAGCTAGAATAACCTCTCATTAACCCTTAACCCTTTCAGTAGAGCAAAGGAAAGTCCAACACACAATCCAGACAGAACATTTGAATGTTCTAGTATGTCTGTGATTGCCTGAACGTTGATATTTTGCTTGCCTGGTATAGTCAATCTTTTGGAGCCATATTCACCTTTTTGTAGAACTTTACCATATATTTAAACTCCAGCTTCTACATATATGTGCAAATGTAGGCTCAGCATGTTTTCTTTAATGAACTATTTTCTCAGTCCTTCATTCATTCTAACTGCTCATGCAGATCACCATCTCTCCCTTCTATACCTCTTCAGGATAATAAATCTCTCTTGCTTGTCGAGGAAAGTATTAATATTTAATTGGAAAATCTCTTAAAATGTTAGCAAAATATTAAACCAAGCACTGAATAATACCCATGAGAATAGGCAGCTTGATTTGTGCAGTGAAGTTTACTTGTTCATTTGCATCTTTTTCTAATAACAGTGGCCTACTAAGTGGATCTTTTTCATGTTCCTTTTTAGAAGTAAAGTTCTGTCGAGGAAGAAAATAAGTCACAAAAGGAGATGTCAGTTTACATTTCTTTTCCCACGTATCTTTCCAACACTGCTTATTTGAACACATTAAATTTGTTCCAAATGTGTTCAGGTCATGCATAATTAAATATATAGCTTTTAGCAATTTTAGTTCCTCTATGATGTATTGTATAGTACAATATTCATACTTTTGAGTGAACATTACTGTTTCATGTTTCCAGATGTTTCTGTAATTTGCTACTCAAAGGTTAATTTTATGCAAGAATCAAAGGTTAAGACTTAACAGAAATTTAAATGATAAAACCTATGTGTTTTAACATATACTGTTGTACAAAAGGATTGAAAACATATATTCAAAGACTGGTTCAAGACAGAAGAGGATTAAGGATGGTTTTAATGTATAAAATGTTAGTTTTTCTGAATTATTTATAGTATATTGGGTATAAAAGGGCAAAAAACAGAAGTTCTAGAGGCCAGTCAATTATTATGAACAAGTGATTTGTTTCACATCAACTGAAGATTGCTTCCAACATAAAATTTTGTAGTATGATTATTTAAACTTAGAAATACTTCTGTAAAATCTCCCCCTACAATGATCTAGTAGTAGCAACAAACACAGTGGTGAAGTTTATGCTTGATGATTTTTTCCTAGGGGACCAGAAACAAACATCTTACCACCCCAGTTAGAACTGAATCTCAGTCAGCTCCTCTTCACACTCTTTGGGCACTGGGGGAGAATAAGAGGCCTAATCTTTGGGGAACAAAGAACTTTTACATCATTCCACCCTACCAGCTGCTCTCGAGTGCCTTGTGCGTCCCCTTTTTCTTTTGACTTATTCCCCACTAACAGTGTCCCCTTTCCCTGATGCTTCTGTTTTACCTCGGTCATCACCAGTATTGCCAGCCTCAGTCCTTTTCTATGTGACCAAAGAATTAAGACATGGGGAAAATATTATGATTGCAGTAGCTAACAGAATCCTGGAAGATTATTGTCCTATTTTATGGGGGCCTATGGGCACTTATTTCCAAACTGGATATTTCTGATGCCATGGAGGTTAGACATACAAGCCCCACTGGGCCTTAATGTTTGACTTTTATGCTTGGGATCTCCAGTCAGGTTTGCCTATAATTGAAATGGAATATTTCTCTCCTCTCACCCTGTCAAAACTTCTTTGTTGCATACTTGTGATAAATTTAAAATAAGCTTTACCAATGTGAATAGCCCCCTTTAAGTGGAAAAATTCCATCATAAAAACTGATTGCACATGCTTCCTAATGGAGCACAAAAATGTAATATAGACTTTGAAACTTAAATAATGTACAGGAGATTAGAAAGACCCTAAAACAGAAGAATTTCTCCCATTTCTATTTCACCTGGAGCAACATGTAACTTCCTTATCTCCTTCAGCATGCCATAAATTCTTAATGCTTACTTCAGACTGAGAGCCAAGTACTGTCTATTTAATCATCACCGGTTCAGGCTACTACCTGACATATGTTGGGAATCCTACTCTATTCTGCGTGAGATAACAGGTCACTTTAGTCTATATTACTCTAAATAAACTTAAGACATTGTACAGCTTTCAGGAAAATATAACTTGAATCACTTAGAATCCAGGAAATTTTCACCATGGTCTCCCAGTTCATGAGTGAGTTTGGAGGATAACTACTGTGCTTTTAGGAATGGAAGTATCATAAATATCAAGGATATGAAATCCTCCAAGAATCCTTCACCATCCCCACTAACTTACTTCTAGGAGGATAGGAGCAAGCTAAACTCAGGGACAGAAAAAGAAAGCTTTGAACTTTTGTCAATCCATGCATGTCCTGGGAAATCATATTTCAAAACTTTGTTTTAAGGATAACCCTAACAAAAATGAGAGGAACTATTAGGACCTGGATTCCAGGACCCCACATCCAGGCGTATCACAGGTTTGGAAAGGGGGAAGGATTTGGCACATGGAGGAATATGATCTTCACGTAAGTGCAGAAGCCCCATTACCCAGTCAAACCTCTCCTGAGGACAGACCAGACATTACCTGCTCTGGGTAGGCGGCTGGAGCTGCCCGCCCCCCAAAGACAGGGTAATAAATGATGGTGGGCATCTCAACCCAAGACCTTTGTCCTATCTTTGTTCCACTATGTCACAAGAACAAACTAATTTCAAGATTCCTCCAAGATTGCCACTAGGCTCCCTCCTTAAACAATACACAGAACTAGAACCCCCCAGAACCTCACACAAAATATATGATCTTTTTCTCTTTAAAAGCTTTGCTCCAATATTGCCTGGGTGGCCATAATAAATAGCCACTGCCTTGGATCCTTAATTCTAATACCATTTTCCTTTAGAATCATTCAGTAATCAAGAGGAAAAGACCCTTATTATTTTCACAAGGAGAAAGTTGCTGATGAGGTTTTCATGCTGTCTGCCTCTGTATGCATGAGCAAAAAAATGATTGTGGGCACAGTGTTGTGTTTCATGAAGCTGGTGTCCTGAAAAAATAGTCAAATAGGATCTCCAGTTAGACATTGATAAAAGCAGAAATTTCTGCCAGCTTGATCTGGCTTTAAAATCGTATTCACTGCCATGACATTTTAAATAGAACAGAGCGTCCCCATTTAAGATAAAGTGTTTTGCCTCTTCTAGCACTGCAAAAGGGAAGGAAATGTTTTCTGTCTCTTGTTACTGAACTATGATCCTGTAGATAAGATTCATTTTAAATGCCTTATGCACTCTATAAGGAGGACAACTACCTTGGTTCCAGCCAGTTGTCAATGGACTCAACAGCATATTCCCTGTTCAATGTAAAACACCTGAGTTTTGTTTTACAGAGAAGCAAATGTCTTTTATTTATACATTGACTGACAATTGTTATTTGCTGGTCAGGCTCATTTGGGAGGCTGGTTCTAAACACAGGATTTTGCCCTCCTTATTCAGACCCATGTATTTTGTTCTCAAAATATCCTGCAAATCAGGGTGAGCTGGGCTCCCAACACTGTGACAGGGAGAAAGGGGAGTAACAAAACAGCCCTAAAGTGAAAGCCTGGTGCCCTTAGACATAAGTAGAGGACAAGCTATTTCCAATAGATGATACTATAGTTTATCTCAGAATATAAAGATGTTTATAACAGTGCCAGAAGTGGTGGCCTGTGCCTTTAATCCCAGCATTCCAGAGGCAGAGGCAGCTAGATGTCTGTGAATTCAAGTCCAGCCTGGTCAGCTGGAATTAAAGGGAGACCCTGTCCCAAAAAAGTAAAAAAAAAATAAAAAAAGATGTTTATAGTAAATATAGACAATATTATGCTCATCCATTGAAAGAAAAGAGAGAATTTTCTGGTTTTTATTACTAATATTTCATTGATGTTTTGGGTATTTCATATATCATTTGTCAGTCAAATTTAAACACATTCCATTTTCTAAGCCCACCACCCCACCCCTGTTCATGCATTCTGCCAGATAGGTCTTGCATCTTTTTCTCAGTCTTTTTAAAGTTTTTTTTTTGGGGGGGGGAATTGTTTGTTTTTCTGCAGAGGTTTATTGTTTGGGCAGCTTCTCCCTATTCTTTCATTCTTCCTCTGCCTTTCCTATCTCCTGGGTACAATTTCATATGCATAGAGGATGAAAAGAACAATATAACTATTAGTAGAAATGTAGGAAATGAATATTTATTTGTAAAGAAAGAATATAAAGGAATATATCCAGAAATGGTCCGTGGAGTCAGAAGGCCAGACCAATTAATTACATAATAAAATTTATGTAAATTTATAAGAAGTTCGAAAAGCAGGTACTGATGGAGTACAATTGATTACTTGTAAGATAGTAAGGACATCTGTCTTGACCCAAGGATTATATTCACAGACAAAGATTAACAAAGATTAATGTCTGCATGTCTTAAAACACTGGCTTTTTCCCATAAATGCAACTATATATTGCCCTTTTATTAGGAATTATATTGAATACTGATATTTCTCCAAGACTGTCAGAAATTTTCTTATTTACAGCCATCACTACATGTTAGCTGAGGAGCAAGCCAATTTGTATCCAGTGTTTACTTTGTTTATTAGCTCTGGCTACTCTACATGCTTGAAGGTCATATGTGTGATACCTTGTATTTCCACAATATTGATATTTATTCCCCTAGAATAATTTCCCCTAGAATATTTCCCCTAGAAACTGTCCCAGAAGTCATTTCTAAGTCAATAAACATAGCAAGCATAATAAATGGAAGGGATTAAAAGAAAAAGAATAACAAATGGAAAAGAAGGAAAGGGAAGAGAATACAAGGGATGGGAAGGGAAGGAAAAAAGTATTGACACAAGCGTTCTGAGTAATTTTCATAGTATCTGATCATGACACATATTCAAGTTGGATATAAAATGTACAGCACTTCTCAAAAACATTCATCAATTTTTTAAAACTTTATTGAAGTTTTTCAATTTTCATACAATGTGATTTGATGGTATTTTGATCCCTGCCCCCATCTCCATGTCCCATTATTACCACCAGCCCAAATTAACGTTATCAATCATATATTAAGGCTTATATTTTCTAATATATCTCCCCAAATGTACTTAAGTATGGATGAATTTATAGGTGCCTAGTTAACCTATGAAGAATCAAATGCTACAGAGACTAACCCTTTCCCCACCTAACCAACCTAGTTGGGGTTTCTTATCCACTTCCCCAAGTCTATGCTGGGATTTTGTCTGGTTTGAGCTTGAGAGGGACTTATGCATTCATATGAGTAGAACTGAACAGCTGTCTGGACAACTTTCCTTGTGGTCGGCTCCCCACCCCCGCCTCTAACAACTAGAAGTTCCCCTTTCCACAAAGATCTCTGAGCCTTGGTGGCAGAAGTTTGACAAAGTGCTGTATTCAGGGATCAGCACAATGTACAGCTTCTTTTTCTCTGCATGTTGACTAATTGTGGAATTCCGTGCTAATCGCCATCTGCTGCATAAGGTTGCCTTCCCATGTCTACTCTACTTAACCCTACCTACTTTATTATTCCCCTGCTCCCCTGCATATCACTGCTTTCTGTTGACCCTCTCAGGAAGCCTCCCCAGCCTCCATGGTTATTTGTTAATTTCTATGAATTGTCACACTTAAGCATGCATATCTAGGAGCTCAAAGCAATCATCCAGTTATGATAGAGAACATTTGATGTTTGTCTGTGTCTAGGTTACCTGTTTGTGAGGCTTTCTCTTGTTTTCAGTAGGCTTGTTAAGTTTTTCAGTATCATGATAATTTTTGTTTCTTTCCTCCTCTATTTCTTTTTCTATTAATTTTTTTCTGATTTTTTTTTAATTTTATTGAATTTATGTGTATTTCATGCATAACATCTCACTCAGTCTTACCTACCCTCATGCACCCTTCTCCATCGCCAACCTTCTACAGCCTGCATCATGGAATTTATACATTCTGTCATTTGTATTAAGGCTTACCATAACAAATGAATGTCCCTGGCAATTCCTCAATGTGAATCCATCCAGTGAGCTCTAGTCAGCCTACCCAGAGTCCCTTGTTTTTTTTTTTTTTTTGTCTTTTCAAGACAGGGTCTCCCTGTAGCCCCAGCTATCCTGGAATTCACTCTGTAGACCAGGCTGGCCTTGAACTCACAAAGATCCACCTGCCTCTGCCTCCCAAGTGCTAGGATTAAAGACACACGCCACCATGCCTGGCTAGAGTCCTTTGTTTTAAGAAGACCAGCTTTTCCTCACCCAAAAACGTTCTGCTAATAGTAATTTATGCTGCCCATTTCCCCAGTTCCTTACTGAGTTTTTGTCTGGTTGAGCTTGCATTGGTCTTGTGTGTGCTGACAACTCTGCTGTTTGTTCATCTGAGCAGGGACCCAGGGGCTTGTTGGACTCTATCTCAACATGGTCATGTACCTACTCCCTAACTCTTACACTGTTTCTGTCTCCTCTTCCTCGATGTTTCCTGAACTCTGTGTGAGTGAAGCTTAATGAGGAGACCTGTCAATGGACTCCATCTCCACACTTCCATTTGAATTTCTACCTGTCCTGGTTAGCTTTACAAGTTAATTTTACACAGCCTAGAGTCATTAGAATGGAATTTCCTAGATTACACTGTGCCCCTTGTCTATGACTGTAGGGTATTGTGTTGATAATCCTGGAAGTTCCATCCCTAGGCAGGTGGTTCTGAACTGTATTAGGAATGTTTAACCGATGTATGTGAATTCAAGGCCAGCCTGGTCTACAGAGTGAGTTCCAGGACAGCTGGTGCTATAGGGAGACCCTGTCTTGAAAAAAAAAAAAAAAAAAAAAAAAAAAAAAAAAGAAGAAGAAGAAGAAGAAGAAGAAGAAGAAGAAGAAGAAAACTTAACCTAGTATAAGCTTGTCTTCAATCTAGCTAGCAAGCACATTTTCCAAGGTTCCTGCTGTAAATCTTGCCTGTGAGTGAGTTCTTCTGTTGGAACTAATGCTCTGTGGAATAATCAGGTCTATATTCAAGTCCCTGCCTTGAGTCCCCCCCCCCCGATTCCTTAGATGATGGAGTATAACCTATAAGCTGAAATAAAGCTTTTTCTATCCTGAGTTGGTTTTAGTTAGAGTGTAATATCCCATCAAGAACAATGTAACTAGAAGAAAACCAACAATAATGTTTAGAAAAGCTTTAATTCATAATGAGGGACACTTGAAAGCTACCAAAACAAAGATGATAATTTTGTACAAGGAAATTTCATTTTGAGATAGGAAATTAACAACCCCTGAAAAGATATGAAGGAAATATAACACATGTTACTAAGTCAAAAATTCTAATTTAGAAGACTGTACATTATATGACTCTAATTATATGAAAACCTGAATATTTATCATTTTAATCACAATTAACTACCTATTAAAACAAGCAGGCAAAATAATATACACAACACTCTTAGGAGGTTGATGATGTATTTTCAGGAATAGATAATCCAGACAGTTTTGGTCAAGTGCTTTTTTATGCAAATTACCCTAAAATTAAATTTAGGACTCAATGTAAGTGTTAAGAATTAGGAGCTAGAGAGTTGGCACAGATGATAATAGTACTGGCCGCTCTTGCAGAGAACCTGGGCTCTATTCTCAGAACCCATGGTTGATAACAACTACAACCATTCATGACTCCAATTCTAGGGGATCCTATGCTCTCTTCTGACCTCTGCAAGCACTCCCCAACATGAGTTCACTTACACTCATGCAGATGACTTATGCATACACATAAAATGATAATTTTTAAATTGTTTTATTTATTATTTTTTATGTGTATGAGTATACTGTCTGCATGTTCATTGGTTCACCCGTGTTGTGCAATGCCACGGAGATCAAAAGACGGTGTCAGATTCCCCTGGAACTGGAGTTAAAGATGGTTCTTAGCTGCCATGTGGGTGTTGGGAATCGAACCTGGGTCCTCTGCAAGAGTAGTCGGTGTTTTTAACAACTGAGCCATCTCTCCAGCCCTGATAAATAATTTTTTAAACAGAGATAAGATGATAAGACTCCCAATGCCATTGTATAAATCTCATAATTTGAGAACACATGACTTCTTAGATATAATGTCCAAACCACAGCACACACACACAAAAATAGACAATTTCAATTTCATCAAAGCTAAAAACTATTGTTCTTAAAATGACACTATCAAAAAGTAGAAAAACACATATATAAAACTCAACATAAGATTAACATTTGCAGGAATGGGTGGACAACAAAAACATCCACAGTAATGCTTATGGTAGTTGTATTCATAATTATGAAAACGTGGAAGCAGTAAAGGGTTCTGCCAAAAAGTGTAATTAGATTACAATTGGTGTTAATTATGTACAATAAAATTTTGTCTAAAGATGAAAAATTATCAACCCATGAAAAGACATGAAGAGACTTTGACACATGATGCTAAGCCAAATATTTTAATCTGAGAGGATTATATGCTCTATGTTTCTAATTGTATGAGAATCTTAAAAAGCAAAGGTGCAGAGATGAGAAAGCCAAAGTATTCAAACAATGGGTAAGGCATGTGGAAAGGGGAGAGAAATTGAAGAGTGAAAAGAAAGGGATATTAAGGGCATAGAAAGTGTTCCATGTGATACAATGAGACTGAAATAATGGTACTGCACAGTTTCCAGAATCCACAGAACTCTCCAACACACAGTGAAACTTAGTATGAATTATGTACTTTATTTAAAAATATCAATATTGAGAAAAAAACAAAAACAAAAACCCTGGCATGGTGGCACACACCTTTAATACTAGCACGTGGAAGGCGGAGGCAGGTGGATCTTTGTGAGTTCGAGACCAGCCTGGTCTACATAGTGAGTTCCAGGACAGCTGGAGCTACAGGGAGACCCTGTCTCAAAGAGAAAAAAAATCAATATTGACTCATCAATTTTAACAAATAAGTGTAACTAATACCAGATGCTTAAAATGGGGGGGGTAATGTGGAAGAACATGTTGGAATACTATAAATTCATTTTCCATAGAACCTAAATCTATTTGAAAGAAATAGAATCTTGATGTGGTACTATGTGCCTGTAATCAGGGCACTTGAGGGTTGGAGGCAGGAAGAATGAAATTTCAAATAAATCAAAACTACATAGAAATTTTCAGACTGCTTTAGGTTAAATAGAGAGACTATATCTCAGAAGAAGGAATGGACAAACGTAGGGGAAATGCAGGGAGGAAAGGAAGGAAGAAAGGAGGGAGAGAGACAGGAGAGAGAGAGAGAGAGAGAGAGAGAGAGACTGAGGAGGGAGGGAAGAACAGAGGGATCAAGAGGAAGTGGAAGTAAGGAACAAAAGGAAGAGAAAATGGAGAGAAATAAAAAGGAAAGCGAAAACACACAACAAGCCTATCACTTTTAAAACAAACAATAAAGTTTTACCACATTAATTATAAAAGTAAAATGAGTAGACTTTGGGGAGAATAAGAGAAAATGATTTTCAAGTCATATGTGAAGGACCTGTGTTGATATAAGAACTATCCCTTAACACTGAAAAGATAAATGGCTTGATTAAAAAATTGTGAATTATTATGAATAGATTTTTTTCCAAAGAAGACATATAAATATATAACTGTGTCAAAATTTTCAATATTATTAGATAGTGAGTATATAGAAATCCAAATCACAGTGAGAGACCACTTTACAATTGCTAACTTACTAGGAAAGTTACATTGTAAAACCATGGATAAGAGTAAGTTATACACATGTGGTGGTTGAATGAGAGTGTCCTTTCCTATATGGCTTTAAAGTATTCAGACATTTTGTCCACATTCCAGTTGTGGACACTGTTCTTGGGAGTTTCTTAGGTGTGCTCTGTGGAGGAAGTATGTCATTGGGGGGCAGCTTAGTGAGTTTACAAGCCTTGCAGTCTCCAGTCTCTCTCCCTCTTGACTTCCTGTGCTCATGTGAGATGTGAACCTTGGCTTCTGATGCCATCCCCAGCAACAATGCCTCCCACCCAACAATGGACTCTGATTCCTGGAACCGTCAATCATAAGCTCACATAAACCTCTTCCTTTGATAGTTCCCTTGTTCATAGCGTTATTATCACAGCAACAGAATAGTGATTAATACAGTTATTTGGTACCAGTAGAGTGGGCTGTTGCTGTGACATGTGGGTGTTTGGAGACATGTGAAGAATTGGAACTTTGGGCTAGAAAAGCGGTGATTTACTGTAAGCAGAGATTAACGGGCCATTCTAGTAGAAGCCTGGAAGAAAAGCATTGCTGCAAAATTTAGTTTCAGAGGAAAATAGACTTAAGGCAGCAACTGGGATCTTTTGATGAAGAGTCTGGCCAGCCATTGCCCACAGCCCAATGCTTGAGTTGAGTTAAGTTGAAAGCAATGGACTAATTCTCTTTGGAGGATATTTCAAGACAGTTAATGTAGAAATGGTGGCATGTTCTATAATATGGTGACTCTTGTACGAATCTAACAGTGAAGAAGAGCAGTGGGGTAGAAACGATGCGAATGTACAGTTTGGATCTGAAAACATAGGAAATTAAAGGTGGGGTCAAGGCAAGTGAAGGAGAGTAATCCTTTTTGATAAGGAATCTAAAGTGATTAAGGAGAGGCCCAAGCTATATAAAGTAAACAATGGGAAAGGTGGATTTAAGATGTGAGGAGGCCTAGCTATTTATAAGTAAACAATGGAAACAGTAGCTTGGGCAAGACCACATCCAGCTAAGCCTCCAACTTTTGAAGGAAAACTACAAAAGGGTTTTCTGCTCAACAAGTCCAGGGACAGATAAAAAAATGCAAAGTGTGTTGAAATCAGGCCAGGTCCATCCCAAACTTTGCAGCCAAACGGCAATTTATTCCATGGTGCTGACTTTAGAGGCACAAAGGTGCAAGAGGGAAGGGGTCATCAATTACTTCCTCCTCGGCAGTTCCTCGAGAGCCAAAAGAGGCCAGGCAGAGTACAGCAGGCATCCCTTTGAATAAAGAAGGCCCTGATAGTGCAATTGCTGAACTGTGAATGTGAAGCCTGTTGTGCAGTGGAGACCCCAAGAAGACACGAGATGCCCAGATATATGAGATATTTACCAAGGAGACTGCATGCAGGTAGTTTGGTACCAGCCAAGAAAGAGATGTAGGTTGCAAGCAAAGCTGTAAGAGCTGAGCCACTAGCCTTTTGGAAGTCAAGTCCCAAAAGTTGCAAACTGGCAGCTACTGGACTTGGTTTTGCCCTGCTGGTTTTCAGTCTTGTTTTGGTCCACTTTATTTCCTCACTCATTGCCCTCTATTCCTTCCCCTCCGTTTTGGAATGGGAATATGTATTCAGTCCACTGTATATGCTGGGAGTTTGTAATTGTCTTTTGATTTTTACAGGAGCTTTACAGTTAAGGATTGGCCTGTGTCTCAGAAGAGATTTTGGACTATAGACTTTGAATAGTAATGAGACGGTAAAGATATGGGGCGACTTTTTAGGTTGGACTAAATCATTTGCATTTTATTATGGTCAGGGCTATGGAGGCCAGGAGTGGAATGTGGTCGTTTGATGAGTGTCCCCCATAGCTTAGTTTCAGACATTTTTGTCTCCAGTGGTGGCACTGTCTTGCGGAGGTCTTAGAAGGTTGTGGCCATTCTGGAGGAAGATACATTGGGGGAAGTCTTATAGCAAGTTTTGTGAAAAGCCCTTGTAGTCCCTAGTCCGTCTCTCCTCTTTGATTCCTGTGCCCATTGCAAGATGTGATCCTGGTTCTGCTCCAGCCCCAGCCACCATGCTCCCACCACAATGACCTGATTCCCTGGAACGTCAATCATAACTCACATATCAATCTCTTCCTTTTGATACAGTTTCCCCTTGGTCAGTGTGTTTTTAATAGCAAAGCAAGAAAAGTGACTATACACTAGGATAATCGAAAAGATTGAGGCTACAATTTTTTCCTGATGAGAATTTACAATAGCATGTCAACTTGGAAAATAGTGTGGGGATTTTTTAAAAGGCAAACCATGATTTCCAACACAGTTTGGTATAGAGTTATACAGTTTTGTATACAGTTAATTTTAGGTATATATCAAAGATAATGGACAAAAGGGAATGAAAATTTGTAGTAGGTGATTTGATATTTAAGAGTGGTTTCTCTATGATCATGAGAACCAGAGCTTGTATCCCATCCCACAGAACACAGTGTCTCCCCCAACAAATACCTGTAATGCCAAGACAAAGGGGCTACAGACAGAAAGATTGCAGAGGCTTGTTAGTGTCCAGCCAAGCCAAGAGTGAGCCACCAGACAATGGAAATACCCTGTCTTAAATGAATAGATGGAGAGTTACAGAAGACCTCTGCCACCCTTTCTGCCTTCATGTATGGGAACAGGTAATTGCAAAGACACACACACACACACACAACCCACCAACACACACACACCAAACACACACAAAAGACCAGACGCCATCAATTCCAATCATAAATAGATAATATAAAGTATAAGAAAAAATGTTATGATTTTGTTGAAAAGATCCATGCAACAACTTACACATTATTGTTCTTAGAAACATTACTCATACTTTAGCATGAGTAGAAGCAAACTAAATTCTCATCTTTGGGGAATAGATAAATAAAATATAAATGTATATTTTACCCAACAATGGCATATAAGTTGGCTATAAAAAACACTAAAGTAAAGGCTTATGAGGCAGTCTGCATAAGCCTTGAGGGATCTTGGAATTAGCTGGTATGTATGCACAAAGCTCTGAGCTGAATATCAACACCACACAAACTAATCTTGTTGATATACACTTGTTGTTGTTGTTTGCTTTTCTTTTTTTCAAAGTGAATATTTATTGAAGCTTTGTGCATTTCTCAATTACTTTAAAATCAAATATAGACCTGTGCCTCCCCTCCTCTGCCTGCCCACCCCAACCAAGCTCATACATTCTGCCAAATATGTTTTTCTCAATAGTTTTCTCAATCTCTCTCAAATTTTCAATGCAGAAAACTACTGATTTCAAGCAGAAACTTACCATTACAGTCAGTTATTTGACCCCAGTCTTTTGTGTTGTTTGTTGTTGTTATTTTTGTTTTTTTTTTTCTTTTCTTTATGTCACTCCATAATATACTATAACTGTCAACATAGTCATAGGTTTTCGCATATTCAGGCCCTATGATTTTTTTTATTAGGCAAGATGACATGTTGAAGTTCCCTCGGGCAAGCTCAAACCACCATCAGTTAGCTCCTGTGCTCACACTGGGGTTTTCCCTTACCATGGTCACCAAATGAGGTCCCAGTAAGACCACATCCTGTCTTAACCTTCCCTGTATGGTCTCCATGATGTAGCTGGGTAGTCAATCAAAAATGGCGTCTATACCCTGAAGAGGCAGACAAAACCCCAGTAGTAGACTCAGTCCACAAATTGAGGATTCTCAGCAGTCCCCCATCTAGCAAAGGTTGGAGAATTCTTGCGATAGATGAATGAGATTTCAGTCCATAGTGGTTGAAAAAATCTGTGGGTCTTTCTTTGAGAGGATGGCAAAAGCAGTGGAACCCACAACGGTAGCTGCACTTGCCAGTAAGAAAGAAAAAAAAAAAAAAAGCAAAAAAAAAAAAACAAACTGTGCTCTTTTTTTTTTCTTACTCTCTGTATTCCCGCCAAGATCCCAAGCCCTATACCTGAAGTACAATTTCTCAGGCCTTACTATTTACTTATTTCTGGTTATACTATCCTTTGAGGTGTTTAAGTCCACACAGCCCAGATTAACCAAGGTTTTCATTTTCTCAATGTCAGTTGAGAATCTGGTCCTCAAGGGTCATTAGCTTTTGTATTTTGGGGGGGGGTGGGAATGGAGCCCCTGGCTCCTTTTGGCTTTTCAAAACCCAGTTCCATTCACTTGAGGACAAAGTCAGGTCTTGTTAGACCTTTTTGAAGCATGAGTAGGCTTTTCTCTTTATAGACTGGACACTGGCTGAAGTCCTATTAGTAGATATCAAAGACCTCCCTGCACAGGAAGACTGATGACTCACATTTGCAGGACATTTCAAGAGATGCCCCCATGCATAGTCTCCTAGGACTTAGTTGACCTCTGAGAGCAAGGAAAAAATTTATCTCTTAAGACCCTCTGCCAAATTGGTATGGGCATTAAGTATGGTTGTTAAGCATCCAGAAAAGCTAATTTACACCAACCTGATACTTTTAACTACTGTGTAATATTTTAGAAAATATTTGGACAAATGCTCAAGTAGCCTTGTATAAGAAATACTAAGAAGCACTCCCACAAAATAAATACTGCAGTCAGGCACAATGTCATAACAAGCCAGTCTTTTCCTCATTCTTTTGATCTTATATTATTCTAAAATATGCATACATACCCTCTACCCATATACCAAAAATCCTAACTCTGAACATAAATGGAAGCTTAGTTCTAGAACCTGTCAAGGGATTCACAATATAAGAGCACAGTTGTTTTCACGATACCATTTGTCATTTGTTTTTCTGGGACTGTGTTACTCCTTCACTTAACATGATATCGTCTAGTTCCATACATTTACTTGCAAAATTCATGATGTCATCTTTCTTTACTGCTGCATAGAACTCCATTGTGTAGATGTACATTTTCTCTATACACTCATCAGTTGAGGGGCACTTGGGTTGGTTCCAGCTCTTTGCTATTGTGAAGAAGCTGCAATAAACATGGCTGTGCATGTATCTCTACAGTAAGATGAGACTTATGGGCATATATTCAGGAGTGGTATGACAGGGTCCATTAGCAAGCTCATTCTTATTCTTTTAAGGGTTCTCCACACTGATTTCCACAGTGTTTGTATGAGTTTATATTCCTACCAGCAGTGGAGGAATGTTCCCCTTTCCCCACAGTCTCTCTAGCACTTGGTGTCATTTGTTTTCTTGATCCTAGCCAGCCTTATCAGAGTGATATGATATCTTAAAGTGCATTTAATTTACATTTCCTTAATTATTAGTGATGTTGAATACTTTTTAAGATGTTTATCAGCCATCTCTAATTCCTCACTTGTGAAGACTCTGTTCAGCTCTTTGCTCCATACTTTGAGTAAGACATTTGTTTTCTTTCTTCTTTGTTTTATGAGTAGTTTATATATTCTGGAAATCAATGCTTTGTCAGATGTATCTGAAGTAAATGTTTCCTCCCAGGTCTGTGGGTTTTCTCTTCACTTCCTTGATTTTTTTTTTTTTTTGATGTACAGAACTTTTCTGAGTTTAATGAGGTCCCATTTGTCAATTGTCAACCTTATTTCCTTCACAGCTACTGCCTGATATAGGAAGTCCTTTTCTACTCCTATGTCTTATAGGTTGCTGCCAACATTTTCTTCTATCAACTTCAGAGTTTGGGGTTTCACTTTGAGGTTTTTGATCCATTTGGAGTTGACTTTTGTACAGAGTGAGAGGTAGGGGTTTAACTTTATTCTTCTACAAGTGGTGATCCAGTTTTGCCAACATCATTTGCTGAAGATGCTGTCTTTCCTCCATTGTGTCCTCTTGGCCTCCTTGTCAAATATGAGATGGCTGAAATTGTATGTGCTCAAGTTTGGATCTTCAGTTTTGTTCCATTGGTCAACAGGTCTGTTTTTGTGCCAGTACCAGGCTGTTTTTATGACTATTGCCCTGTAGTATAGTTTGAAGCCTGGTATAGAGATTCCCCTGTATTGCTATTGTTTTTCAATATGAGATTAAGGATTTTTTTCCAAGCATGTGAAGAAACTCTTGGGGACTTTAATTGGGATTGCATTGAATGTGTATATTAATTTGGGTGGAATGGGCATTTTTACTATATTAATTTTTCCAATCCATGAACATGGGAGGCCTTTCCATCTTCTGATGTCTTCTTCAGTTTCCTTATTCAGGGGTTTAAAATTTTTTTGTAAAGATCTTTGGTGTCTTTGGTTAGGTTTGTTCCTAGGTATTATTGTTTTTGAGGCTATTGTGAATGGCAAGTTCTCTTTGTATTCCTTCTTCAGTTGCTTGTTGGTGGTGGAAATAAAGGCTACTTATTTTTCTAGGTTAGTTTTGTATCCGGCCATTTTACTGAAACTCTTAATCGTTTCCAGGAGTTTTCTACTGGAGTTTTTAGCATCCCTTAGGTAAACTATGATATGATCAGCAAAAAGTGCTAGCTTGACTTCCTCTTTTCTAATTTGTACTCCTATAATTTCCTTACAGTTCCTTATAGCCCTAGCAAATGTTTCAAGCACTATATTGAAGGGCAGCTTTGCTGAGTTCCTGCCTTTAAGGGGAATACTTCTGTCCTTTCTCCATTTAGGATGATGTTGGCTGTGGGTTTCTTGTATATGGCTTTGATGACATTGAGGAATGATCCCTCCAATCCAATTTCCTCAAGGGCTTTAAGCAGGAAGGGATGCTAGATTTTGTCAAAGGCTTTTTCTGCATCAATGGAGATGATGGTGTGCTTTTTGTCTTTCAGTCCATTTATGTGCTTTGTGATATTTATTGATTTTCATATGTTGAACCATCCCTGCATCTCCGGTGTGAATAAAACTTGGTCATGATGGATGATCTTTTTGATGTGGGTCTGTATGCATTATTGAGAATTTTTGCATCTATGCTTATTGTTGAGCTGGGACTATAGTTCACCTTTTTGTTGTTTCCTTGCCTGGTTTTGGTATTAGAGTAATGCTGGCTACATAAAAGGAATTTGGGAGATTTTCCTCTGCTTGTATCCTTCTGAACAATTTGAGTAATAATGGTTGTAAGTCTTTTTGAAGTGTTTTATCGAATTCTGCCGTGAAACCATCTGGACCTAGGCTTTTTTTAGTTGGGAGGTTTCTTACTACATTTTCAATTTCTTCATATATTATGGGTCTTTTTAAGCTGTCAATCTCTTCTTGGTTAAGCTTTGGTGATTCCCAGGATTTCAGGTATTCATCCATTTCTCCTAGGTTTTCAAACTTAGTAGAGTATAGGTTTTTGAAGTATTCCTGTATGATCGTGTGGATCTTTTCATTGTCTTTTGTGGTATTTCCCCTTTCTTCATGAATTCTATTGATTTTGAGTTGCTCTTTCTTTCTTTTGGTTAACTGGGCTAGAGTTTTGCCGATCTTGTTTATTCTCTCAAACCATCAACTTTTGGAGTCATTGATTATTTTTTGTATTGTTTGTCTATTTCATTGATTTGTCCTCTGATTTTTGTTATTTCTTCCTGTGTGTTGGGTTTAGGGTTCATTTGTTGTTGTCTCTCATGTGCTTTTAGCTGCAGTGTTAGATTGTTCACTTGTGTCCTTTCTGTTTTTCTAATGTAGGCAGCCAGGGCTATAAACTTCCCTCTTAGGACTGCTTTTAAAGTATCCCATAGGTTTTGTTGTGTTGTGTTATCATTTTCATTCAGTTCCAGGAATGCTTTTATTTATTTCCTTATTTCTTCCTTGACCCATTCATTACTCAGGAGTGTGTTTAATCTCCATGTGTTCTTGTAGATAGTAGGGCTTATCCTGTTGCTGATATTGAGCTTTATTGCACTGTGGTCTGATAGACTGCATGAAATTATTTTAATCTTTTTGTATTTATGGAGGTTTCTTCTGTGTCCCAGTATGTGGTCGATTTTGGAGAATGTTCCATAGGGTGCTGAGTACAAAGTGTATTCTCTGGTATTTGGGTGGAATATTCAGTAGATGTCTGTGAGGTCATTTGGTGTATCATAGCATTCAGTTCTGATGTTTCTCTGTTTATTCTTTGTCTGGTTGACCTGTCCAAAGGACTCAGTGAGCTATCGAGGTCCCCTAATATGAGTGTGCTGGAGTTTATCTGTGCCTTGAGGTCCTGGAGAATTGTCTTTATAAATTTGGTTCACCAGAGCTTGTTACATATATATTCGTGATTGTGAAATGGTCAATTGTTCCTTTGATAAAGATGTCTCTTCTGATTTCTTTTACTTTGAAGTCTATTTTGTCCGATATTAAAATAGCAACTCTTGCTTTCTTTTTGGTACCATCTGCTTGGAGTATTTTTTCCATCCTTTCACCTTAAGTTGGTGCCTTTTGATAGAGGAGTTTAGGCCATTAATATTTAAGGATATAATTGAGAGGCATGTTTTGCTTCCTTTCACCTTATTATATGTTTGCATTTTTTGTGTAGGTTTCTACTTCTGCAGTTATGCTTTTATTAATTTCTCTTTCTAGGTGCCTGGGGATAGTTGCTCCTTTCTTCTGTCTTTTGAATTGCTTCAAGTTTTCTCTGAAGGGTTGGTTTTCAGGACATGTATTCTATCATCTTGTTTATGTCATGGAAGATTTTTTTCTCGCCTTCAACTGTAATTGACATTTTTGCTGTGTATAGTAACCTGGGTTGGCATCTATAGTCCTTTAACACTGGGAATGCTTTACTCCACATTCTTCTTGTTTTCATAGTTTGCACTGAGAAGTCAGTTGTAATTCTGATATATTTCCCCTTATATGTAACTTGTTTTTCTCTTGTGTCTTTCAGAATTTTGTCTTTGTTTTGAGTGTCGATCATTTTAACTATGATATGGCATGTGGAGTTTCTTTTCTGATCTTGTCTGTTTGGAGTTCTATGTGCTTTTCTATTATGGGTTTGTCTTTTTTTAGTTTGGGGAAATTTTAATCTATTATTCTGTTGAAGATCTCATCAATACCATTCTCTTAGGATTCTTCTCTTTCCTCTATCCTTATGATGCAGAGGTTTGATCTGTTCAAAGTGTCCCACATTTCCTGGTTGTTCCACTTTTCTGTATTTTTAATTTTTTCATAATCTTTACTTGAGCATTTAGTGGTTCTGTTGTTATCTTCCAGGTCTGATATTCTTTGTTCTGCTTCCTCCATTCTACTTCTGAGGCTTTTTCTGTTCCTTTCCTCTTGATTGGATGAGTATTCGATTTCCTTTTTCATTTCATCCTGTGATTTCCTTAGGATTTCCACTTCGTTTTGGAGCTTCTCAATCTCTTCCTGTAACTCCTTGCTTTGCTGGTTGGTTTCCTTTGTCAACATGGGATCTTTTCGGTGTTTCCACTTCCTTCTGGAGTTTGTCATTCTCTTTCTCTAGTTCTTTCTGGCATTTGTCAGTCTCCCCATCTAGGTCCTTCTCGAGTTATTCATTCTCTCTCCTTAGTTTCCTAATTTGTTCTTTATATTTTGTTGATTTCTTTGAATATGTCTCCAATTGTTCCTCTAAGATCTGGCGTCCTGGCCTATCCCAGGGGATCCACTGTAGGAATCTTCCACAAGGTTGGTAGAGCTCGTGTGGAATTATCCTGAACTTTACCCATGTTGTCCTCTCCATCATTCCCTGACATGTGGGTTTCCTTGCCTGTATCTTATGTGAATCCCAAAATGCCTCTTCACTGTGTTGAAGGCTTGCTTTGCTTTGCTTTCAGATGCAGTTCGTTTTTCTCCTATGTTTGTGGAGTGTTGCTTGTCTAGGTTTCAGGCATCAGTTTTGTTTTATATTGGAAGTCTAACTCACTCTTCCCTTTCTCTTCTGAAGGTTTCCAAAAAAAGAAAAAAAAAAAAAAAAAACCAGTAGGGAACAACTCAGCTTGTACACGGCTGAACACTGCACACACTTTGCTTCCTGCCAGCCAGTTTCTCTAAGGTTGTTCTAGGACTTGGTGATGAGGGACTAGAGGTATCTCAAGCTCACTGTTTCATTTATTGCCTTGCCTTGTGCCCCAGAATCACTATTGTGGTCACATTTGGACACTTCCTCAGCAATTCCAGTTGTGGGGGTGGAGCATATACTCTGTGCTTCAGGTGGTCCTGGGAAATTCCCAATCTAAGCTCTGTGCACTCAAGTCTCACAGTGGCAACAGGTCCACCTTTAATCGGAGCTAGCAGGTTGACTCTGCCCCCACAGCCACAGAAGACAATGATACAGTTATCCAACAATCTGCCTGGCTGAAGCACCTGACTCTTACCTATGCTTCAGGTGGTCCAGGGGAATCTTCAATCTAAGCTCTGTGCACTCTGATATGCACTTGTAATTCCGACATTGGCAATGTAGGCAGAAGGGCCAGGCCAGACTAAGATACATGAGACCTTATTTCAAATCACAAACAAAATTAATTGGTGAACAAGCAACAACAACAACCCTTTGAAACGATAGGCTGAGACAGACTACCAAACAAGGGCATGTGTTAGGAGTCCCCTCTTAATGAAGTATCCAGGATAAGGAGAGTGATTGGTCCACAAAATGTATTCAAGGGGGTCAGCAGCTTGGCAGAGAAGAAAATACTTAACTGTGGTGACTACAAGATATTGTTTTAAGGCTTCAAAAGCCACAGGGAAAAACAAGGCCCCTCTCAGTGGTCACTCTCTAATTAAGAAAATAATTTGAGAAAGGACTTCCAAGGAAAACTTAGGATAATTTTATTAGAGTTTAAAAGAAAAAACCTTCAGGGCATGTGAGCTGTAAATCTCAGCAGCTGCCTGGAAGCAGAGAATAGAGGAGAAAAAGAATAAAATAACATCCTAATTAAAGCCATTATGGAGGTCAGATATTTGGCAAACTAGCAGATGCATGAAAACGAAAGGGGCTTTAGAGAAAGAGGAAAGATATGGGATTGCCCAAAATGGCCAAGAGAGCATGCTTAGGAAGATATAGAAAGCAGAAAATAAGAGGTTAAGCTTTTTGAGCAAAGCATAGTCCTAAGGTGTTGCTTGCCTCCTTCCTGACCCATTTGCAGCTGCCTTCCAGTGAGGGGATTCCACAAATACTAGCTTTGTCAAACCTGACTTTAAATACTGCTCCAGAGGATCTAACAATTCTAGCTCTCAAGAGCCCCTGTATTCACATGGATACATCCTCCATGTACATATGCAAATAATTTTAAAAACAAATATTTAAAAAGAAAATGAAATGGCAGTTGAAAATGATTATGATTAAACTCCATCCTACTGCCTTGAGCTAGTGTTTGAGAAGACACTTCTGCTGATGCTCCTTCCTCCTTCCTCCTTCCTCACCATAGTATCAGATGATTCACAATTACCGAGACATTTCTACATCACATATGGAAATCACAAATTTTTAAGAGAACTCCATGGCTCAGGAAAGTAAAGCGACTCACAAGTTCACAGAATATAATTCTCTAATTTCCAATTGAAATTTTCTATTAAGATAATCATTCAGAGTAATGTGATAGCTTAAAAACAGTTGCTCATATGATTTAGGTTTGACTTTTTGCAATTATTGACAGACTAGAAAATGGACATTAGATTTTTTTTCTGTAAATTCCAAAATATCTCACTAATTTTGGATAAATTAACATCACGTGAATTAACTCAATTGAAAAGGAAAGGTCTCTTTTCCCAGGGTTGTTTGTGCCTGTGAAATGGCTTCTGATTAATCTACTCAAATGGCTTTCTATTTCCCCAGGGTGCTTTTTAACAGAAATGTTTTCATGAACAAAATTTGAATGTTACTGCAGTCTTTATATATCTATGTTTACATTTATATTATTCACTATAATTTTGCTGCAAAAAAGTGATGATCACAAATACATCCTCTAATAAAGCACTTAGCTATTTTGTTTTTTCAATCAGAAATACTAACATATGAAACTATGAGAAATTACTTCTAATTTTTAAGTGTTAGTCTCTATCAGCCATTTAATATATCTAGTAGGTGCAGTTTCAGGAATCCTAGAAGCTTACAGTTAATTTGCAAATCTTGAGGTTATATTCCACATATAGGAAACCAGCTCCACTTAAGTGTGCAGGCTACCCTGTCTTTGCCTCTCTCTCTCTGAGAAATTACTTTGGAACTTCTCTACTTAATTATTTGAGGAGTTTTTCACCTTTCAAAGTTGAGAGAAATGGATATGACCTGTGTAAACTGACATTCATTTGTGCCTAAATAAGTCTAGAAACACAAATATTATCTATAGTGTATAATCAACTTATTCTAAGAACTTCCAAGGAAAGACATTTAAAATAAGTGCATAAGTATATTATATTCTTTCTTCTTTCTGCCCTCTATGTTCCTTATATGAACAGAAACATTGTCCATGATAGAAGACTGTGTTTTTACATTCTATTTGATATTTGAATCTTCAAACTTTTGCTAACACTATATTTTATCTTGCATTTTTCCTGTTTTTAAAAACACACTTTTAAAATGATACAGTTTTTTTTTACCTCCCACCCTTCCCTTCCTTCTTTTCCCTTTCCTAAAATATTAAGCGCACATTATTGATGTTCAAACTGAAGTTGAACATTATTTGAATTAGTATATAATTCATATTAACAGTGCATCTTGTAGAGCCTGGGAACTGGGTATAATTACAAAGTACATTCATACCTTCACTGGTGGAAATTAACACTTTTACACTTCCATGAAAAACGCATCACACAACAGAATCAGTCCATACATGTAGAAACATGCCACAGGCTAGCAGCCCCAATATGAATACTATAATCTGAGCTTCAGTGTAGAGTTTATTTAAAGGTATGAACATGTGTAAAGTTTTCTATGTCTTGAGGGGGTAACACAGAGATGTTTTGCATGATGAGTCTATTGATGGAAGTTCCTTCCTGTAGAACTGTGAGTTGAGTGACCAAGTGGTATTTTCAAACAAGATACTTTTCACTTTCTAATTTCATGCTGGAAGTTCACAAAATATGAGTTATAGGTTGAAAGTGTTCTATTTTTTTACGATGTTTATTGATTTTTGTATGTTGAACCATCCCTGCATTTCTGTATGAATCCAACTTGGTCATGATGGATGATCTTCTTGATGTGGGTCTGTATGCGATTTGCCAGTATCCTATTTAGAATTTTGGCATCTGTGTTCATTAGGGGATAGGTCTATAAGTCTCCTTTTTAGTTGTATCTTTGCCTGGTTTTGGTAAAAGAGTGATGCTGGCTTCATAGAAGGAATTTGGGAGAATTCCCTCTGATTGTATCCTTCTAAACAGTTTCAGCAACAATGGTTGTAGGTCTTTTTGAAATGTTTTATAGAATTCTGCCGTGAAAACATCTGGGCCTGAGCTTTTTTTAGTTGGGAGGTTTCCTATTATATCTTCAATTTCTTCATGTACTATGGGTCTGTTTAAGCTGTGGATCTCTTCTTGGTTGAGCTTTGGTGATTCCCAGGATTTCAGATATTCATCCATTTTTCTAGGTTTTCAAACTTGGTAGAGTATAGGTTCTTGAAATATTCCCATATGATTTTCTGGATCTTTTCCTTGTCTGTTGTGATATTTCCCTTTTCATCATGGATTGTATTGATTTGGAGTTGTTCCTTCTTTCTTTTGGTTAACTGGGCTAGAGGTCTGTCTATCTTGTTTATTCTTTCAAAGAACCAACTTTTGGAATACATTTGAATTTTTTTTGTATTGTTTTCTTTGTTTCTATTTCATATGCTTGTGCTATAATTTTTGTTATTTCTTCCTGTCTGTTGCATTTAGGGTACATCTGTTATTGCCTCTCAATGTTTTTAGTATAGTGTTAGGTCGTTCAGTTGTGCTCTTTCTGTTTTTCTAATGGTAGGCACCCAGGGCTATAAACTTCCCTCTTAGACTACTTTTAAAGGTATCCTGATAGGGTTTTGTTTGTGGTTGTATTGGTCATTGTCATTCAGTTCCAGGAATGTTTTTCTTTCTTTATCTCTTCCTTGCCCATTCATTATTCAAAGTGTGTTTGTTTAGTCTCCATATGTTATTGTAGCATTAGGCTTATTCCTGGTGTTTATGTTGAGCTTTATTGCACTCGTGGTCTGATAGAATGCATGAAATTATATTCTAGTCTTTGTATTTGTGGAGGTTGTCTTCTGTGTTCAGTATGTGGTTGATTTTGTGGAGAATGTTGCAATGGGGTGCTGAGTAGAAAGTGTATTCTCTGGTTATTAGTGGAATATTAGGTAGAGGTCTATTGATGTACACCTGGTGTATCATATCATTCAGTTCAGATGCTCTCTGTTTATTCTTTGTACCTGTTGACCTATCCAAAGGACTCAGTGGGGTATTGAATATCCCCTACTATGAGTGTACTGGGGTGTTGTGTGCTTGTGGTCCTGGAAATTGTCTTTATAAAGTTTGGTGCACCAGAGTTTGGGGCTATATATTCATGATTGTGAAATCTTCTTGGTCAATTGTTCCTTTGATAAAATTGCAATGGCCCTTCTTTGTCTCTTCTGATTTCTTTTACTTTGAAGTTTTTTTTCATTTTTTTTTAAAAATAACCACACTCTGATCATTTTTACTGGTACACTAATGGGAATATTTTGTTCCCATCCTTTCACTTTTAAGGTGGTGCCTTGGCCTGAAGGCAAGATGTTTCTTGTTGACAGCATTATGGTTGGATTCTTTCCTTAACCAATCTCCCAGTCTATGTCTTTTGATAGGGTTACTTAGTTCATTTAAATATATTTAATGTTAATGACTGATTAGCGTTTGTGTTGTTCTTTTGGCCTTATTATCCATTTGTGGTTTGGGTTTAGGTTTCTACTCTTTACAGTTATCCTTTTATTGATTCTCTTTTAGGTGCCTGGGATGGTTTGCTCCTTTCTTTGTTCTTTTGAATGCTTCAAGTCATTCTCTGAAGGGTTGGTTTTCCTGGACAGTATTCTATCTCACTAGTTGTTATGTCATGGAAGCGTTTTTCTCTATCACGTCAAAATTTAATCAACATTTTTAGCTGGGTTGTAGTTCTGGGTGGGCATCTATGTCCTGTTAACAGCTGGGAATGCTTTGTGCTCCAGGGTTCTTTTGCTTCTACATAGTTTGCATTGAGACAGTCAGAGTTGTAATTCTGATAGGTTTCCCCTGATAACAGGTCACTTAGTCCATTCTTGTGTTTTTTTTGTTGCTTTCAGCTTGTGTCCTTCTCCTGTGCGTTAGAGGTTTTGGCTTCTGTTGGGGTGTTCATTAACGTATGATGTGGATTGGACGAGAGTTTTTTTTCTGATCTTGTCTGTTTTGAATTCTAGTGCTTCTCTGAAGTATTGTGATTTGGTTTTGTGTCCTTTTTTTAGAATTTGGGGAAGTTTCATCTATTTTCTGTTGAGATCTGAATACATACCATTCTCCTGGGTATTCCTCCATATCCTCTATTTCCTCATGATGTGGAGTTTGATCATTTAAGTGTCCCACATTTTGGGTTTTCTTTTGTTTTGTTATTTTTAATTTTTCAATAATTTTCCTGTGAGGTTTTAGTTGTTCTGTGTTATTTCATCAGGTCTGATATTCTTTGTTCTGATTCCTCCATTCTGCTTCTGAGGCTTTTTCCATTCCTTTCCTCTTGATTGGATGAGTGTTTGATTTCCTTTTTCATTTCCTCTTCTGATTTCTTTAGTATTTCTATTTCTTTTTAGAGCTTCTCAATCTCTTCCTGTAGCTCTTTGCTTTGGTGGTTGGTTTCCTTATCTTTTTCAGCATGGGATCTTTTCAGTGTTTCCAGTTCCTTCTGGAGTTTGTTATTCTCTCTCTCTAGGTCCTTCTTCAGTTCTTCATTCTCTTTTCTTTGTTCTTTGATTTGCTCTTTATAATCTTGTAGTTCTTTAAATATGTTCACAATTGTGTTTCTTATATCTGTGTCCTGGGGCATCCCCAGGAGGATCCCACTGTAGAAATTTTCCATAGGGTTGGTAGAGCTTGATGCAGGACTATCCTGCCCCTTTCCCATGTTGTCTCTTCTTCGTGTTCCTGGCATATGAGCTTCTCCTTGCCTGTTTTCCAGTGTAAGTACTAAATGTCTCTTCACTGTGTTGAAGTCTTGCTTTGCTTGCCTCCTTCAGATGCCTTCCTAATCTCAGTTGGCAGAGGGGGGGATCCTGTGGGCAGGCTCTTTAGCACCTGTGCTTGCCTCAGCTGGTCTCAGGAGATCTCAGATCTCAAGACTCAACACTACCTTTTATTCCAGCTGGGAGGATAACTCCGCCCCCACAGCCATAAAAGCCAATTAAGCCAAAGACAACTGGATTAACAGATTAACTATATTAAATCAATCAACAATCAGCCTTGCTGAAGCACCTAGCTGCTGCCTACCTACCTGTGCTTGTCTCAGTTGGTCTCGGGAGATCACCGTGTCCTATTTTTTCTAAGAAAAAGCCTGTTCTGTAAACAATACGTAGATATTTTTTATGCAATAATATATCCTTTTTTGAGTCCTGTCATTGTTAAATAGAGGTACATTAAATAGCCTGTCAGTCTCTTGCATAAAATACCTTTTAGTACATTCATCTTTAAAATAAGAGGATGCTATATACATATAAGATTTCTTTTTAATAAATACATTGAGGGCTCTGCTGAGCATATTTGAGTATATTGCTTCAAGGTGTATATCAATAACTAACTCACATAGAGTTGTTTAGTCAGTGTTTTGTCTTCCTGATGGCTTCATAACAAAAGAAACTTGTGATTTCTTTCACCTGTAGATGTGGCCCTTGTGTGTGTGTGTGTTTGTGTGTGTGTGTGTGTGTGTGTGTTAATAGTTATTTCTGTTTTAAAACATACATTGTCCCCTCACTTCGTCCAAGGTTATGTTATGATGATTTTTACTTGGCTATGTTTTCTATTGATAGTTTATAATATTAAGAAATGCACACATATATTAAAATTTATGTACTGACATGATTTCTGAAAAGAATATTTTGATATTATTATTTAAGTTATTTTCATATATGCTCTTGGTATTTCATTGAATATGTAGATAGTAGCGTCTGATTTCTGTATGTTTTGCCACAGGTATGTTTTCCTCATTTTTTGCTGTTACAAAGAATTCACTTTTTTCAGCTCTCAACCTCACAATTCCCTGATGAGGTCAGTGCTTTCTAAAGTAGAAGGCAATTTTATCTACTCTAAATGAACAATTAGCATAAATTCATCTTTTAAGCATAGGATGAGTTCTCCATTTAGAACACCAGAGTTTATTTTAACATCTTCTGTACACTTCAATAGCTTGAAGAATTTTGAATGCTATTATCCCAAAATGATTCTTGGTCATAAATTGCTGACTTAATAAGACGGACTTTCTTCCTCTTCTGTATTACCATATCACACCTGATGAAATCACAGTGAACCAATCAAATTCTTGGATGACTGACCTTTATTAACTGGTAATTTAAAAACATAATTTCAGAAGGCTTTTTCTTATAATGAAAAAAATATTACAATGACAATATTGCTTCTCAGTGTCCAAAGAAAGTATAGGTTCTCTGGAGTTCTGTAGAAATTAAGCTTTAAAATGTGAATAGTTAATAGAGAAACAACATTTATCACTTCAGAAAAGAATATTAATTTGCTTATATTAATTATGCACCTTCATGTCTGTTGTGTCTACCTGGTCTTCAGCAAGGCCAGTAAAAAAATGTGAACAATGTGATAGCAAAGGCACATTTGAATTCTGTTATACAGAAGGCACAATGTGACTATATGGACATTAGATTCAGAATGTTGTACCAGCCACCTTCTCTGAAATCATTTATGCATTATCTTTATAGAGACTAGCTTTTTCTTTATAGAGACATGCATTTGAGGACAGGCTACCAAGGATAAATAAATAAGTTTACATAATTTATTTTATTTTATTTTTTTTATTTTTATTTTTTATTTTTTTTAATTGTATTTATTTATTTATTTTTAACAAATCTAGACCTGTGTTCCCGCTCATTCCCCCAACCCGTCAGAGCTCGTGCATTCTGCCAAACATGCTTTCCATCTCTTAGTCTTTCTCAATATTTTCCATGGGGACGTTGACTGTTTTGAGCAGAAGTTCACTTTTTCAGTCAGTTCTTTGATGCAGTATTTTCTGTTGTTGTTGTTGTTTCCAAAATGCATTATGTCCAACTGCTTTGTACAGAAGCTCAGGGGGCCCTACACAAGAAATACTTACAACTGGGTAATTGGCACTAGCATCCACAGATGAGGGATACCATTCGTCGTTTGTTTTTCTGGGACTGTGTTACTTCACTCAGCATGATGTCCTCTAGCTCCAGCCTCAAGACTTACGCCACCACAGAGATACATGCACGGCCATGTTTATTTCAGCTCTCTTCACAATAGCAAAGAGCTGGAACCAACCTAAATGCCCCTCAACTGACGAATGGATAGAGAAAATGTGGTACATCTACACAATGGAGTTCTATGCAGCAGTAAAGAAAGACGACATCATGAGCTTTGCAGGAAAATGGCTGGAGCTAGAGGACAAGTTTACATAATTTACTGTAAGCAGTAAAGTAAACAGCATTTCACTATTTGCAATAGTTGTATATTTCCAGGGCCAAAGAGCTTTCAGCACCTTTTTGCTCTAAACCACCATGGTACTCCTCCTGTGCAACCTTGTTCTTATGTCATACTTCTGTTTTGAGGTGAGTAATTTTAAAAAGCAAAGTTTGCTAGTTTGTCCCAGTAAAGTCCTAGTTTATTGTAGTGAATTTGTTATATGTTGTCTTAGGGATAAATACCGGACTGAAAAATAATGAGCATGAGGGAACTGTAATTTTTAAATAAATTATATACTCTTAGGTACTTATCAAAATTAGTGATTTGTTCTTGGCAATTACCTATCTCCAAAGTCATTCTTTGAGATATAATATGTCATTATGTAAAAATAACATTCTCTGGTTACGTTTCTAGTAGGAAATAAGGAGTTAGGCTGGGTCATTGTAATTCACTTAAACAGTTGTGAGAGAGACTTCTGCTTCCAAGGCAAAAACTATACATGAATTCTTCTAGTCTTTAAAAATAACCTCTAATCTTGAAAACTTTCATAAGGACAGGGAAAAGGATAAAGCTTACTAGCCACAGATGTCGAGATTCAAAGAGGACCCAGTGATGAGTTCATTTGAGATTTTTTTTCCACTTATATCCCTCCAGACATGGAAGGGAGGAAGCAGAAAGCTAGACATGCCAGTGGCCACAAAGAAAGTTACAATAAAACCCTGCTGTTTAGATAATGAACCAGAACAAGAACAGTTACCAAAATAAAATGTAGGCAATGTCTGCTCTACTTCAGCCAAACACCACAGGAAACACTATATCCTCACCCCACCCACATCAGAAAAGACCCATGAAAGAATGAACACTTCCATCTGAGCAAGCTGAAATAGGGCTCAGCACCCTTGTGTAGGTTTTTGATGAAGAAGCCATGTAGGCAGGTTGATTTGTGTTCCCAAATGTCTGTAATGAAGGTACAGATTCACCAACAGGCAATCAGTGATGGATGAGTTTGAGCTCCCTTATCACTAGGAGAGGATGAAAGTCCGAGTGATCTACATTGTTTTCTGGCATCAACTTGTGCCAACCTGGTAAGAGTAGAAATTTTATGTTCCCAAGAAAATTCAATATTGACTAATGCCAAAAAGTCAATGCACCAACCTAACCCCAATAATGTCTTACTGAAAGTCATAACGGGAATAACACGGAAAATGATGGCACCCTTTTCAGACTAGAAGACATCAGTAGGAAGTCAGAAGGCACATCTCAAACCCACCAGGGGTGAGGACTGCCCCCTGATAATCAGGGAAGTCTGACTGAGAAATCTGGAATACTTATCACTTCTGATTTCATTGAATGCAATCACTTCTATCTATGCTCACAGAAAAAGCCAGGGAGGACACACTTAAATATGTTAGGGTTATTATAAAATCAGACCTGAAACAATCAAGTTTCAGTAAAAATATTACTTAGATAGCAAGAAGCAGGGAACTGTCTTGTTAAAAATGAATATATATCAAAGTCAAAACAATATTAGCAATATTAGACTTATCTGACACATATGTTAAAGCAACCAACATAATAATCCCTCATGAAAGTGTTTCAAAGTCAATCATGAAAGTGTTTCAAACAAATGAGAGCTAGGAAACTATAGCAAAGTGTTGCAAACTTCAATAAAGATTTAGAATGTTAAAAAGAAGAAGCAAGTGAATCTTTTAGAAATGGTTGGTATAATAACTCAGCTTAAAAAATGGATTGGGGGCTGGAAAGATGGCTCAGTGAATAAGAGCACCAATTGCTCTTGCAGAGGAGCCAAATTTAGTTCACAGCACCCACATGGCAGTTAACCACATTCCAGCATTTCCAACTCTCTCTTCTCACCTCCACCACTTTGCATGACTCCAGTGCACTTATGCTCACACAAACAATACACTTATACTAATAAAATAAAAATAAGTTTTAAAAATTAAAAAATAATAGATGGAGTCAATAAAACAACAGAGAGAGAAGAAAATAAGTGAACCAGTAGGTGAAGCATTAACCAATTTGTTTAACAGAGAGAAAAAAAATGACCCAAAAATCGGGGCACCTGAGATCTGTGGTACTATGGAAAATAGCATCTTGGGAGGTGAGGTTCCAATCCCTAGCCTGTGTTGTATAGAGGCTGCTGTCACAGGCCAGAGCAGCTCGGGTGCAAGGTACTGGCATGTGGGCTAAGCAAGCAACCCCTGCCCCCAACTGGAACTCCAGAGGGAGGTTCCAGTAAGGCCTACAACCAACCTAGAGGAACAGGCCAGCAGCAGATGGAGTACAGTGCTCAGAAGGTGTCATCTGAGTTGTTATTCACCATATATAGCCAAAATTGAAAGCCTGAAACCTAGACAAGTCCAGTCCAGAAATAAGGAGAATACACTGAAGGTACCTGAAGGAATCAAGGAAAGCAATCCTTCAACACTGGGAAGAGACATTAGAGATTCACATCAAATTACAGGAGAAAGGCAAACCACATGCTGAGAGCACAAAACAAAAGTACAATATGGGAAAAGAGCAAAATAACTGCACGTCATGCTCTACAGAGCCTGTGGAGCACTCCTACAATGGAATCTCTCCAAAGGCAGTCCGGGACACAGATCCCGAAATAAAAATCACAGATATATTCAAAGAAATCATAAAACTAAGGGGAGAGAATGAAAAGCTCAAAAAAGACAGAGGAAGACAAGGATAAAGTAAATAAAGAACTAAAAGTAGAAAATGACAGATTCCAGAAAGAGCTAGAGGGACAAAATGACAAACTCCGGAAGGAAGTGGAAACACTGAAAAGATCCCATGCTGAAATGAAAAAGGAAACCACTGAGCAAAACAAGGAACTACAAGAAAATATTTAGAAGCTCCAAAAGGAAGTGGAAATACTAAATGAAACACAGGATGAAATGAAAAAGGAAACTGAACACTCATCCAATCAAAAGGAAAGGATGGGAAAAAAACCTCAGAAGCAGATTGGGGGAAGCAGAAAGAAGAATATCAGACCTAGAAGATAACACAGAACAACTAAAAAGCTCAAGTAAAGACTATGAAAAATTTAAAAATACACACGAGAGGAGCAACCAGGAAATGTGGGACACTATGAAAAGATCAAACCTCCACATCATAAGGAAGGAGAAGAATCCCAAGAGAATGGTATTGATCAGATCTTCAACAGAATAATAGATGAAAATTTCCCCAAATTAAAAAAGACAAACCCATACAAATACAAGAAGCACATAGAACACCAAATAGATTAGACCAGAAAACAAACTTCTCTCACCATATCATAGTTAAAACACTAGACGCACAAAACAAAGATGAAATTCTGAAAGCCACAAGAGAAAAACAACAAGTTACATATAAGGAGAAAACTATCAGAAGTACAGCTGACTTTTCAGTGCAAACTATGAAAGCAAGAAGAACATATACCAAAGCATTCCCAGTGCTAAATGACTGTAAATGCCAACCCAGGTTACTATACACAGCAAAAATGTCAATTCTAGTTGAAGGAAAGAGAAAAATGTTCAATGACATAAACAAGATGAAAGAATGCATGTCCAGAAAGCCAACTCTTCCGAGAATATTTGAAGCAGTTCAAAGGACAGAGGAGAGGAGCAACTACCCCCAGGACGTTGAAAGAGAAATTAATAAAAGCAGAACTACAGAAGTAGAAACCTAGACCAAAAACACAAATGGATAATAAGGTGAAAGGAAGCAACACTCATCCCTCAATTATAACCTTAAATATTAATGGACTAAACTCCCCAAACAAAAGGCATAGACTGGGAGAATGAATTAGGAAACAGAATCCATTGATATGCTGTCTACAAGAAACCCATCTCACCTTCAAGGATAGGCACCAACTTAAAGTGAAAGGATAGAAAAAAAAATATTCCAAGAAAATGATACCAAAAAGAAAGCAGGATTTGCTATTTTAATATCAGACAAAATAGACTTCAAAGTAAAAACAATTAGAAGAGATAAAGAGGGCCATTACATCCTTATCGAAGGGAAAATTAACCATAAAGACTTCACAATGAACCCCAGCACCCACATGGCGGCCGAGAGCCGTCTGAAACTCCAATTCCAGGAGAACTCCAGCTCCAGGGGAATCCGAGACCCTCTTCTGACCTCCGCGGCGTTGCACGACACGGGTGCACAGACTTGCATGCAGGCAGTACATTCACACACATACAGAACTAAATAAAATTAATTAAAAAAAATAAAAAAAGACTTCACAACCATGAATAAATATGCACCAAACTCTTGTGCACTGAATTTTATAAACACAACTCTACAGGACCTCAAGACACAGATTAACCCCAGCACGCTCATAGTACGGGACTTCAATACTCCACTGCGCCCCTTGGACAGATCAACTGGACAAAGAATAAACAGAGAGACATCTGAACTGAGCAATACAATACAGCAAATGGACCTCACAGACATCTACTGATTATTCCACCCAAGCACCCCAAAGAACATTCTATTCAGCATCCCATGGAACATTTTCCAAAACTGACCACATACTGGGACACAGAAAAAACTTCAACAAATACAAAAAATTGAAATAATTTCATGCATTCTATCAGACCACCCTAAAGCTCAATATCAACACCAGGATAAGGCCTACTACCTACACTGACACATGGAGTCTAAACAACACACTCCTGAATAATGAATGTGTCAAGGAAGAAATAAATAAAGAAATAAAGGCATTCCTGGAACTAAACGACAATGACAGTACAACACAACAAAACCTATGTGACACCTTAAAAGCAGTCCTAAGAGGGAAGTTTATAGCTCTGGGTGCCTACATTAAAACAACAGAAAGAAAAAAAATTTTTTTAAATGTAAAATAAATAAAAAAAATGAAAGAGCACAAATAAGTGAGTTAACTCTGCAGCTAAAAACACTTGAAAGACAACAACAAATGAACCTTAAACCCAACAGACAGGAAGAAATAATAAAAGTCAGAGCATAAATCAATGAAATAGAAACAAAGAAAATCAGGCAAGGATGCAACCAAAATAAGAGAACTACAGACCCATTTCATTAATGAACTCAGATGCAAACATTCTCAACAAAATACTTGCAAACCATATACAGACCCACATCAAAAAGATCATCCACCATGATCAAGTTGGATTTATACCAGAGATGCAAGGATGGTTCAACATATGAAAATCAATAAATATTACAAAACACATAAATAGACTAAAGGACAAAAACCATATGATCATCTCAATTGATACAGAAAAAGCCTTTGACAAAATCCAACATCCCTTAATGATTAAAGTACTAGAGAGGATTGGACTAGAAGGATCATTCCTTAACATAATCAAAGCCATATACAAGAAACTTACAGCCAGCATCATCCTAAATGGAGAAAAGTTAGAAGGATTCCCCATAAAGGTAAGAACCTGACTAAGGCTGCCCATTGTCACCACTCCTCTTCAATATAGTGCTTGAAACACTGGCTAGGGTAATAAGGCGAGAAAAGGAAATTAAAGGAATACTAATTGGAAAAGAGGAAGTCAAATTATCCCTTTTTGAAGACGATATGATAGTTTACCTAAGGGCTGGTAAAAACTCCACCAGAAAACTCCTAGAAATGATTAAGACTTTCAGGAAAGTGTCAGGATACAAAATTAAACTAGAAAAATCAATAGCCTTTCTTTACACCAACATCAAGGAACTGAAGAATGAATACAAGGAGACCCTCCTAATCATGATGGCCTGAAAAACAATAAAATACCTAGGAATAAACCTAACCAAAGACACCAAAGATCTCTATAACAAAATTTATAAACTCCAGAAGAAGGAGATTGAAGAAGACATCAGAAGATGGAAAGACCTCCCATGCTCATGTATTGGAAAAATTAATATAATAAAAATGTCCATTATACCCAAATTAATATACAGACTCAATGCAATCCCAATTAAAATCCCCAAGAGTTTGTTCACAGGCTTGGGAAAAAGTCCTTAAATTCATTTGGAAAAACAAAAGACCCCAAATAGCCAAAGCAACCCTGACAGAAAAGAGCAATACAGGGGGGGAATCTCTATACCAGATTTCATACTATACTACAGGGTTGTAGTCATAAAAACAGCTTGGTGGTACTGGTACAAAAACAGACCTGTTGACCAATGGAACAAAACTGAAGATCCAAACTTGAGCACATTTTCAGCAACCTCATATTTGACAAGGGGGCCAAAAAGACTCAATGGAGGAAAGACAGCATCTTCAGCAAGTGATGTTGGCAAAACTGGATCACCACTTGTAGAAGAATAAAATTAAACCCCTACCTTTCACTCTGTACAAAAATCAACTCCAAATGAATCAAAGTCCTCAAAACTCTGAAGGTGATAGAAGAAAAAGTTCTCAGCAACTTACAAGACATAGGAGTAGGAAAAGACTTTCTAAATCAGACAGTAGCTGCACAGGAAATAAGGTCAACAATTAACAAGTGAGACCTTATTAAACTCAAAAGTTTCTGTACAGCAAAAGAAGCAATCAAGGACATGAAGAGAACCCCCACAGAGTGGGAAGAAACCCTCACTGTTGATACAGCTGACAGAGCATTAACTTCCAGAATATATAAACTACACAAAATGCAAAGAAGTAAGAAAACAAATGACCCACTCAAAAGATGGAGTAAAGAGCTGAACAGAGATTCACAAGCAAGGAAATAGAGATGGCTGAGAAACATCTTAAAAAATGTTCAACATAGCTAATAATTAAGGAAATGCAAATTAAAACCACTTTAAGATGTCATCTCACTCTGATAAGGCTGGCTAAGATCAAGAAAACAAATGAAACCAAATGCTGGAGAGAATGTGGGGAAAGGGGAATATTCATCCACTGCTGGTGGGAATGCAAACTTGTACATCCACTATGGAAAGCAGTGTAGAGAACCCTTAAAAGACTCAAAATGAGCCTACCACTAACCCAGCCATACCACTTCTGAGTATATATCCACCAGACTCTTCCTACCACAGATACGCATGGACAGCCATGTTTACTGCAGCTCTCTTCACAATGCTGTAGAGCTGGAACCAATCCAAGTGCACCTCAACCACCCAGTGGATAGAAAAAATGTGGTACATCTACACAATGGAATTCTATGCAACTGGAAAGAAAGATGACATCATGAAATTTGCAGCTAAATGGATGGAACTCAAATATTTTATGCTAAATGAAGTAACACAGTCCCAGAAAAACAAAAGATGAATTGTGTCCTTCATCTGTGGATGCTAGTGCAAAGTACCTATTTCTAAGGCAAATTGAGCAAAATTAATGTTATAGTCCTCATGATCTGAAAACAATTCTGCTCTTATATTGTGAATCCCTAGACAGGTTCTAGAACTAACTTACCATTTATTTTCAGACCTTGGATCTTTGGTATATCATGGACAGTATCTATGCATTTTTTAGAGTAATATAAAATTAAAATGGAAAAATGTGAATCAAGTAATATGATATGAAAATAACATACAGTATGTTTTCAGAAGATATAATTTTTATATAGGTGCAGTGTATCAGGGTGGTGTAACTTAGCCTCTCTGGGTGATTAACGACCATACTTAATGCCCATACCAAATCGGCCAAGGGACCTAAGGGATAACTTTTTTCCTTGCTTCAGAGGTCAACCAAGTATTAGGGGACTATGCATGGGGGCATCTCTTGAAATGTCCTGCAAATGTGGGTCACCAGTCTTCCTGTTCAGGGAGGTGTTGGAGATCCACTAATGGGACTTCAGTCAGTGTCCAGCCTATAAAGAGGAAAGTCTGCTCATGCTTCAGAAAAGGAAGCTGGTGTAGCAAGACCTGATTCTATCCTCGAGTGGATGGAACTGGTAAATGAAAAACTGAAAGGAGCAAGGGGTTCCCACCCCCCCCAAAAAAAACCCTAGAGACCCCTGAGGACCAGATCCTCAACTGACCTCAAGAAAACAAAAACCTTGGTTAATCTGGCTAACTGTGTAGACTTAAGCATCCAAAAGGAAAGTAAAACCAGAAATAAATAATCAGTAAGTCCAGGGAAGTTGTACTTCAGATATAAAACTTGAGGTCTTAGTAAAAAGACAAAAAGAAAAAAGAGAGAGCACTGTTGTTTGGCCTGTCTTCAATTCTTAGTGGCAAGTGCATTAACTCTGTGGTTGCCACTGCTTTTGCCACTCTTCAAAGCCATGAGACATAGCTTTTTAACCCTCCAATATGGACTGTAGACTCATGTCTCTCCAAGAATCCTCCAAACCTTCAATGCCAGATGAGGACTACTGAGATAGCCAGCTTGTGGACTAAGCAGTTAAGGGAATTCCAGCCTCATCAGAGTATAGACTGCCATCGTTGTAGTCCTGGGCTTCATCATGGAAACCAGTGCAGGGGGATCCAGACAGGATTCGGGCTTAATGGACTTCATTTGGGGGACAATGGGAGGGAAAGTCCCCAGTGTGAAACAGAAGGGCAGGATTGATGGTTCTTTGGGCTTGCCAAGGAGGATCCTTTGAGCAGTTCCTTGAAGAACACATGACACCTTTTAGCAAAAAAACAAAAACAAAATAAACTTCCCATTCAGGTAATATGGATATATATATATATATATATATATATATATACATAATTAAAATCAATCTTTTAAATGAAACCCCAAAACTTAATATTATATAAGAACATAAAAAAAAAGAACAAAACAATACCAAAAGAACAACAAAAATCTATTACAACTCACTCGATAGGAAAGAGATTTTAGAATATTTCTTTATCAGACAATTCTGGTTCTTAATTTTTAAAATAAAGATCTATGAAAATAAACCATGGTTTGTTTTATGTTTGATACTTAAATGCTGATTAGATATTACACAAAGGTATTTTATTTCTCTGTGTTGGATCCCTTTAGTTTTTCAGCTTGACACACCTGAGTAGAAAGAAGGTATCTCAATTGGGGAATATCTGCCATTATAGGGCATTTGTCTGTAGGGCATTTTCTTGATTGTGGACTGATGTGGGAGGGCCCAGACTGTGGCCAGTGCCACCCTCGGGGAGGTGGTCTTGGATTGTATAAGAAAGCAGGTTGAGCACAGGCCAAGTGAGCCAAGCAGTAAGCAGCTCTCCTCCATGATAGATGCTCAAGGTTCCTGCCTAGAGTTTCCTTGATGATGAGCTATGCTGTATAAACCCTTTCCTCCCCAAACTGCTTTTATCATAGCAAATGAAAGCAAACTATGAAAATATGATTTCCTTTTTCTTTCAGTTGATGTCATCTAGTTTTCTTCTTCCAGAAAGTGTCTGTAACTAATTAGAAGCCCTTGTTTATTATAAAGCCACTTTGTACAAACATTACTAATAATAAACATTTTTATGGAAGTTTGTTTGTTTTATACATCGTTTCTCAGTCCAATCTAGACTCATCTTGTCTTCCATGCCCCCTACCCCACCCATGTTCATGTGCCCTGCCATCACTGCTCTGTATCTTTTTCTGATTCCTTTCAAATTTTTTTCAAAGCAGAGGATTATTGTCCTTGGGGGAACATTATTGTTTCAGTGTGTTCCCTGTCCCTGTTCCTCTGCTGTTGTTCCCTCCAATCTGTACCACTTCAACATATGCATATATGTATATGTATATCACCTATACCAAAATTTTATCATCTGTACACAAACTCTTTGTCAGTTCCATATCATATTTCAGGATTCACATTTTTCCTTTTTAAATGTATATTACTCTAAAATATGCCTATGTATCCTGTGCCCATATACCAAGATTACAAAGTCTAAAAATAAGTGGCGGGTTAATTCTAGAGCCTGATAAGAGATTTACATTACTCAAGCACAGTTGCTTTCAGGGAAAGGGTTATATAACATTGATGTTTCTCACTTTGCCTTACAACTTGGTGCTTGGTGCTAGCATCCACAAATGAGCAATACCATTTGTTGGTTGCTATTTCAGGGCTGTGTTACTTCACTTAGCATAATATCTTCTAGTTCCATCCATTTACCTTCAAAGTTCCTGGTGCCATCTTTCTTTAAAGCTCCATAGAATTCCACTGTGCAGAAGTACCACATTTTCTCTATCCACTCATTGGTTGAGGAGCATTTGTGTTGATTCCAGCTCTTTGCCATAGTGAAGAGAGTGACAATGAACATGGCTGAGTATGTATTTCTGGAGTACAATGAGTCTTGTGGACATATACCCAAGAGTGATATGGCTCGCTCAGGTGGTAAGCTCATCTTGAGTCTTTTCAGAGTTCTCCATATTGCTTTCCATACTGGTTGTAGGAGTTAACATTCCCACCAGCAGTGGATGAGTGTTCCCCTTTCCCACAATCTCTCCAACATTTGGAGCATTTTTTTTTTTTTTTGATCCTATCCAGTCTTATCAGAGTGAGATGTTATCTTAAAGTTGTTTTAATTTGCATTTCCTTAATTAGTAGTGATGTTGAACATTTTTTAAGATGTTTCTCAGCCATCTTTACTTCCTCACTGGTGAAGTCTCTGTTCATCTCTCTACTCCATCTTTTGAGTAATTCATTTGCTTCTTTGATTTTTGAGTAGTTTATATATTCTGGAAGTCAATACTCTGTTTGTTCTGCCACTGATGAAGGTTTCCTCCCACTCTGTGGGTTTTCTCTTCACTTCACTGATTGTTTCTTTTGGTATACAGAAGCTTTTGAGCTTAATGAAGTCCCACTTGTCAATTGTCCACCTGACTTCCTGTACAGCAACTGTGTGATTTAGGAAGTCTTCTCCTACACTTGTCTTGGAAGTTGCTGCCAACCTTTTCTCTATCATCTTCAGAGTTTTAGGTTTCACATTGAGGTGTTTAGTCCCTTTGGAGTTGATTCTTGTACAGGGTGAGATGTAGGGGTTTAATTTTATTCTTCTATGGGTAGTGATCCAATTTTGCCAATGAAATGTCCATTCTACCCAAATTAATATACAGATTCAATGCAATCCCAATTAAAATCCCCATGAGTTTCTTCACAAACTTGAAATAAATATTGAAGAAAACCTTACTGTTGTAGACAGAGAATCACACATTAATTTTATGACAGGGTAACCCTATTCCCAGCCCTCTGGAGGCAGTGGCAGAAGGATCTCTGTGAGATTAAAGAATCCAATTTAGTCTACATAGTGACGTGTGCATGAGCAGGGATTAGAGAAACCTTGCCAAAAATAATAATAATAATAATAATAACAACCTTGATATTATACCTAACTTAATTATAAATAGATCCTTTTTCTTTAATTTTAAAAGAATACATTTTACAAAGTATCAAATAAAGAGTGAAGATTCAATCTACTACATTTCAGACATGCAGATACAATAATCAAACCAAGTAATATATAGATCTATGCAGCCGGAAATAGACCACAGGATTATCCATAATTATAAAATAAAGGAGATCTCCTGAGAACAGCTGAAGTGCAGGAAGGTAGGTAGGAACTGGGTGCTTCAGCAAGGCTGACTGTTGATTGACTTAACCTAGTTAATCCATTAATCCAGTTGTCTTTGGCTTAATTGGCTTTTGTGGCTGTGGGGTCGGAGTTTTCCTCCCAACTGTTATTAAAGGTAGGGTTGTGTAAGTCTTGAGATCTGAGATCTCCTGAGACCAGCTGAAGCACAGGTACCTGGGCATAGGCTAAAGAGCACCCTCCACCCCCCACCCCCCACCAACTGGGATTACGAACACATCTGAAGGTGGCAAGCAAAGCAAGCCTTCAACACAGTGAAGAGTCATTTAGGATTCACATTGGAATACAGGCAAGAGAAGCCCATATGCCAGGAACATGAAGAAGAGAAAACACGGGAAAGGGGCAGGATAATCCCAAACCAAGCTCTACCAACCCTATGGAAGATTCCTACAGTGGGATCCCTTTGGGGATGCCCCAGGACACAGGTATCAGAAATACAATTGGGAACATATTTAAAGAACTACAAGGTTATAAAGAGCAAATCAAAGAACTAAGAAAAGAGAATGAAGAACTCAAGAAAGACCTAGAGAGAGAGAGAATGACAAACTCCAGAAGGAACTGGAAACACTGAAAAGATCCCATGCTGAAAGAGATAAGGAAACCAACCACTGAAGCAAAGAGCTACAGGAAGAGATTGAGAAGCTCCAAAAAGAAGTAGAAATACTAAAGAAATCAGAAGAGGAAATGAAAAAGGATATCAAACACTCATCCAACCAAGAGGAAAGGAGTGGAAAAACCCTCAGAAGCAGAATGGAGGAAGCAGAACAAAGAATATAAGACCTGGAAGATAACGCAGAACAACTAAAAACCTCAAGGAAAGATTATGAAAAATTTAAAAATACACAAAAGTGGAAAAACCAGGAACTGTGGGACTCTATGAAAAGATTGAACCTCTGCATCAAGGAGAAGAATCCCAAGAGAATGGTATTGATCAGATCTTCAACAGAATAATAGATGAAAACTTCCACAAACTAAAAAAAGACAAACCAATATAAATACAAGAAGCACATAGAACTCCAAAAAGACAAGATCAGAAAAGAAATTCTCCATACCACATCATAGTTAAAATGCTACACACCCCAAAACAAAGACAAAATCCTTAAAGCTACAAGAGAAAAACAACAAATGAATTATAAGGGGAAACCTATCAGAATTACAACTGACTTCTCAATGCAAACTATGAAAGCAAGAAGAACATGGAGCAAAGCATTCCCAGTGTTAAAGGACAATAGATGCCAACCCAGGTTACTATACCCAGCAAAAATGTCAGTTAAAGTTGAAGGAGACAGAAAAATCTTCCATGACATAAACAAGATGAAAGAATACATGTCTGGAAAAAACCAACCCTTCAGAGAATACATGAAGCAATTCAAAGGACAGAAGAAAGGAGCAACCAACCCCAGGCACCTAGAAAGAAAAATCAATAAAGGCATAACTGTAGAAGTAGAAACCTAAACCCAAACCGTAAATGGATAATAAGGCAAAAGGAAGCATCACAAACCTATCAGTCGTAACCTTAAATAATAATGGACTAAATTCCCCAATCAAAAGACATAGACTGGAAGATTGGATTAGAAAACAGAATCCATTAATATGTTGTCTACAAGAAACACATCTTACCTTCAAGGACAGGCACCACCTTAAAGTGAAAGGATGGGAAAAAAATATTCCAAGCAACTGATACCAAAAAGAAAGCAGGTGTTGCTATTTTAATATCTGACAAAATTGACTTCAAAGTAAAAGAAATCAGAAGACACAAAGAAGGCCATTACATTTTTATCAAAGGAACAATTGACCAAGAAGATTTCACAGTTATGAATACATATGCCCCAAACTCTGGTGCACCAAACTCTATAAAGACAATTCTCCAGGACCACAAGTCACACACTAACCCCAGTACACTCATAGTAGGGGACTTCAATACTCCACTGAGTCATTTGGATAGGTCAACAGGACAAAGAATAAACAGAGAGACATCTGAACTGAACGATATGATACACCAAATGGACCTCATAGACCTCTACCTAATATTCCACCCTAATACCAGAGAATACAGTTTCTACTTAGCACCCCATGGAACATTCTCCAAAATTGACCACATACTGGGGCACAGAAGAAACCTCCACAAATACAAAATGATTGAAATAATTTCATGCATTCTATCAGACCACAGTACAATAAAGCTCAACATCAACACCAGGATAAGCCCTACTGCCTACAAGAACACATGGAGACTAAACAACACACTCTTGAATAATGAATGTGTCAAGGAAGAGATAAAGAAATAAAAGCATTCCTGGAACTGAATGATAATGACAATACAACACAATAAAACCTATGGGATACCTTAAAAGCAGTCCTACGAAGGAAGTTTATAGCCCTGGGTGCCTACATTAGAAAACAGAAAGAGCACAAGTGAATGATCTAACACTACAGCTAAAAGCACTTGAGAGGCACAAACAGATGAACCCTAAACACATCAGACAGTAATAAATAACAAAAATCAGAGCAGAAATCAATGAAATAAAAACAAAGAAAACAATACAAAAAATCAATGAAGCCAAAAGTTGGTTCTTTGAAAGAATAAACAAGATAGACAGACCTCTAGCCCAGTTAACAAAAAGAAAGAAGGAACAACTCCAAATCAATACAATCTGTGATGAAAAGGGAAATATCACAACGGACAAGGAAAAGATCAAGAAAATTATATGGGAATATTACAAGAACCTATATTCTACCAAGTTTGAAAACCTAGAAGAAATGGATGAATATCTGAAATCTTGGGAATCACCAAAGCTTGGCCAAGAGGAGACCAGCAGCTTAAACAGACCCATAACATATGAAGAAATAGAGGATGTAGTAAGAAGCCTCCCAACTAAAAAAAGCCCAGGCCCAGACGGTTTCACAGCAGAATTCTATAAAACATTTCAAAAAGACCTACAACCATTATTTCTGAAACTGTTTAGAAGTATACAATCAGAGGGAACTCTCCCAAATTCCTTCTATGAAGCCAACATCACTCTATTACCAAAACCAGGCAAAGATACAACTAAAAAGGAGAATTATAGACCCATCTCCCTCATGAACACAGATGCCAAAATTCTAAACAGAATACTGGCAAATCGCATACAGACCCACATCAAGAAGATCATCCATCATGACCAAGTTGGATTCATACCAGAGATGCAGGGATGGTTCAACATACGAAAATCAATAAACATCATCAAACACATAAACGGAATCAAAGACAAAAACCACACCATCATCTCAATTGATGCTGAAAAAGCCTTTGACAAAATCCAGCATCCCTTCATGCTTAAAGTCCTAGAAGGAATTGGATTGGAGGGATCATTCCTCAATGTAATCAAAGCCATATACAGGAAACCCACAGCCAATATCATCCTAAATGGGGAAATGACGGAAACATTCCCTTTAAAGGTAGGAACTCGGCAAGGCTGCCCCCTATCACCACTCCTCTTCAATATAGTGCTTGAAACACTTGCTAGAGCAATAAGGCAAGAAAAGGATATTAAAGGAGTACTAATTGGAAAAGAGGAAGTCAAACTATCCCTATTTGCTGATGATATGATTGTTTACTTAAGAGATGCAAAAAACTCCACCAGAAAACTCCTAGAAACGATTAACAGCTTCAGCAAAGTGGCAGGATACAAAATTAACCTTAGAAAATCAATGGCCTTTCTTTACACCAAGAACAAGCAACTGGAGAAAGAATTCAAAGAGACCTTCCCACTCACAATAGCCTCAAAAACAATAAGATACCTAGGAACAAACCTAACCAAAGACACCAAAGACCTCTACAACAAAAATTTTAAACCCTTAAAGAAAGAAATTGAAGAAGACCTCAGAAGATGGAAAAACCTCCCATGCTCATGGATTGGGAAAATTAACATTGTAAAAATGTCCATTTTACCAAAACTCTTGTATAGATTTAATGCAATCCCAATCAAAATCCCCAAGAGTTTCTTCACAGGCTTGGAAACAAAAGTTCTTAAATTCATTTGGAGAAACAAAAGACCCCGAATAGCCAAATCAATCCTGAGTGAAAAGAGCTACACAGGAGGGATCTCTATACCAGATTTTAAACTATACTACAGGGCTATAGTCATAAAAACAGCCTGGTACTGGCACAAAAACAGACCTGTTGACCAATGGAACAAAACCGAAGATCCAAATCTGAGCACATACAATTTCAGCCATCTCATATTTGACAAGGGGGCCAAGAAACCACAATGGAGAAAAGACAGCATCTTCAGCAAGTGGTGTTGGCAAAACTGGATCACCACTTGTAGAAGAATGAAATTAAACCCCTACCTCTCGCCCTGTACAAAAGTCAACTCCAGATGGATTAAAGACCTCAACGTGAAACCCCAAACTCTGAAGGTGATAGAAGAAAAAGTTGGCAGCAGACTACAAGACATAGGCGTAGGAAAAGACTTCCTAAATCAGACAGCAGCTGCACAAGAATTAAGGTCGACAATTGACAAATGGGACCTCATCAAACTCAAAAGCTTCTGTACATCAAAAGAAACAATCAAGGAAGTGAAGAGAAATCCCACAGAGTGGGAGGAAACCTTCACTGCAGATACATCTGACAAAGCATTGATTTCCAGAATATATAAACTACTCAAAAAACAAAGAAAAAAGAAAACAAATGACCCGCTCAATAGATGGAGCAAAGAACTGAACAGAGACTTCACAAGCGAGGAATTAGAGATGTCTGAGAAACACCTCAAGAACTGCTCAACATCACTAATCATTAAGGAAATGCAAATCAAAACCACTTTAAGATATCATCTTACTCCAGTAAGACTGGCTAGGATCAAGAAAACAAATGATACCAAGTGCTGGAGAGGTTGTGGGGAAAGGGGAACACTCATCCACTGCTGGTGGGAATGTAAACTCGTGCAGCCACTATGGAAAGCAGTGTGGAGAACCCGTGGAAGACTTGGAATGAACTTGCCAACCGACCCAGCCATACCACTCCTAGGCATGTACCCTCAGGACTCACCCCACCGCAGAGATACATGCACGGCCATGTTTATTTCAGCTCTCTTCACAATAGCAAGGAGCTGGAACCAACCCAATATCCCTCAACTGATGAGTGGATAGAGAAATTGTGGTACATATACACAATGGAGTTCTATGCAGCAGTAAAGAAAGATGACATCATGAGCTTTGCAGGAAAATGGCTGGAGCTAGAGAACATCATGCTGAGTGAAGTAACACAGTCCCAGAAAAACAAATGACGAATGGTATCCCTCATTTGTGGATGCTAGTGCCAATTACCTAGTTGTAAGTATTTCTTGTGCATGGCCCCTTGTGTTTTTGTCCAAAGCAGTTGGGAGTGATGCATATTGGAAACAACAACAACAACAACAACAGAAAGGACTGCATCAAAGAACTGACTGAAACAGCGAGCTTCTGGTCAAAACAGTGAACTTCCACATGGAGAATATTGAGAAAGACTGAGAAAGAGATGAAAAGCATGTTTGGCAGAATGCATGAGCTCTGGTGGGGTGGAGGGATGGGGGGGACACGGGTCTAGATTTGATAAAATATGTATATAAATAAATTAAAATAAATAAATAAATAAAATGGGCAGGATTACCACAAGAAAGTGTAATTACATACTTTAACTCCCACGAATAAGTTATATTAATCACTGCCTTTCCAACAAAACATAACAAATCCTCTTATATATTTGGTAGAATTCAAGCTGGGTGTCCGTCCAGCCTCACCTACCAATAAACTCTCATTTGAGCTTTAAAAAAAAAATAAAATAATGAATTGAGTAGATAGCATTTTCATTAATTCATGCTGGAGATACCTAAAAATACTGCTAAATATATTCATTTTTCATTGCTGTAACAAAATGCATAAACTGCCTACATTATAAAAGAAAAAAATTTATTTTGCTCATAACTTTGGGAGATCAAAGTTCAAGATTCAACCAGTTTTGCTACATCACAGCATGATAAATTCCATCATGCAGGAGGGATCATGGTGAGAGAGGAAATACAATCTTAAAAGGATATGTTCTGTGAAATTTATATGTTGTACTAAATCTCCAGGGTCAACAGAATCTTGTTTGAATAACAGAAAGCTCTTTACTCCATAATCCCTAGACCTCAATTAAGGGATCTTTTAGGGAGAGAATAAAAGCAGTACAAATTCTAATTTCTCTTTTTTGATGTGTAGACAGAATATCCCAGTGGGTCAGCATCTCAGACAACAAATATCCAATGAGTTTAATTGAGGAAGCTTGGAGAAACTGGTCATCTGTAACCTCATTGGGTACCAGAAAGCCTGTACTCTTTCATTTTAGAGACATAGTTGCTCAGAGTTATGCTTCTTGAAATTATATTTGGAAATGAAGTTTATCTTAAATATGCTTGAATAATACATAAATTTTAGTTTCATGTACTAAGATTCTGTCTTCTTATCTGAAAAATTGTAGGCATTCTCCACAATCTCTAATATCAAAATCAACATTAGGGAAAAAAACAAAATGAAAAGATTTGAAGTATCTCTTTGAGCAAAATATACCACTAGATGTACCAAAGAAAAGCATATGATGCCCTAGCCAAGTGCACCTTACTGAGATGTTAAGAAAGTTTATAAAGTGGATCCTATTTGTTCCTTAAATAAACAACACAGTGTCTGTATATTTCATATGTGCTTGTTCATGATGATGATGGAGGAATCAAGATTAGTTTTCTTGGTTCTTATCTAAGATCCCATTCTTCTTCATGGTTTTGGCTTTCTTTTGGAAAATGTGCTTCATCTGCCCAGTGTGGCCACCCTGCTTCTCATCATAACAGCTGCTTTCCTTGGTATGCAGGGAATGTTCATCCTTCCTTTCTGGGTCACTTTGTGAGGCTGATACTTGCCATACTTCTTACACGGATTTCGAATTCTTCAGGTTTTAGGCACATGGAAAATGCCTAAGACGCACCATTCAGGATCACCATCTTAAGCTGCTGGTGCTGCATTGCCATGCAGAGAGAGAGTCAGCATAAACTTGATGTCTTTCAACTGGGGATTTAATGTTAGCATCCACAAATGAGGGAAACCATTTGCCATTTGTTTTTCTTGGACTGTGTTACTTCACTTAGCATAATGGCTTCGAGTTCCATTCATTTACTTGCAAAGTTCATGATGTCATCTTTACTGCTGAATAGTACTCCATAGTGTAGATGTACCACATTTTTGTCATCCACTAGTCTGTGGAGGGACATTTGGGTTGGTTCCAACTCTTCCCTATTGTGAAGAGAGCTGCAATAAACATGGATATGCATATATCTTTGCAGTAGGATAGGTCTTTTGGGTATATAACCAAGAATGGTATGACTGGGTCAGGAAGTAGTCTCATTTTGAGTTTTTTTAAGGGTTCTCCACACTGCTTTCCATAATGGTTGGACAAGTTTACATTCCCACCAGCAGTGGAGGAGTGTTCCCCTTTCCCCACAACCTCTCCAGCATTTGGTATCTTTTGTTTTCTTGATCTTAGCCAGTTGTATCACAGTGAGATGATATCTGAGAGTGGTTTTAATTTGCATTTTGTCAGTTGTTAATGATGTTGAACACTTTTTAGGATGCTTCTCACCCATCTTTAATTCCTCATTGGAGAAGTTTCTGTTCAGCTCTTTACTCTATCTTTTGAGTTGGTTATTTATTTTCTTTTTCGTTTTGTGGGGTAGTCTATGAAGAAGATTGTGCTCAGTGTTGAAGACCGTGAATGAGTTGAGCCTGACTGCAGATCCAAGAGGATGCTGACCATCACAAAATGCAGGCATTTTAAGGTGGTAGGAGATAAATGCTCCCATCCTAAACATTCTGTTTTTGTCAGAATAGAACGCTTAACTGTGGGGAAATAAAACTATTGTTATTCATACAGAGAAAATGACTACTGATTCATGAAATAATTTGGATGAATAGTATAATATTTGTTTGGTATAAAAGAAGCTAAACAAGGCACAGACGCCCTATTGGGGCCCTGAGCAGGGCAGGGCTCAGGACAAGCCCTCCACCGCTCCAGAAAGGTAAAATCAGGGCATTGACCCATGGATGCAGGACAATTAATTTACCGAGTTGTGGCAAAGGGGGCCCAGTGACTGGCGGACCTAGACCGGACTCCTAATTCCTGCCAAAGCGTGGCCACCCAGCTGGGTGGCCCCGCCCCCACCCCATAGTCACAAGTGGGAGGGGATCCTGGCTTTGGAGTCAGGCACAGACGCCATATTGGGGCCCTGAGCAGGGCAGGGCTCAGGACAAGCCCGCCACTACTCCAGAAAGGTACCGGGCGTGGGCTAAGTTAGGACACCCCCCCCACCAACAACTGGAAATGAGGAGAGAGTATCCAGTGGATTAAGAGAACATTCAAAACAGGAAAGTAAGAGACTTCCAGTATCCAATATATAAACAAAAGTGAAAGCCTGAAAACTAGACAAGTCAGCCCTCCATAAACAACGAGGAGGGAAGGAAGGGAGGAAAAAAATAACGCATTGGAAGGAGGCAAGCAAAATAAAGCAAGCTTTCAGCCTTCAACAAACTGAAAAGGCATTTGAGATTTGAATCACAAAAGGGAAACCCACATGCCAGGGAGACGACGAAGAGACAACATGGGAAAGGTGCAGGATAATTCCGCACCAAGCTCTACCAACCCGGTAGGAGACAGCTACAATCGGATCCCCCTGGAGGTGACCACAGAAACAGACCTTAGAAGAATAATTGCAGACCTATGCAGAGAAATTAAAGAACATAAAGAAGAATTCAGAGAAGTAAANCCCCTGCTGGATGGTGGGACCCATGAGCTGTGTGGGTTTGGGCACAACTGCTTGCAAATTGGTTTTACATGAAGGATGCTTGTACTCACAAATTATCACTTATTGTTAAAAAAATGAAAAAAAAACAAAACAAAAAAGCAGAGAAAGATGCAGAAAACTTACGGCAGAATGCATGATCTGGGATGGGGAGGGGTGGGGTGGGGGGAAGGGAAGGGGATATATGTCTGAACTGAATTGGAAAATGTTGTATGAAATACACAAAGCATCAATAAAAAAATAATTAAAAGAAGCTAAACAAAAAGATTAAACATTATATAATTCTGTTTCTATAAAGCTCTAGAAGAATTCAAGCAGTAGAGAAGGAAAGCAGATCAGTAGGAATGAATACAGGGCCTCAAGAGATGAATCACAGAGGGGGTCTAAGAAAAACAGTTGAGAATGATGAAAATGTTCTTTATCTTGATTGTGGTCATGTTTCACAGGCATATGCCAAAAGGAAAATAGGTCAGTCTAAGAAAGTGTAGTTTATTATATGTCAATTATACTTCAATAAAGAAGTGTAAAAATAAAAAAAGAACCCATTCATAGGCTGGAGACCTGGCTTAGTTGCCAGCACCCACACTGGGAATCTCAAAATAGCCTGTAATTGCCAGCATCAGGGGATTGGATGCCTTTAGCCTCTTGGGGTACCTGCACTCACAAGCAGACAAATTGTACACACATACACCTGCATAAATGCATAATTTAAAAAATAAGTCTTTGGGCTGGAGAGATGGCTAAGAGCACCAACTGCTCTTGCAGAGGACCTGGGTTTGATTCCCAACACCCACATGGCAGCTAAGAATCGTCTTTAACTCCACTTCCAGGGGAATCCGACACTCTCTTCTGACCTCAGTGGCACTGCACAACATAGATACACCAACCTACATGGAGACAGTACACTCATACACATAAAAAATAATAAATAAATTTTGTTAAATTCTAAAAAAATAATAAAATACATTTAAAATAAAAATTTATTACAAACAGCTTACTATCAAAGCTCCTGAACTTTCTGTTTATATTGTCACTTATCACTATGATAACTAAAGATACAGATTGTGATTCCTCATGGAAAGATGAAATTTGTTAATTTAATATAGTGTTTTGAAAAAATAATTCTCTTAGGACCCATATTACATAATGTCAGCAGACTTAAAGTATTTAAAACTTTTATTATTGCATTTGCACTAGAGAGAAGTTGTATTTATAGCCAAAAGAGCGCTTGAATCAGAAAATTCAAAGTAAAATGTTTCCACAAATTAAACAATAAAATAATCAAATGGGGTCACAATTATGCTTAAGTCCTTCATGGGGAGGGTAGGGGATTGGGAAAACTGATCCTTTTGGGTAGCTTTTTACATTCGATATGTTGATACAGGGTATCATGTTACCTATTAATTTAGGCAAATTTTTACTAAATCATTAATTTAGCCAAACATTCCTCTCAGTTTGGGAGAGAAGCTAGTTAGATGAACTTATACCACTGAGAGGGGAAATATAACAGTATGATTAAAGTAATAATAAGTGCTGAGATGATAGCAGACAGAAAGATCTGTCTATGATGTCAAGGGGAATTTAAGGGGACTGTTCTACACTGGTTGCTAAGCAACTGTCCCATTAGAGAAAGTGACATTTTATCAGCTATGTGATTGACTAGATGTCTGGAAAGGGAGTTGTTCCAGGCAAAGCAAAGGATGAGAACAGAGGCTCTGATGGAGACACAAATTAACATTTCTGGAAACAGAATGGCTAGAGCTGAAAAGAAAACAGGACTATTTCAGAGTTGGTCAAAGGCTCTGCATAAAATGACACATTCTGCGGCTGGAGAGATGGCCTATATCGGTTAAGAGCACCGACTGCTTTTGCAGAGGATCCGGGTTTGATCCCCAGCACCCACATGGCAGCTGAGAACCGTCTTTAGCTCCAGTTCCAGGGAAATCCGACACCCTCTTCTGACCTCCGTGGCATTGCACGACACGGGTGCACTGACCTACACGCAGACTACATTCATATACATACAAAAATAAAAAAATAAAATAAAAAAAAAAGACACATTCTGAGAAATGAAACCTTAGTGTCAGGATGTGAGCTCCAGAAGCCCATTGGAATGCAGACACTTAAGCCTGGAAGCAACAAGAACCTGCTCTACCAGGCCAGCCTTTGGCTATGCTAAAACAGGCGATAACCAATTATTAAGGAATCTTCCGCCTTGCCTTTCGAAAGCCAGATTCCTGCAAAGTGTGCTACCTACCCCACTCTCACTGAATCCCACTCCCACCTTCTCCCTTAAATTCTCAAGCCAGATGCCATTCTGTGCTTGGCTCTATCTTTCCCCTGAGCCTAGCCCTGGCTACCCTGAATTAAACTTTGCTCCAGAGAGCTTAGTTAGACCTCGTGGCCTCTCATTTTGGGGGGAGTGCGACATAACCTTACACTTAGCATTTTGCTTGTGCAGATGTTCTTTACAGAAACTTTAAGTTGCTTCCAATTTTTCCAAAGCTACAAACCTATATAGCAGATACAATTAGAGATTATAAGTGTTCCTATTCATTTAGTTAAAGGAAGAATTGGGTAGGCATAATTAAGATAGGGTATAATGATTAAAATAGGGCACTAACCATCCAAGCTAGCAGAGCTGGATGTTGTTCTGGGTGTTAGCGAGTGAGCAGTGAATTAATTGGAAGACCAAGGACATCGGTCTGTATTATTGCAGACTTTATAAGCACTGTATACTTAAGCTATGAGGAATTTATTGAATTTTTTCACTAAAAATCCTTAGTTTGCTATTTTTCTAAACAGGCTCTCCTGTAGCTCCAGCAATCTTGGGACTATGTAGACCAGGCTAACCTCAATATCACAGAGATCTGCCTCCCAAGTCCTGGAATTAAAGGTGTGGACTACCACACCCAGCATTATTGTAACCTCTTAATTTCATAAATTTCTTTTGTATTTTTTTCTTGACTCAGGGTCTCCCTTTAGTCCCAGATGGCCTGGAGCTCACTCTGTAGACCAGGCTGGCCTTGAACTCACAGAGATCGCCTTCCTGTGCCACCATACCCTGCAATTTCATAAATTTTTAAAAAGTGTTTTGTAGCAACACTTAGCTTAAAACACAAGAACAGTGCAGATATGCCTTAGCTCTGCTACAATGTCACAACTACATGATGACCCACAGTTTACTGAAAGGTTATTGTGAAGCATATAGCTGTTTTCTGCTCAGCCTGTGTGGCCACTTTGGATATTTAGTTTTTTTTTTTGTTGATGAAAATAAGCTTTATTACATCAAGTAAAAATAAATACAAAGATGCAAATAGTTTCAGTCATTTCCTTCCAGATATTATGATTAGCTTACAGCAAATGTGGAACCTACATCTACATACAGTCTCAGGATGGAAATTTGGGGTGCTTGCTAGGTTGGGTAGACTGCTCTTTCATCTGTATTTATAACTTGTGCCTTTTTTTTAAGAGACTTCAAAGGACTCAGATTCATGCAAATGCTTAAACAAAGTAGCTCCCTTTAAGCAGGATCTACACTGTTTGGCAAGCAGGCCAGCTACTAAGTAAAACGTACTGTTGGTATGCATTAAAGTCCTCAGAGTCCAATGAGCTTATAAAAAGGAACAAATCAGTATGGTGATGCAAATGACAAATGTACTCAAAGGAAAATGAAAGGGAGAGACTGGTATTTGGGCACAAACAATAGTTTGCTATAATTTCACTTGCATCTTATAAATAAAAACAAAAAAAAAAAAAAAAAAAAAAAAGACGACCTGGGTCATTCCTAACTACTTAAAATGCATGTCTTAATTAACTGCAAAATATTTTCCCAATCTTTGAGAGTGTAGATTCAAAGCTTAGTGAACCATGGCAGAAAAAACACCTAAACTGGCTGCAGGGCGTGGTGGCGCACACCTTTAAATCCTAGCACTTGGGAGGCAGAGGCAGGCGGTTCTTTGTGAGTTCAAGGCCAGCCTGGTCTACAGAGAGAGTTCCAGGACAGCTGGGGCTACAGGAAGACCCTGTCTAGAAAAGACAAAAAACAAACAAACAAACAAACAAAAAAAACCTAAACTGTTTCCATTTTGAAAAAAAGAATTTCATCTCAACAGGAGAAATGAATTATAACCTCCTTCAGCACTACAGAAGCTCGGACCTGGCACTATGCAGTTTCAGCCTTCAGCCAAGCACTCGGAAGCAGGCCTCCAAGGGGAATGACGCCTCGTTTTAGTCCCTCCCTGACACTCTTGCTCCCTGCCTACGAGGGTCTGATCTCTTTCCCCAACTCTTCAATGATGGCCAGCAGCTCTGCATATTTGCTCTGAGGCACCTGGCTGTTTCCAGTTGCCTGGGTGTAGCCTAGTGATGGTGGTCCACAGTCACCCAGCAGCTGGCGACACTGGGACGGTGTTGCCATGCTGGTGGTAGGCGAGTGGACACTTCCTGCGTGGTGGAGGGCGTTGGCGGGCTTGTGCGCGGTCAAATTCGGCTTGTAAGACATCGGGCCAAGCCGCGAGGGCGACGGCGGCCAGGCCGAGGCCAAGACCCCGGCCTGGTAGCCCCACGTCCCCGCAGCCGACCGAGTGCCCGCACGGTGCCGGCGCACTGTTTGTTGTTGAGGGCTCGGGCGCGCCGGCAAAATACGGCAGTCCCTCATGCTGCAACCGCCGGTGTCACCTATACACCGCGCGAGGCGCAGGGGCGGCTGCAAACTTTGAGCCCAGCAGGTCCTGGGCGGGCCCGGGCCTGGAGGAGCTTCTCCAGTGGCTGCTACCCGAGCTGCGCCGCAGCCCGCAAGGATATTTAATTTTTTTAAAAGAGTATGGTGGGAAAGCATTAGAGGCATTTGAGCTTGCCTGGGACATTATCAGAAAACGATCGAAGGTGTTCACCCTGGGTGATGATGCAGCGTCTCACAAATGTAGGACTGACACCAAGCAAGATGGTTACTATTGTAAGCAAGAGGCTGTGTCTATTATAATAGGACATGGTTATGAAGCAGATGCAAAGATACTTTTTTAAAATCTAAAATCTGAGCAGGACTTTGCTATCATAGAGCCTTATGAATATCGTAGAACCTTATGTCAATATTGACCCATTCTAGTGGAAGTTATCCTTTTATTTGGGAACAGTATTCTATGCATTCTCCTCTGAGGGTCTGAATCACACTATGATTGTAATTGAATGGAATTTTAAACCCACATTTCTATATTTTACATCTAGGTAATAATCCATACATTATAAAAAATGAATTAAGTACTTCACTATGGGATTTCATGTTTTACTCACTTTTGAGTTTGGGTTGATAGTCAGACACTTGGGAGACAATTTTAGACTCAACAGTGCAGGGGTTCATAGTAGTATTTTAAGAACTTAAAAAAATGAAAAAGAAAATTTAAAATCTATTATCTTTTTATACTCCTTAATAATTATGAGTATGACTCATTCAAAGCAACCTTTCAAGTATCTTGTCATAAAATAAAGGACAAGTTGTGCAGTACCTTAAGAAGAAGTTAGCAAAAAGAATAAATTCATTATCCTGCAGCTTCATTTGGCCTAAGAACCTTCCAAACTTATCATTAAAGTTAATTTCTGATAACATATCTTAAATCTATTATCTCAAATTAATTTCACCTTATAGTTTAAATTAAATTCTGAAAATCCTTTTATGACATGTATAAACTGGTTATGGATCTACAGTAATTCCACTGCTGGTTTTCATTCAAAATTCAGAGTGATGAGATGGTGTGATTTACATATGGCCATATAATTATCCTGGCACAGAGATTCACAAAAGACAGATACCTACTCAGGTTAAACCGACACAGAAATTGAAAGGGATGACATACCATGTAACTTTAATAATCACTTCATCATGAATTAGTGTCATGAATAAATTATTCTCTTAAGTGAGAAATTATAGACAGCCCCACAGAATCAAACAAATCTGGCAGCACAGGCTTTCCACAAATAAAGTAAAAATACTTCATTCAATTAGACTCGATTTTAGAAATTGTTATAAAAATGAGATGAAATAGTCAAGTATAAAAACATCCACTGAATATGCTTATTGTATTATACCTTTAAAGGAAACTGGTTTTAGCCCCAGGGCCATAATTTCAACACACATTGAATAATCAGTGAAGTCTATCAGAAACACATAATTTTTTCTAATAAACATATTTACCTGAGATGTTTGGACAGGGTAAAGAAGACCGAAAGGCAAACAACACTTTTATCAGGGGCAAGTGGTGTTTTGATATTAAGTACTATTAGGGGCTGGAGAGTTGGCCTAGTGGTTAAGAGCACCGGCTGCTCTTGCAGAGGACCCGGGTCCGATCCCCAGCACCCACATGGTGGCTGAGAACCGTCTTTAACTCCAGTTCCAGGGGAATCCAACACCCTCTTCTGACTGCCATGGCATTGTACGACATGGGTGCACAGACCTGCATGCAGACAGTACATTCATACATATAAAAATAAATAAAATTTATTAAAAAAAAAAAAAAAGCCGGGCGTGGTGGCACACGCCTTTAATCCTAGCACTTGGGAGGCAGAGGCAGGCCGATCTTTGTGAGTTCAAGGCCGGCCTGGTCTACAGAGTGAGTAGACCCAGGACAGCTGGGGCTACCGGGAGACCCTGTCTTGAAAAGACAAAAAAAAAAAAAAAAAAAAGTACTATTAAACACCATAAGTTTTTGGTTTTGAGATGGAGTCTTGCAATAGTACAGGATGGGCTGAAATTATGTAACAGGCTGCTCTACAACTAATGATCCTGTACAATCTTCCTTTATTAGCCTCTTGAGTGCTGGGATACTAGGCCTGAGCATCTGTAACAGAGATTCCTCTTGGAAGATACCACACATGTGGTGTCCCATCCCTGCCACCACCAGGTTCCTGAGGCAAATCAAGGAATAGACTCTCCAATCTTAGTTTCAGGGAGATTAGTTTACTTAGGCTTGCCTAAAGAGTAAATGAGGGAAGTTTAAACTTACCTGGCACCTGGGGTGCTAAAAGCCACATTCATACCTGGCGACCCTTATATCGGACCCTCTGCCAACATGGGACCCCAAGGGAAGTTCGAGAGCATCACCTTCCCAGAGTGCACAGTGCATTCCCATTGAACACAGCACCTTCCAGTTCCCAGAGAGTAGGCTGGTTCCCAGAGCTCAAGTGCCAGTGTGCTCATGGGAGAGAGGAGGGAGAAGGGGTTGCTGGGTCCCTGGCCTCTCCCTTCCAGAGCCAGAAGAAAAGTCCAATCATGCTACAGCATCATGCTCAGCTTTAAATATGTTCTTATATAATGAGCCAAGATAATCTCTCTCTATCTTTTCACAGGCCTTTTATCCATCTCCAACCCACAGAGAACCTGGCTACTTCTTAAAGTGCCTTCTAATATTCCGAAAGGAAAGTTTCACACTGGCATATGTTTTTCATGTAATGAAGAGCTGACTTTGGGGGCTGGAGAGATGGCTCAGCAGTTAAGAGCACTGATTGGTCTTGCAGAGGACCCAGGGTTGGTTCTCAGCTCCCACAAGGTAGCTAACTATTGTCTGTAATTCCTGTCCCAGGGGATCCAACACCTGCTTCTGACCTCTTGGTACACTGCACCACATGGGTGCACTTACACACATGCAGGCAATGCATTCCTACATATAAGATAAATATAATAAATAAAAATATCAAAAGATCTGAGTTTCAGGAGTTATCACACCTAGAATATTGTTTTCAAACGTTGGTTGTTTTATTTCTGTTGATCTTTCGGAAAATAGTGCTTCAGTTTGAGTTGTATATTCCTGAGGCAGGTCTGAATGATATGTGTCTACCTTTCTGTCCTCTTGACCAGACACATTCTGTAGCTTGTTTTGCATCTTCCATCTTCCTTACTACTCTGACTGCTTTGTTTACTCTCACATTACTTCAGGCAAATAATTTATATGTATTTTAAGAGCCATGCATAATTTTTTATTCTGCTTTTAAATGGAGTCAATAATTTCTCGAAAACTTTATCTCTTGCAAATGCAATACAAATGGGAAAAAATGCTCTTGAGTCAATATAGGAGAGATTATAATCTTTCTGGCAACATACATATGAACTAAGTAGCTTTATGTAAATAGTGAATTCTGACCAAAAAAAGAAAACAGTATAGCCGGGCGTGGTGGCACACGCATTTAATCCTAGCACTTGGGAGGCAGAGGCAGGTGGATCTTTGTGAGTTCAAGCTTTAATTAATTACTTTTGTTAAATTAATTTAATTAAATTAATTAATTTAACTAATTAGCTGTCTACTTTTCAAAAAACACCTAATCTGCCAAATAGAAGTTCCTTCTAGTTTCTACACTCTAGAGTGCAGGAAAAAATCTGTTTCATTCTGTTACATTTTATGTCTCAGCACAAAGAGTTAGAAAAATTTTGATTGCATCAAATATTGATGCATAGCTTTTGCTATGTTCATGGAATGCATCTATCAGCTCATAAATTTATATTTGTTCATTGACTTACTGCATCCTGTTTGTCTAATACAATGCTGCACATAAGCTGGAACATAGGAGGATAACCTCTGTTTATTTCTCACAGAGATACTAGCAAATAAATTGTGACACGTCTCCAGCCTTTCTTCAGTTTTGTTGCATGAAAAGCATTAGCTGTGCTTACTCTTACCTCATATTAGACATGATCATAAATTATAAGTTTACTTCTGACTTTCCCAGCCAAGTTTCATACATTCTTTTGAATTCCATACATGTGTGATAGCTTTACCTGTGGCCATGTTTATGAGGCATTTTTTTTTTTGATTGTCAAGTGATTTGGGAGGACCTTGCCCACTGTGTCCTGTTTTGTACAAGAAATCAAGCTGAACATGGGCCAGGAAAGCAAGCCTGGAAGCAGGGTTCCTCCATGGCCTGTTCTTCAGGTCCTGCCACCAGGTTTCTGGCCTGAGTTCCTAACTTGGGCTTCCTCAATAATGAACATGGGAGAGGTAAGCTAAATAAATCCTCTCCTCTCTAAGTTGGTTTTGGTCAGATTGATTTGCCACAGCAATAGAGAAGCTAACTAGATCAATACATTATTATCATTTCTAGTCAAGACATCTCTATACATTCTTTCTCTGCTGTTATTTTGCTTTCCTGAAACCTATAACATATTGTGCTTTCTTGGCACTTAGGTCTACACATTTTAAGAACTTTCATATAGCCAAAATATAATCTAATCTGCCAGCTCCACCATTATCATCACCATTTTACAGGTGAAGACACTGGGATGGTGAGAAGAAAGGCGAAGTGGCAGATATAGCAAGTGGCAGAAAGGGACTAGAATGTGTCTCTGTCTCCCAACACAGTCAATTTCCACTTCCTTGTGATGCATGCAGTTTACTGCATGGTGCTTGGCACATTCTCACTTGACAGATGCTCAAGTGAGAAATGATGCATATAGAAATGCCCTTGACAATACGAGGCATTTTAGAGCTAAGACATATTCCACGTGCATATCAATAACTTGTTTCAATGTAAAAGCCATTGTTTTTAGAAGTTCCCTGAATAAAAGACAGATGATGAGAATCAGGAACATTTGAAGTAGATTAGACACAAGTAAAGAAGAATATTGTATGGAACTGAACCCTGATTTCCTCTTAGACTTAACCCTTCCTGCTTGGTAAGCATCTCCTTGTATTTTCAGATCTGAAAAGATGGCTGTTTTGCAGCCTGGTAGTTTTGAAGGTTAATTGGCCTCTGCATGGAGCATTCTGAACCGTATTGATCAGACAGAACCTTCTTTCTTTCACTCTGAACTCTGTACCATTGTCACCTTCTTTCTTTAACCTTCTGTTATTATTTTATTTAAATTGCCCTTGTCCTCAATCAGCTTGTTCTGTGATCTTCTCCTGGCACTTCTGATTATTGGAAATGATCTTCATTTTTTTATTATTTGTCTCTTTGTCTTCCTCACTAGAATATTGATTGAGTAGTGGTAATTTGTTTTATTTGCAAGTATAATCTTAGAATAAAAACAGAATCTGCTAGACAGAAAACAATAAATATGTAGATGAATGAAATAATGAATATTAAGGTGTTATGAAGAAATAACTAAAGGAATTTTGAGAAGAAGCAGAGCAAGAAGACTGTCCTCCTAACACACACTCTCAGAGGTGATGTCTTTGCATCAGTGGGAAGGATCTGGGGTTTTCATAGACTTAATAGGAGCTAGTTTTGCATTTTCATGCTCAAGGTATCATTTGCCTAAGTTTAGCATAAGAAAACCCATCAAGGCACAAGGGTGCCTTCAAAGACAAACCTGCCATATGTTTTAGATGCATTAAAACTCCCCACGTTTAATAGGAAAACAATTTTATCTTGGATTTTGAAGTATGTCACTGAAAGTCATTATCAGACTCTGTCGTCCCCTCTGAAATAACTTTGCATTGTTCTGTCCCCTGCTACGAACCACCTAGAGCATCTAAGAAACAATCCATGGTGGAAGGAAGCCTGGCAACTATTTTCCTTTCCCTGGGAGTCAAGAAGCAAAGTCAGAAAGTTCAACATGATTCTGCTTTACTTCTTTTTTTTTTATTTTTTTTAAATTTTATTTATTTCTGTATGTGTATGAATGTACTGTCTGCATGCAGGTTTGTGCACCCATGTCGTGCAATGCGGTGGAGGTCAGAAGAGGGTGTCAGATTCCCCTGGAACTGGAGTTCTCCTGGAATTAGAGTTACAGACGGTTCTTATCCGCCATGTGGGTGCTGGGGATCGAACCTGGGTCCTCTGTAAGAGCAGACGGCGCTCTTAACCACTAGGCCATCTCTCAAGCCCCAATTCTGCTTTACTTCTAATGCCATTTTTTTCTTCTCTGCTTTGCAGAAATATCTCTTTCTGGGATACTAATTTTCCAATATTGAAATATGCCTATTTTCTCAAAATTTTATTTATTATTTCTATTTTATGTGCATGAATGTATTGGGTACATGTATGTAAGTGCACCCATGTCATGCAATGCCTGTGGAGATCAGAAATGGGCATTGGATTCCCTTGGAACTGGAGTTACACACAGGTGCTAGCTACCATATGGGTGCTGAGAATCAAACTTGGGTACTTTGCAAGAGCAACCAGTGTTCTTAACTGCCGAGTCACCTCTCCTGCCACAAAGTATGCCTCTTAATTTGGGCAATGTTACATATTACGCCCCACCAATTCTGTACAAATCCACTCACAGTGGATTAATTCTCATAAGAGCAGAAAATGACAATGCACATCCCAAGATTATCTCCCCAGTATGTGTGTGTGTGTGTGTGGGGGGGCGATTGGGAACATGAACTTAGTAACCCGGGCTCAACTCCATAAATGTTCCAGCATATAATTACAGTTCCACCCTGAGAACCAAGACATTAACACATGTAATAGTCATTAGCAAGTTGTGACACTTATTTTTTAAGTGAAAACATGCATGGCTGATGTGTCATTAACACACGCAAACACACACAGAGTGAGAGAGACAGAAAGACTCATTGTATCACATATACATAATACACACACAATGTAATTTGGTGAATAATATTTGAAATATTTTCCAGATCATGTAGAATTTACACTTAATATTTTATCACACATTCTTATTTTCATGACCATTTTGCCATGAAATGTTCAGAAGCCACTTTCTTTTCCAAGAAGAAAGTATTGACATTATATTAATTCAAAAATAATGTAACTAAGTGAATTTATTCTATGTGGAAACCTAAGACACAAGGCTGAGCACCACTGACAACAGAAAGGAATATTCTTCTGCTAAGTCCTCCATCACAGTAAGCAGAAATGGATGCTTACATCTATGTTCTTAGGGCATTCCTTCAGTGACTAGAGGAGATGGAATATTCAACATTTCAGTCAGTTTTCTGATGCCTGGTGAATCAGGAGGGGTGGAAGAGGGAGGAGAGGGACACGGGTGTATATTCGATTAATGTATACTTAATTGACATGAGTTCAACAAATATCCAATTTTGCCCAGACTCTGTCTACAGGTTACATGGTGTTTTAGGACTTAGTAAAAGTAAATATGTATATATTAAACAACATTGGTTTAAAGGTTCTGATAAAAACGGTAATGTACCTGAGTTAACTGGAAATATAAATTGTTGTTGTGCACATTTGTTTTACTTAAAATCTGTATAACAATAACTTTGGGATTGGCACACACAAATGTCCTCTATAATTTTGCTGTTGTATAGTATCATCTTGTAGCATTCTCTTTTACCTGTAGGATGATTTAACTTAAAAAATTAAGTTTGCTTCCCAAGTTAATGACATACAGTCACCCAAAACAGCTTGGGTGAATTTGATGAAATCTGTGCCTTGATTCCTGCCTATAGGTATGTGTACTACAACTGCCTTTTTGAGACTCATGGGTCAAAAAACAAAAACCTAAAATAAAAAGGGGGGAGGGACAGATGTATATGAAAGCTTTTTGTCAAAACTTTGCAATTCAAATCTTAAAACTAACTACGGGAAAATATTTGTATGTTCCCACAGGTCAAAATGTCACCAACTTAACCGCTGAGAGAGAAATGTACAGCTTTGCATTGTGTAGGATGTACCAGGAAGTGCCAGCAGAAAGGTTGGCCCATATGAACATTGAAAGGAAGAAAAGCCTCAGAGTGCTACAGGCATCAAACCTCTCTGTGGATCCTACTTGTAACAACTGTTTATAATGAGTCCTAACGAAACTTACCTTCTAGGTGCCTCAAAGTTTTAATTAGACAGACTTTCTTACCTCCCCTTCAAAGAACAAGGAGGAATATGATGATGATGAGGTCGTTCTCTAACTGTAAATTGGAGCCAACTGTTACAGAGTTAATCACTTATAAAACTGGTAAAACTGCCTTCTTTAAATGACTAATAGACATAGGAACCGTGAAAAGGATTATTCTCTATTCAGAACCAAATATAATACTAAAGTCTCCTTAAGCTGTGCACTTAAGCAAAATATATTAATACAGGAGAGCTCCAATATCAGCAATGGATTATTCTACCAAGGAGATGTTGGCCAGGGGATCCAAGCCCCCCTCAAAGGTAAAGGCTTCTTGCCTGTAAACTGGGATACCTTCAAGAAAAGAGGTGATAAGGCCCTGCTGTCCATGACCTGATGTAAGCATGGGAAAGGTGTATTGAGACCGCACTTGCAAGTGTACAGGTGGTCTCTGGAATACCAGAGAGTGTTGCCACAGGGCACTAAACCAATAAAGCAAATATAGGTCTCCTTGAGTCAAGCAAGACTCCTCTGTCAGCACCAGCTATACCTCACCTGCCTGGAAATACTGTGCAGCAGGGGCAGCCATATGTCTGTATATCCCAAATCTAATTAGCTATTAGCTCTCTCCTTGGAGGAATAACCCACAGCTGATGCTGCAAGCTTCATCCTCTAGTGGTTAAGAGATGTTATAAGCCACAGTAAGATCCTGTCATATTTTACCGAAAAAAAACATAATTCATGGATTAACATTCCATCCAAACATATGTGTCTATACCAAAGTGACCTACCATAACAATTAGTACTGTTTAAATACCTATGTATCTAATTGCTTGTGCTTCATTAGTAGGACTGAAAGGTTATTCCTGGACAAACTGTCAGCCCATGAAAGGAAACAGCCAGAATTGACCAGAGTCCAAAATGACAGCTCCAGAGGAAGAAGACTGTTTTGCTTCTCGTCCACCAGTGCCCCTTTTCTAAGCCTAATCTGCGGAAGAGGGGGCATGGTAGAATGTAAGGGCTGTGATTGGGGTGAATGGTGAAGCTACAGCAATACAGACTGGACACTTATTTGATCAACTTGATTGTACATACAAGCCCCCCCAGCTGAATGGTGGGACCCTTGGGCTGTGTAGGTTTGGGCACAACTGCTTGCAAATTGGTTTTACATGAAGGATGCTTGTACTCATATATTATTACTTATTGTTAAAAATGAAAAAAATAAAGAAGTAATAGACAAAAAAGAAGAGATGAAATAAAGAATAAAGATTGTATTACAGGTTCTGGAATGTTTCTCACAGACTGGTAAGACACATGGGGTGACAGATAATTCATGGAAGAGAATGACCCTGGGCCACATCCATCATTAAATCCAGGGTGTTATTCTAACATGATTTTGCAAGGAGTTTTAATTAGTGAGTTTAGGGAAGGCAGACATGAGTTCTAGAAGTCATATTGAGACTAAGAGGAGATCATCATGACCCATCTGCACGTACAGAGTTTGACAGGACACTTGAGGGTGTCATAACTAACAATTCCCTATGGATCTGATCACCAAGAGGAAGTTCACAAGGCATATATCTGGACTGTTTGTCTGGAAAAATTGGGATGAATAGATCAGGCTCCCAACCCATATCAAGGGAGCCTGATCTCTGCTCCGGGCAAAAGAAAGTTAAGTTTATATTTTAAATAGACACCAAAGACATATAAAATTATAGGATTCATGAGAGTCGATTTCAAGTGAAATGTTTCAAAGTCAGAGAGGAGCTCTTTGCTTTAGGGAAAGACTGCCATTGTAAATATAGACTAAAATGATCAAAGACACTTATATCTGAACAAGAGTACTGTTGGAATTGAAAAATTCTCATTTTAAAAAGAAATTTGTGAACAAAAAAGTGCTTCTTGTCTGAGCACTGAGATGTCAGGGTGAGACCTAAGAAGTAAAATTCTTTCAAACAGAAGTTTATGGTAGATTCTTTAATTCTTTAAATGTAACAGACTTGAAGGAGAAAACAGTGACTGGGTGGGATTGGGCAGACCTAAGAGATGAAGTAAACTTAGAAGGACAAGCTCGCTCTCTGGCTTAGAGGTACTCACTAGGTTCATCCCATCCAAACAAAGGAGATAAAGACCTAGAAGGAGAAAGCTTAGTTTGCTAGTATTTTGGAATCACGAAGTAAAAGTAAGAAAAGATACAAATTATTTTGAGCCTTGGGCTTCCTTGCCTGGGAAGTTTAACTTTCATAAGCTCCCAGACTTTTTAGTATTGCATTTCCATACATAACTATAAATCTAACACACAGTTACAAGTTGAACCTGTTCATTTACTGTATAAATGATATATAGCCAGAAGAGTATTTTATATAAACAGCATTAAACATTTTATGGGAATAAATAATTTGTGAATTTGAAAATAAATTTTCTTTGTAGCATTTCTAGGGTCACAAGTCATGTAAAAATGGCCAACCCACACTTCTGGCATCAAGTAAACATAAGTGGAAATAAGTGATAAATTTCTGCAGAAAAGTCTTCATCATAAAGTTTCTACTGTGTTGTCACTGGTTAAGAGCTCTGGATGCTCCCAAAGACCCGAGTCAGAGGCCCAGCACCCATATGACAACTAACAATTGTGTCTAACTCCAGTTCCAGGTGATCCAAAGCCTGCTTCTCACCTGCGTGGCCACTGAAGGACACAGGTACACTTACATCCATGCAGGCAAATAAAAATAAAAAAGTAAATAAAGATGCATAAAAAATAAAAATAAATAATAAAGTATAATTTTGTGAAAGGCACAATTAAGTACACAGAATTTAAACATCCTATGGGAAATATATTCATTTGGTTTTGAATGTCTTTTTCATGCCTGAATATTTATTAGTAGTATTATTAGTATTATTTGAAGTTGTTTACAAATTTCTTTATATATACATATATAAAGGATACTTCAGCATGATTGAATCACCCTAATTAACATATTTATCCTATTAAATATTTATCTTTTTCTCCCTTCTAACTTAAGTCCCATTCTTCCAACATTCCCAGTCACTATAATGACCATTTTGCTTGCTGCTTCTGAATTATTTTTTGGTTTATATTTCACAAATAAGTGAGTTTGTACTTTTGGACTTTTTATTTCTAGCCCAGACATATTCAGGTCATTGCAAAGACAGAATTTTCTGACTTTCTTGCTTCAACTTTTATGCACTTAGCACATGCGATATCTATGTACCTGAAAAAGAAACATAGACTTTAAACATAAAGCTTAAAAATCTAATTTCAGATCCCATACTTGACAAATTATTTTTTAAAAAGTAAAAATGAGGGATTTTTTTAAATGATTTTTTTTTTTCTATGCTGGAGTGAATATTCTAAATTCACATTTGAATTGCTAATGGCTTGTGGAAGAGTTGAATATACTGTACTGGAAAAGTTTGGAGGTAGAGGCCTGTCAAATTTTTGTATGTTTTTAGATTTTAGAACCTATGTATAAATGAGGAGCTATTTTGAGGATTGGACCCAAGTCTAAATAGCAAATTCATTTGTTTCCTATATACCCAGTGCACACAGCCTGAAAGTTATTTTATGAAATGGTTTTACCATGTTTTTATTTTGAATACAGCCTCTCATATGAGGTTAGATGTGGAGTTTCTCATGTGGGCCATCATGTTAGTGCTCAGAAATTTGGGATTTTCAGACTTAGGACATTTAATCTATATAATGAAATATAGTTGAATTTCTTTTTCTTTCTTCTATTGCTTCTTTTTTTTTCATTCTTTAACAATAAGTAATAATTTATGACTACAGGCATCCTTCATGTAAAACGAATTTGCAAGCAGTTGTGCCCAAACCCACACAGCCCAAAGGTCTAACCATCCAGCTGGGGGGGGGTGGCTTGTATGTACAATCAAGTTGATCAAATAAGTGTCCAGTCTATATTGCTGTAGTTTCACCATTCACCCCAATCGCAGCCCTTACATTCTACCACACCCCCTCTTCCGCAGAATTATTCCTCCAAGGAGAGAGCTAATAGCCAATTAGATTTGGGATATACAGACATATGGCTGCCACTGCTGCACAGTATTTCCAGGCAGGTGAAGTGTAGCTGGTGCTGATGGAGTTTTGCTTGACTCGAGGAGACCTATATTTGCTTTATTGGTTTAGTGCCCTTTGGTAACACTCTCTAGCATGCCAGAGACCAACTGTACACTTGCAAGTGTGGTCTCATTACATCTTTCCCATGCTTACATCAGGTCATCAACAGCAGGGCGTTATCACCTCTCTTCTTGCAGGTATCCCAGTTTACAGGCAAGAAGCCTTTACCTTTTTGGGGTGGGGGGCGTCTGGATCCCCTGGCCAACATCTCCTTGGTAGAATAATCCATTGCTGATATCAGAGCTCTCCTATATTAATAGATTTTGCTTAAATGCACAGCTTAAGGAGACTTTAGTATTATATTTGGTTCTGAATAGAGAATAATCCTTTCAACAGTTCCTATGTCTATTAGTCAATTAAAGAAGGTAGTTTTACTGGGTTTTTTTTTTTTTTTTTTTTTTTTTTTTTGGTCTTTCGAGACACGGGTCTCCCTGTTAGCCCCAGCTGTCCTGGACAACTAACTCTGTAGACCAGCTGGCCTTGAACTCACAAAGATCGTTGCCTCTGCCTCCCGGAGTTGCTGGGATTAAAAGGCGTGCGCCACCACACCCAGCAGTTTTACTAGTTTTTATAAGCAATTACTCTATACATTGGCTCCAATTTATAGTTAGATAATGACTTCATCATCATCATATTCCTCCTTGTTCTATGAAGGGGATGTAAGAAAGTCTCTCTTGTTAAACCTTGAGGCACCTAGAAGGTAAGTTCATTAAGACTATATTATAAACAGTTGTTACAAGTAGGATCCACCAGAGGGGTTTGATGCCTGTGCAAGTCTGAGGCGGGCTTTTCTTCCTTTCAATGTTCAAATGGGCCAACCTTTTTCTGCACTTCCTGGTCATCCTACACAATGCAAAGCTGTATCTTTTCTCTCTCAGCATTAAGTTGGTGACATTTTGACTGTGGGAACATACAAATCTTTCCCGTAGTTTTTTTAGATTTGGATTGCAAAGTTTTGACAAAAAGGTTTCCTATACTATCGTATCTCCCCTTTTTATTTTTAGGGTTTTATTTTTTGACCAATGAGTCTCAAAAAGGCAGTGGATTACACATACCTATATGCAGGAATCAAGGCGCAGATTTCATCAAATTCACCCAAGCTGTTTTGGGTGACTGTATGTCATTAACTTGGGAAGCAAACAATTTTTTAAGTTAAATTATCCTACAGGTAAAAGAGAATGCTACAAGGTGATACTGTACAACAGAAAAATTATAGGGAAACATTTGTATTGCCAATCCCAAAGTTATTGTTATACAGATTTTAGCAAAAACAAATGTGAAAACAAAAACATTTATATTTCCCATTACACTCAGATGCATTACCATTTTATCAAAAACCTTTTTTAAACCAATGTGTTTAATATACACCTAGTTTTACTTTGACTAAGTCCTAAAACACCATTGTAACCTGTAGGACAGAGCCTGGGCAAAATTGGGTACTGAATCACGTCAATTAAATATACGTTAATCGTATATAGACCCATGTCCCTCTCCCACCCTCCCAACCTCCCGATTCCCCATTTCTGTCAGTTTTCTGATCCCGTCTTTCTGTTGTTGTTCTTTTAATATGCATCCTCTCTCCAAAAGAATATTTACAACTGGATTATTGAACCTAGCATCCCACATGGAGGGGAATGCTTTCATCCCACCTGAGCATACATTCTTCATTTGTTTTTCTTGGGACTGTGTTACTTCACTTAAGTGTAATACTGCTTAAGCTTCATCCACTTTACCCTTGCAAATTCAATTGATGTTGTCTTCTGTTACTGCTGCATAGAACTCTATTGGTTAGATGTACCAATGTTTTCTCTGGTCCACTTGTCAGTTAAGGGCACATTTGTGGGTGTTCTAAAGCTTTTGTTATAGTGTGAGACAGAACCTCAATAAAATAAGCCACTGTGCAATGTATTTCTGTGGTAAGATGATCGTCTTCGTGGGTATGATAACCCAGGAGTGGTACGTGGCTGGGTCAAATGGCAAGCGTCATTTTGAAGTCTTCCCAAAGATGGTTCTCCACCTGCTTATCCATATGGCCATACAAGTTTGACATTCCCCACAGCAGTTCGTCGAGTAGTTCCCCCTTCCCCACAACCTCTCTAGGCAACTTTGTCTTTTTCTCGATCCTGGCCTAGTCTTAATTGGGGAAGATTGTAAATCTTAAAGAATGATCGTTCATTTTTTATTTGCTAATTTACCCTAGATTAGTTAGTTGACGTTATTGAATCATGTTTTAAAGTTATTTCTCAGCCCAATCTCTAAATGTTCGCTCTTCTGTTTGAAGTCATTGGTTTTCAGTTCTTATTGCTACACATCCCTTGTTGAGTGATTTATTTGTTTTCTTTCTTCTTGTTTTTTGTACTTTCTTTTTTTTTTTTTGTGGTTTAATTAATAATCTGATTGTCAATTCTCTGCAGTGAAGGTTTCCTCCCACTCTTGGGAGGAAGTCTTTTTTTTTTTTTTTTAATTTTTTTATTTAATTTTATTTATTTCTGTATGTGTACGATTACTGTCTGCCTGCAGGTTGTGTGCACCCGTTGTCGTGCAATGCCGCGGGAGGTCAAGAAAGGGTGTCGGGATTCCCCTGAACTGGAGTTCTCCTGGAATTGGAGTTTCAGACGGTTTTCGGCCGCCATGTGGGTGCTGGGATCGAACCCGGGTCCTCTGTAAGAGCGGCCAGAGCTCTTAAACCGCTAGGCCATCTCTCCGCCCGGGAGGAAGCTTTAAAGCTGCTGACGAAAATTAGACAAGATCCAGCCCACAGAAATGTGGGGAAAACTTAAACTAAAAAACTTAGAGCTAACACAAAAAACAAAAAACCCCACGTAACTCTTTGATAATAAATTCCTTATTAACAACAACAAATCAAGAGGCCAATCATGCAACTTAAAATATAAGCACAATGGGGCTGGAGAGATAGCCCTAGCGGTTAAGAGCCCGACGCTCTTAGCAGAGAGGCCCTGGTTCCAATCCCCAGCACCCACAATGGCGGCTAAGAACCGTCTGTAACTCCAATTCCAGGAGAAACTCCAGTTCCAGGGGAATCTGAGACCCTCTTCTGACCTCCGCGGCATTGCACCGACACGGGTGCACAGCCTGCATGCAGACAGATACATTCATACACACACCAAAAAAATAAATAATAAAAAAAAATAAAAATAAAAAAAAAAAAAATAAGCACAATGTGGGGCTGGTGAGATTGCTCCACATGTAAAGGCACTTCCACCAAAGCCTCAGAACTGAGTTTACTCCCCAAACACCCACAATGGTTAGATGGAAAGAGCCAATACTTGAAATGTTGTCTTCCTGACCTACACACAGTGTCACACACACACATACACACATACACACACACACACACACACACACCACACATACAAATGTAATAAAAAAATTAAAGCCAGTGATATTTCAAAGATATAGAAATAGATAATAGGGACATGAAATGATGCTTAATGTCTCAAGCCATCAGAACCACAAATTACACCACTACTTGATGTCTTATATGTTCACTATATGAATGTAACAAAAAAAGGCAATCACAAGGAGAACCTGGCATCCTCATGTATTGTTGGCAAGGATAGAAAATGATATAGACAACTGGGAAAAGTCTGGCAGTTTCATAGAGTCAACTACATCATTAACATTAGAGCCCAGCAAAAGCAACATCAAAATCAAAACATTTCACAAATAGAATTAAATAATCTGTGACATGCAGCTATAGTAATATTAAATATAAATTTAATTTACATTATTAAATGCCTATGTTAGAAAAAGAAAGGCCTCAAAACAACTGCATCATCTTACCTTAAGAAACTAGAAGCCTGGAGTGGTTGGCACAATCCTTTAATCCCAGTGCTATGGAGGCAGAGGCAGGCAGATCTCTATTGAGTTCAGCCTGGTCTACACTGTATTAAAAATTCTGTTTAATGAAGGCTAGAAAAGAAGTCAAAGATTATCTAAAATAGAAAAGTACAAGCAAATATAGCTGTCCTGACTTGCAGAATACTGACAGAAGAAATATACTTTGAAAAACTGAAATAAGGGGGCTGGAGAGATGGCCTAGCGGTTAGGAGCGCCGACGCTCTTACAGAGGACCCAGGTTCCATCCCTAGCACCCACATGGCGGCCGGCCGAGAGCCATCTGAAACTCCAATTCCAGGAGAACTCCAGTTCCAGGGGAATCCGACACCCTCTTCTGACCTCCGCGGCATTGCATGACACGGGTGCACAGACTTGCATGCAGACAGTACATTCATACACATACAGAAATAAATAAAATTAATTAAAAAAATAGTTAAAAAAACATAATTTTAATGTCATCTAAAAAGAATGTTACTCAGCACACACAGTTTTTCCTGCTGATGTATGTGCAGACACTAACAAAGACTGGTTATTATCAACACACTGAATGGCTTCTCTTTGGAAAGCATCAAGAATGAATGGGTACTCCTAGAAAAATAAGTATTAATAAGCACACGAAAATATTGAGCTATCTTAAAGCACATGTAAAATCAAATGAGGATTACTCTTCAATAACATGCTGGGATAATTCCTCTGATTCTATTCACAACCCCATAGTGAAAATAGAGAAAATAAAATCAGCTTTTTCTAGGTAGCATAGCTGTTGATTCTGCTGTTTAATCTTTCAGTTATTACACTATACTTGCATAAATATCTAAATTAGTAACAAAATAATCATTACTATTTACAAAAACTATGCTTTGTGGTACTATGGAACACACTTTCCATATATTATTAATTCCTATAATTCCCTAAAATAGGTGTGTATATACTTTTCATTGATAGATGAAAACTCTGAGGTTCTGAAAAACGAAACCCTAGTGTTACTCACCAAGAGCAGAGTAATAATTTATTAGACTTTAAGCTTATGCTCGCTCCTTTATATTGCCTTTTTTTTAGAGAAAATTCTTTGGAAATATTAATCTCAAAATTCTTTTAAGTGTCTCATGTTTATCAGGACTTAAAAACCCAACTAATAAGAACAAAGTTTAACTGGGGATAAAAAAGTAAAAATGAGGGAAGTAAGGAGATGACTCAGTAAGCGGAGTAATTGGCAACCGTGCTTGCATCCCCACCACCATGAAAAACCAGCAAGGTCTGCAAGTACCTGTAACTCAGGCAGAGAAAGGACGACCCCTAGCATGGTACTGCTAGCCAGTTGGCCAAATCGATTTTCCTCAATAAAGGAGCCGATCTCAAAAAGTAAGACAGAGAACTATTGATGAAGACCTCCATTATCGTGTTGACCTCCACTTCCTCACTACATTTAAATGCATACATGCCCAAGTGCTTATTTGTGCATGTGGGTACTTGCACACACAAACACACAGGGACATACACAGATGGAGAGAGACAGTGAATGTGAGAATGAGAGATAAAAAGGACATCAGAGAAAAACTCAGGTTTCACAATCCACCAGTGAAGTCACAGAGAAAGCAAAAGTGTGTGCAGGTATTGGTCAGATTGTACTTGTAAGGGAAAATAAAGGCATGCAAGTTTGTTTGAAAGAGCTCACCATGTTTGAAAATATTAAACTGTGAAAACAATAACTTTTAACCTTCTATAAAAGGACAAACTGAAGAGAACATGAATAGCTATTGCAGAGGAAAAAAATGGCAGCATTTTCTAAAAAGTCTCTAAGAAACAGTAAGGAGTTGGGATTTATTTGAAGTTCGCTAGGAAGTCATTAAATAATATTAAAGAGGCGAGTGACACAATCAGAACTGAGTTCAATGCATTCTATTAATGATCAATTGGCAGTCATTTCCCCTCTCCATTTCCATTTCCTCATCTGTGAAATGAGAACATAGGGTCATTTTTAATGGTTGAATGTTTTATAGTCTATTATGCTATAGAATCTTCTCTGGCCACACATAATAAATCAACCTATCATGGCACTGGGCATTTTATGAGTCATGGAAAGGATGTGACATTTAAATTTCATTTGGACCCAGTCATTAGCACAATGTAGTGGAAAGAGCAGAGGGCAGGAATTCTGGCTTCTCACTCCTTGGCTGTGTGGGATCCTGAGAAGCTACTCATGAAACCCTAATTCGTTCATTTAATTGGTGGAAGCATACCAACATCTCACTAGGAAATTTCTCCATATATGAAGTGATCTTTGTAGGTGGATTATCTCATTCCTTTCTCAGACATTTAAAAATGTATTTCCATCTCAATGAAGACTTTATTCCCTTTAACCAGCTTCCATGAATGAATGCTTACAATTACCTTTTTGTCAAACCAAAAATATGATTGGACTTTTACAGATGAAAAAGTTATATACAGGGGCTGGAGAGATGGCTTAGTGGTTAGGAGCGCTGACCGCCGACTGCTCTTGCAGAGGACCCGCGTTCGATCCCCAGCACCCACATGGCGGCCTAGAGCCCTCTGGAACTCCAATTCCAGGAGAACTCCAGTTCCAGGGGAATCCGACATCCTCTTCTGACCTCCGCGGCATTGCACGGCACGGGTGTACACACTTGCATGCAGACAGTACATTCATACACATACAGAAATTTAAAAAAAAAGTTATATATACCTGGTGGGGGATTCCTTAGATTTTCTTGTAAAGATGAGGGGATTTAGAGCCATACATAGAGCCATACATAAATGAATGAGATGCTTATAAAGGTGAACCATATATTTACTTACATTTATAAATGGGAAATGATATTTCTTGTGAGATGTTAGTGACTGCCTAATTGAATTAGTTTCTATGTTGGAACAATGTGGGACTCCTGAGAACATATGTGGATTTCTGTAGTTTCCCACTGGGTCTCTGTGATCTGAGATCTATACAGTCATCTTTGTTCCCTATCAATATGCTGGAAGAAAAGACTGGCCTCAGGAGAAGCATCACCTCTTTTTCTTCCTCTTAAATTTACACTGGTGGTCTCTAGTCCTCTACCACTGCCATTTGTTTTCATAAAAATTCAGAGGTTTACAGAAATTCGTTCCTCAGTTAGGATCATGTACTTATTTACTCCTAGTTATTCCTGGTAGCTATTTGTTTTCCTATAACTAACCTCAAGTGTCTGTCTGTTTTAGCCCAAAGATTGGCCTCACTTTTAAAAATAAAGAGGAAAAGACAAACAGAAAGAAATGTAAATTAAATACCTTGAAGGGTCAATAAAATGATCATTTTAGTAATATAACTGCAAATGATATTTTTATGTGTATTATGGGGGTGGGTAGTAAAACAAAGCTCATATAGCATAGCAAAAATAGTTCAATTATTATTTCCTTAAAAGAAACAAAATTGAAAAATGATGTTTTCCTGGACATATCTTTTATACTTGGACAGGGGTACATGTCATATGTACAAAATCTGTAAATAGGGACTGGAGAGATGGTTCCATGTTTAAATGTACTAGCTGCTCTTGTGGAAGACCTAGAGTCGATTCCCAACATCCATGTGACAGCCAACAACTGTCTGTACTTCCAGATCCAGCAGATCCAAAACCCTCATCTGGCTTCTGTGGGCATCGTATGTGTGAGTGTACTTACATACATACAAGTAAAGCATCCATACACATAAAATAAAAAATGCTTAAAAAACAATAAATATCATGGAGAAATGAGGTCTTCAAGCAGGTGTTTGGTCAGCCCCGTATGCTGCCTATCATCTTCCTTACATTTGGTCAGAAGTGTTAGAAAACATTCATTTACAAACCCGATCACCAGCATTATATACTGCTTTTTACAGATACTGAAATAAAACAGAAGAAATATGGAACAAATATGAGAAGACTTACATTTGAATGCCAAGTATTCTGTGCTTCCTCAGGAAGTTCCGTTGCCCATCCTGGACCTCAGGAATGTGAGGAACAGGAAATGCGGAAAATTCAGAAACTACCCTCAAGGTTTTCCTTCCTTATTCGTGCAGGTATTGTGCCTTAATATACAAAATTCCTATCAAAAACAAGAAAAATTTAGAAGAAATAATTTATATAATGTTCTAATGAATTGCATTTGGGTTTTTTCAAATAAGTTTTAATTTGAAACTCTAAAATTTAATTCAAGATATAGCAAAGACAGTGTCAGTCAAGGAGATTGCTGTAATGTAATCATGCTTTCCCACAAGCTAAAATTGAGACTTTGGAGAGAAATAATTAACCCACAAAATATATAGAATATAAATCTCCTGCAGAATTATATTCTATGTGCAGGTGTAAAAATTTTAAAATAAAATAAAAGGTCAAATCACAGAAAAATAAAGAATAAATTCACTCTGGCAGTGGCATGCTTTTTATGAGTTGCTACAGTATCTTCAGAATATACAGGCTTTGATAATAAATAAATTCATAGATCCATTTTTTTTCTGTAATCCAGGTATATTCAAACTTTTTTTTTTCTAGTGAGAACTGAAAGCTTGGGTTTGAAAATCACCAAACAGATACTGTCATACTGATATGTAATATAAAGGACATCTTCATTCTTCTCTTTTAATTTTTCTTTTTACATAAATAAGTTGCTCTTACATGTGCACTTTTCTCTCTTCCTTATCAAGTGGCTGTCACCATCTCCCTCTTCTCACACTTTCACTTTCCAGTCCCCATTCTTTAACAAGAAAGAAATAGATTAGAAGCTGTCTTTAATGCTTATAACTTAGTGCATGAAGTGTTTGATTAAAGATTCATCTGCCTAACTCCAAATACTCTAAGAGGACAAAAATTGGTAACCAAAAATTAGTTGACATAACCAAACCAGCAGTTCAAAAAACAAATCCAATTAATAATATGAACAGGTAAGCAGGATATTATTCATTCTTTACTTAAGTCACAGATTCTTTACAAAAGGGATCCCAACTAGTTCATCAAAAATGAAAAAGAGACTCAAAGAAGCCAGTATATGAGTGAAGGCAAGTGATATTCTAAAAAGAGGGACTGATGTCAGACAAAGGTAAAAATGAACATCCAGAGAATTCTGTGTGGCTAATATCGCTAGCTAAGGCACCTGGGTCTAGATGGAAACACACTTCCTGACAGCATTATGAAGATGTTGGCTTATATGATACTTTATTTCTTATTATTACATAAAAGCAGAGAGTTTATGGTCATCCCCAAATATGCCACATAAAATTTAAAATCCAATTCTCTTGTCAGTGTTGAAGTAGCTGAGGTCAAGTATTTTGCAGAATAGTGGTTGATATCTGGGTATATTAAATAACTTGAATAATCTTAATTAATGACAAACCTGAGAATGATATTTGGAGGTGCCAGCATACAGCTTTATTATAATTGGGGACTGACTTTGATGCAAGTAAAAGTAAAAATGTCTCATGTTAGATACATCAAAATAAATCTTAATGAACGTTTTACAAAATTCAAAGAAAGGTCAGTCAAAATGTTGGATAGCCAGAGAAGCTGCAGTAAACCCTCAAGTGCCACCAGACCAATTCTTGTGTGTTTCTCTCTTAATATTGCCTCGTTTTATTCTCTGTCATTATTTTTTTTAATTTTTTTAATTTTTATTTTTTTATTTATTTCTATATGTGTATGAATGTACTGTCTGCATGCAAGTTTGTGCACCCTTGTCGTGCAATGCCGCGGAGGTCAGAAGAGGGAGTCGGATTCCCCTGGAACTGGAGTTCTTCTGCAATTGGAGTTTCAAACTGTTCTCGGCCGCCATGTGGGTGCTAGGGATCGAACCCGGGTCCTCTGTAAGAGCGGTCGGCGCTCTCAACCGCTAAGCCATCTCTTCAGCCCCCTCTGTCATTATTAAATCATGAGCTGACCAATAGGAAACCGGCAGTCGTTAATTGTTTAATTGTGAGATTTCAAATGAGAAGCCAAATAACAAAACAAGATACCTAAACTCTTTGACCAAGATCCCAGTTTTGGAACATTCACATCAAGTGTGGCATGGAGGGACTCCATTATGAAGTTTCTCATATGGATTGGGGAAAGGACAGAAAATCAACAGGGAGTCTACAAGAGTCACATTTAATCAAACTGAAAATATGTTAATGTGAAGTAGTGATCCCCTCTATGAATGGTATGCCATGACTGTCTATTGCATTAGTGATCTGTCCCCAAACTGAGCTGCAATTAATTTTCTCATCCAATCTATGAGCCATCCAGTCATTATTTTTCACCAAGACTCTCTAGCCAAAAAATGATTTTGTTCCACATATGGCTTATAGTTAGACACTAAGTTGGCTGTTTTACTAATATACATCCTGTAACCTCTCTCAGCCAACAGTTTCCATGCAGGTAATTCAAGTAGAATCATGACACCTTGCAAGGATGTCAGAATAATTAGAGTTAGCAAGGCAGTTGACACAAATTATTCTCCCTGTAAAATGAAGTGAATAACATTCACAAACTAAAAGTGAAGACTGGCTCAATTAATGTCAGGCAGTAAATGCAGATACCTTGTCTCCATTACTTATCTAGGCACATCACTGCCTGGCACATAGTTGAGGTGCAATAAATATTTATTAAGAAAATAAGCATGCAAATAACTGAACAGTTAATAAAATGAGCACGATGGGTAATTGACACAAAGCAGAAATTGAGACCCACACAATAATCAGACTATGTCATTTCTATACTTGAGACAAGTTTGTGTGAAAAGTTGTTAAACATCAAACAAATTAATTAAACTAAACAGGTTTTAAAACAGTTGTTGGTGGTAAAATGCAGTGGATGTTGACAACTGGAAGTAACGCGAATTCCAGATATTTAAAATCAATGAGAACTTCATGTTTCCTGTTTAATTATAACCAACTAACTTTACAAAATTTAATGAGAAATCAATAATTACTAATCTACTAAAGAAAAAGTTTGTTGGCTCCTCATGACATCTGGTGGGTGTGAAAATGCTCGTCTTGTTGATAAAACACTGAGGTTTGAGCTTTCACTGAACTACACATGAAGGTGTAAGAAGAAACAAAACAATGAAGAATGAAGTACCTGAAGCTGTCAGAGCGATGAAAATAAATCCACTGGAAATGATTTTAGGGGACAAAACTGCACTAATTCTTGCAGCTAAAGACTACCATCAAGAAATTCTGTGGATGCTGATATTGAAAACTGGCAAATTAATTATTTGAATTTTTTTTTAATTGCAACTTTAGCACTGATGGTTGCCCCCATAATATAATAACCATCTTTCTCTTTTGACAGTACTTCACTCTGCTTGTTTATTGAGCCTCAGTTTCTCTGAATTCTGCCCTCCATGAGCCTTCACCAATTCTGCTTGTTCTTGATGCACTATGTCGAGCTCCTGCTTCCCAAGCTGTGCTATGCAATAGTGTCTATCTAAGGCAGCACACCTTTTTTGGAGCAATTCATCATCACAGGAATGCTAGGAGTGTGCTTTGCTCTAGCCTCTAAATCCTGCTGGAGCAATTCTAACCGGGATTGATTTGTGTTGTGAGAAAACACCAAAAAGATTTATGGGATAGCCTTCATCAGGGAGCCATAGAAGGTGTGATTAGGTGCACTGGGCCCTGAGCAATGGGAAGAAATCCATGTAGGAGTCACCAGGCTACTGCCAACCCCAGCCTCCCCCTCAGAATCTATGAGTCAGCCCAGGCCCTCCATTCATTAGGCTGACTACAGAGTTTCCAGGACTCCAACCATCCTCAAATGTGTCTCCAGGCTCAATGCACATAGTTGACACAATTACATGTGTAATTATGAACTAGCATTTATATAGGTGAAGTGGAATATCTCTATTTTTATTAAGGTACAGATTGCAATTCACATAGATTTTTTTAAAAGGAAAATATTTCAAACTTTGGATATTTGGGGATCTAAGAAAAGACAGAAAAAAATCATGTTACAAGAAAATTGGATCCTATGATATTTTTAGAGATAATTGAAGCATAGAATCCAAATGACAATCTCTCTGTAGATTAAAGCCCTTCATCTTCTATTGTCTTTGGGGATTTCTGCTGAAGACATGTGTGTGTGTGTGTGTGTGTGTGTGTGCGTGTGTGTGTGATAAAATAATCTTAGGACTTAGAAAGGAAGGAGGTTTGTCTTCTCAGTAAAGCTAGCTCAGTAGACTCATTTTGAGATACTCTTTCAAATAGAAAAAAATGAATCTCCAAGAAAGGTATCAATTTGTACAATATTCCACAATGATTAGATAATATCTATCATGATTGGGAGAACTATGATGCTACAATCACTTTAAGATTATCTTAAATAAGTAATATTGTATTCCTAGTATAATCAGACTCAACGTAATATGGGGCATTTCAAAAATGTCTACTATCTGGGCTGGAAAGTTGACTCAGCAGTCCAGAGGACCTGGATTTGGTTCCCAGCACACACATGAAGGGCTAAGAGCTATCCATAACTCCAGTTCCACTGGATCTGATGTCCTACACTGGCATAGCACATAGTACATACATGCAAGCAAATAATTTTTATATACATACAATAAAAATAAAGGAATATATGAGTGGAAATACTTCCACTCATTATTCAAATATTTTCTTTTTAAAATATATTTATTTATTTATATTTATTTTATGTGTGTGAATATAAGGTCTCCATGTAAGTAAGTGCACCTGTGTTATGCAATGTGCACTGAGGTCAGAAGATGGTGTCAAATCCTCTGAAACTGGTGTTACAGATGGTTATCAACCTCCATGTGGGTGCTGGAAATCTAACCTGGAGTCCTCTACAAGAGCAACTAGTGTTCTTTACTGCTAACCATCTCTCCAGCCCCATACTTAAATATTTTGAAATAATTACAAGTCAAGAAGAATAGCAAAGGAAATAATGCCCATGATTCCACACTTCAAAAAGCACACAGAGTTAAAACCTTGAACTTGACAGAATAAAGAAAAGCATCTCTGTAGAGCGAATGGAAACAAAGGGTATCCAAATGCAGTACTCGACCTCAGCCCCTCAGTAGCTTCTTGGTTCATTCTCTCCAGCAAGTAAAAAGAGAATATGCTCACACCTAGCCTCCTTACCTGTCTGGCAATATAAATGAGGCGCTTTCTGTATTGCTCCTCAAGACTTCCTAAATGAAACTGAGCCCACTTCCTGTGCCCTCTATGAATGCTGCATTAATTTCCTTCTTTTACCCTTGTGTCTTTCTTACTCCCTGCAAACATCTCCCACAGCCACTTCTCAGATTTATTTCTCATACTTTCATGCTTCTCAGATCTTAGCTTCTGAGGCACTTTGAATCTAATATTCACAATTGCTAAATGGCTAAATGAAACAATTGTTTTTGAATCTCCTAATTCCAAAGCTCGTGACTTGTCAATTGGACAAGCTGTGTCTGCATATGGCAAGAATAGATAATCTCCTTTGTGCTTACATATTTTTAGACAGGTGGGATTTTTCTCAGAATTGTGGCTTTAATTTTAAAATCGTATTCACAAATTAACACTTATTTCAAAGTGTTAAGTTGAGAACACATGTGGGCTTATTAAAAAACAATTGAATGTGACACCATTCACAAGTGGCTTCTGTACTGTTGCCTCTTGAAGGGTAAGGTGGAGAAGGTGTCCGTGATCTTCCACAGTGTCTGTGGAGGTAATCACATAACAGAAGAGATTTGTCACTGATGCAGCTTGATATGTTGGTCTCAGTGAGCCGAGCTGTGTGGGCAGGAAGGGTTACCACCAGTGGTAAACTACAGTAGAACTTAGACTTTTTATTTTTATTCTGCTGTGTATGTTTGTATGTCTGTGTCTGTCTGTCTGTCTGTCTGTGTTTATGTATGTGCATGCGCATATCTAGATTAGAGGACAAGGCCAAATGTTGTCCTCCAGAGTTGCCAATCTTGTTTATTACTTTAATTTTAAATGACATTTTATTCATTTATTTGTGTGTTTTATGGGTTTGTGGAGTATGCTTTGCAGCCTGTATTTGGAGATTATAGGACAGTTTGCAGGAGTCAGCTCTTCCTGGGGATCAAATCCAGGCTGTTAGTCTTGGTAGCTAACACCTTTATCAACAGAGTCATCTCACAGGCTTCCAACTTACTTTATGAGACAGAGTCTCTCATTGAATGTTTACCTAATCAAATAGGCTAGGGTGGCTTTTCAGCAAACCCAGAATCTTCTTGCCTATGCCTTCCTGGAACTGAGATTATAAGCAGGTACCACCGTGCTAGACTATTTTTTTTTTACATAGATTTGAGAGTAAAGCTCAGGTCCTTGTGCTTGCACACCAAACACTACTGACTTAAACACCTCTTCAGCCTCTTCTCGCATGGCACTTTTTAACTACTTTAATTATTATTTAAATAAGCCGGGTGTGGTGGTGCACGCCTTTAATCCTAGCACTTGGGAGGCAGAGGCAGGCGGATCTTTGTGAGTTCAAGGCCAGCCTGGTCTACAGAGAGTTCCAGGACAGCTGAGGCTACAGGGAGACCCTGTCTTGAAAAGACCAAAAAAAAAAAAAAAATTATTGAGCATTTGTACATTTCATACAATGGTTCCTAATCCATTTTAGAGCCTGCCCTCTCCATGCTCTAACCCTGTATCAGAGCTCATGCATTACATCATTCATGTTAAATCCTATCCAGTCAAACTTTAGAACCCAGATGTCTTTCTGTGCAAATTCATCCACTGGAGTCTAGTCAGCAGATCTAGGAATCCTAGATAAGGCGTACTTTTCCTCACCCAGCAGTGATCAGTCTCCAGTAGTTCTAAGTCCAGGGCCATCCCCTCGACCCATTTATCTTGCTCCACTCTGAGACCTTGTCTGAGTTGGCATGGGCTTTGTGCTTGATGCCAGCCAACATCGCCACAAGTTCACATGTGCAAGCTTCTAGTAGTCTGAAAACCTCTGCCTTCCTATGTTCATGTACCAGCTCTGGCTCTTACAATTTTTCCGTCCCCTCTTCTGCAGCAATCCCTGAGCCAAAACATGTATAGTTGAAGCTTCACACCTAAGATTTGTGGAACATAGCAGAATGAGGGGCAGGGAGTAAAATTGGTGCATCCCTCAATTCTCAACAGTGAAACTTCCTTATTCTGTGGAGTGTGATGCACACAGAAGGCCACAACTGGCCAACTTTTTTGTTTGTTTGTTGGTATTTTAGCATTCTTTTAATTTGCATTTTCCTTATTATGAATAAGGTTCAACATCTTTTCACATGGTTAAGATTTTTTGTGTAGGGGATGGAGAGTTGGCTCAGAGGTTAAGTGTACCGACTGCTCTTGCAGAGGACCCAGGTTCATTTCCCGACACCCACACGACTGGCCAACTTTTAAAGGATGGGAGCCTCCAGAGTATGTGTTTCTAGATAGGATTCCTATATTACTTACTTTTATTTTACATGTGTAGGTGTGTTTACTGGATGTGTGTAAGGGTGTCGATGTCAGGCAATACCTACAGAGGTCAGAAGAGGATGTTAGATTTGCCTGGAACTGTAGTTATGGATCAAAGTTACGTCCTTGGCCAGAGCAGCCAGCACTCTTCCTGCTGACCATCTCTTTTTTCTTATTTAATTTTATTTATTTACCTGTATGTGTCGGAAGTACTGGCAGCCAGCCTGAAATTCTGCTGCATCCCGTGTCGTGCAATGCCGCGGAAGTCGAAGAGAGACGAGTCGGATTCCCCTGGAACAAACTGGAGTTCTCCTGGAATTGAGAGTTTCAGACGGTTCTCGGCAGGCATGTGGGTGCTGGGGGCCTGAAACCCGGGTCTCTCTGTCAAGAGAGGTCGGCGCTCTCGAACCGTATGTCCATCTCTCAGCCCCCTGCGACCATCATCGATACCACCCACTTCCCCAAACAAATTTCTCTCAAAATGGCAAAAACACTTATAATAAACTAACAAGACACCATCCAGGAACTGTGAGATAGAACTAAGGCGGTAAACCAGTAACCTGAGAAGACTAGATTTGAAACATTGAAAAAAATTCCAGCACTGTAAGTATTCCCACCTAACGTGCCCAGGTCAGTAAGTCATGGATTCCAGAAAGCCAACCCAAAGTAGAGTTTTTGAGCAACCTTTAATCATCCTGTACGCATTCCTGCAATCGCGAAAGAATTACTGGAAACATTCCTGCAATTATGCCGCCTGGAGGCAAGACTACAGGTCCCTGGTTTCTTCGGCAATTTCTTCGATAGCAGCTACAGGTCACCTAGCCTGACCTCCAACTTCCTGGCCTCCGCTTCCTTGTATTGCCCATTCCATTGTAAGGTCTGGGATTAAAATTGCTCTTCAAGCCATTTAATGCTGGGTCATCCTGGTCCTACGACAGGCAGGCAGCCACCCCGCTCACAATAAATCCCAGGTCATCTTTATCCCATCCCTGTAGACTTTTGTGCTGGCTCTCACCTCAGTATCAACCTAACACTATAGACCTTAAACTGCCTGAATAAAGCAGTTACACTAACAGCCAGTCACTAAGAAATAAAGGCATCGTCCTCAATCAGTGAATTCACTTAACCATGGAATTTTTTAAATGGCAGGTTTATTTTTCAGTGTTAAGAGTAATATATACATGCTGATACATTTTAGAAGAGTAGACAATTATAAAAGGTTATCTTAGGATGATGGACACACAAAAGATCCCTACCAACCTAAGGGTTCATTAATGGACTGTGCTAAAAGCATGTTATTTTTTATACTTCAATCATTTTATTTCAATCAAAATTACTTTTGTCCTTTCTCTAATGATTAGTCTACAATTTGTTATGTTGCTTACCTTCGCATTTTTTGTTTGTGTTTTGGTCTTTTCAAGACGGGGGTCTCCTGTGTAGCCCCAGCTGTCCTTGACCTTCTTCTGTGACTCTATGGCCTGGTTCCTTGTGAACTCACAAAAGATCCACCTTGCCCTGCCTCCCGAGTGCTAGGATTAAAAGGTGTGCCCCACCACACACAGCTTACCTTAGCATTTTATACCTAAGATTCCAAATCCCCATAATCGGATGTACAGTTTCTGAGCTAATCTGAGTCACTGGAGGAAATCCTGAACCCAAAGTTATTATTCCTTTCCTCCACTTTTTCTTTGGTGCTTTCTATCTGTAAATCTCTAAATCATATTCCTGAGAGGTTAAGATTCAAATGTAACAACGCTTTCTGACTCATGGGTTCAAGGAAAACATGTATGGCACAGGCTCCCAGCCATGCCAGGTGTTATGAGACTGTGAAACCCTCTTAGCCTCCCATGTTTCCCATCTCAAAGCTTCTGTTTCTCCTCTTTCCTACTCTGCTTCACTGAATCCTCACTATTCCTTTCAACTAGTCTGCCTTTCTTACTATTGTCTTTTCTTCAAACTTACCACGTAAGTCATCATAAGTAGAAACTATAAAAGAAAGTAAGCTTATTTCCACCCAAGTTTTACTGAAGTAATTGACAATTAAAATTTTAAGGTTAGTAAACCATGAATCTATAATAAATTGACCTTTGACATAGATGAGCAACACAGAGGAGAAATGAAAGCCTCTCCAATGAGTGCTGAAAAACAATATAACCACATACTGAAGAATATAACTAGATCCGTATTATCTTACATGTATGGAGAAACCTTCTCAAAATGAATTAAGTAGTTAAATATGTAAAGTAAAAATCTGTTTTATATTCTGAGCAAATGTTTGGATAAGATACAAAACCAGAAGATGGTAAGTTTTTGAGTTCCATTACATCTAGCAACATCTGATTCATAGCACCATTTTGTTCTAAACTTATGAAATTAAGTAAGAATCATTTGTGTTCTCCTGTTTCTCCACTACAAAAGAGAGACACCAGTTCGTCAATGTTGCTAGGACTCTGGCTGGCATGCACTGAACATCAAGCACTTTGCCTCCTGAAGGAAATTCCATTGAAAGAAAAGAAATTCCAACACAGGGAGTCTGCTTTGTATGTAAAGTGCCACCAGTAGGCTGGTAGATGCCTTTGCTTTTGTGATTCCAGTACTGGCTTCAAGTTCCATCTGACTTGAGGAAACTTGAGGAGTTGGAGCTACACTTTCCTTTTCTATGAGTCATGTGATATTTCCTCTTGAGGATGTCAAATGGAACAAACTTAATCAGTATTATTGTTGAAGAAACAGAAAGCTCAGTAGAACTATGAGTACAGAAACAAAGCTCAGTAGAACTATGAGTACTATCAAACCCAACAAATTTTGAAGACATTCTCCAGCAAAAAAGGGCACATTCTTTTATCTAATCATTGATATCAATTACTGTGAAAACGTGTGAATTGCACCCATTTGATTAATGCCATTGGTGCCTGGATCTCTGAGAAGTGGTTTTTCTTGTATGATTTCAACTCCGCCTTGTATAGTCCCTATATAGAGTTAGATGAATTGCAGCAGCTGAAAAGATGAAGGAGCTTTAAGTGTCTGCAAGAAAGCCTTTTGGTAAAAATTGGCCTGGACAAAAATATCAGTTATAATCACCAAGCAACTGGCAAGGGGGAGAGAGTGCTATTCATTTCTAATTCCAACTGTTAATTACCCCAAAATATATACATTTCTACTTATATTTTTGGCATATTATGATTTAATCAAAACATGGCCTGTTATAAGGAAAAACATGTTCAATTCACAGTGTATTTTTAACAGTATAATACTCCTGACAGTTTAGAACCATAAGACATAGAAGAATAATAGAGAAACAGACAGCATTAGTGTCACAGAAATATAAATATCTTAAATTAGGTGCCATATGACAGATGCCTCCCAGTCCTGGAATTAAAAGAATGGGCCACCACAACCCGGCTAGACATATATATTTGTTTCAATTCGATTGGAATATTTATATACTTTATTGTATTTATTTATATTATTTCATATTATGTGTGTGAGTGTACTGTCATGTAGGTTTATGAGAGGTTGGGGTCATGCAAAAACAGAGGTCAGACTGAAGAGGCATTGGATTAATCCTGAACTTGTTAATAAATACGTCTCGTAGCTGCCGTCATGTGGGTACTGCGGATCGAACCTGGCCTTCGCTACAAGAGCAGTCGGTCGCTTTTAACTGCTGACATCTCTCCAGCCCTGGAAAATTAATTAGAATAAAAAAACAATCTATGTAAAAAGGAAGCAGTTGATCATTTGGTTCCCCCATTTGTCTCTGCAATGAAATAACACAGAGTCATTTATTGTGTGTCAGTGGGCGTCTCTCTTGCTTTAAAGTTCACTCAGTGACAGAATATTTTTCCCTAGATTTTCTCAACTTTTTAAAGTTCAGAATTATTTTACAGAATTTTGAGGTCTGTGCACATTGTAAAACTGTCAAAGTTTTATTTAGTAATGTGGTGGGCAGCAACAAAAGAGACATAATTGAATCTAGCTACCAAAAGATGTTTTAAATAGAAATGTGGATAAAATAAAGCAGATACTTAGTTCTGATCTAGAGGCAGCTTCAGATGAGCACTGGTGTTCAAAAGACAGTGCAGGAAGGGGACAAGAACCCCTCAGGTTTCAAACTTTCCTATGTTGAACAATCACCTGAGGAAGCCTCGTTGAAAGTTTTGATTTATGCCTCAAACTGCACATTGTAGATATCCATGTTCTCAAAAATAATCATATTTAATAAAGCTCTCAGATACTGATGATTGATGTGTATGTGCATGCACCTAGTGCCTGCACAGGCCAGATAAGGGTGACAGATCCCCTAGAGATGGTGGCTATGAGTCTCCTGTCCTAGGTACCAAGAACAGAACTCTACCCCTTTGCAAGACCAGCAAGGATTCATAACTCTGAGCCATCCTACCTCCACATCACTTTTTAAAAAAGGAAAAAGTAAATAAACAAAAACCAAACAACAAAAAGTCACAGAATGAACTCCTTCTAATCTTGTGTCATAGCTATTTGTTCACAATCTGTGGGAAAACAATGTGCTATAGTGATGATGGTTTTCTTCTTTGTCTAGAATTATTTTCAGTTTCAGTCTAAAACCTGTGATCCATGATCATCTTATGAAATTTTAAAGGAAACAGTCCTCTCCTCCAAAAGTTGGACATTTAAAATATGACTTTGCTTAGCAGGAGCCATAGAACGTGAAAATAATGGGAAACTTCAAGAACTTAATCCTGTGCTTCAAACTGGAAATGTATGAAAGAGAAGGACAGACGCTCAGGTGTGCGCTGAGGCTTGATGAAAAGAGAGTGGCGATCCGAGCTTCCAGCTCCCCTCCTGTGATGTTAGGAACTTCCGGGATGTCTAAATGCATGCAATGCTATTTCTTCAAAATGAACAGAAAATGACTGTGAACAGAACTACAGACATGCTGAGGTTTGTGTGGATACACATTTTGAGAAAACACTGGTGGGTAGAACGAAGGATGTGTTATTTAAATTGGTGAGGTTTCATTCACTTGCCTGAAGGTGATTTAATTGAAGCCCTGGGATCAGCAAATATCTTTTCTTTTCCACTTGCTTTTTCTGAATNGTGTATGAGTGTACTTGTCTGCATGCAAGTTTGTGCACCTTGTTCGTGCAATGCCGCGGAGTCAGAAGCGGCGAGTCGGATTCCTGGAACTGCGGTTTCTGCAATTGAGTTTTAAGCCTGTTTCCGGGGCCGCCATGTGGTTGCTCGGATCGAACCCGGGTCCTCTGTAAGTAGCGGTCGACACTCTTAACCACTAAGCACCCCTATCTCTAGCCCCCCTCTGTTCATTATTAAATCATGAGCTGACCAATAGGAAACCGGCAGTCGTTAATTGTTTAATTGTGAGATTTCAAATGAGAAGCCAAATAACAAAACAAGATACCTAAACTCTTTGACCAAGATCCCAGTTTTGGAACATTCACATCAAGTGTGGCATGGAGGGACTCCATTATGAAGTTTCTCATATGGATTGGGGAAAGGACAGTAAATCAACAGGGAGTCTACAAGAGTCACATTTATTCAAACTGAAAATATGTTAATGTGAAGTAGTGATCCCCTCTATGAATGGTATGCCATGACTGTCTATTGCATTAGTGATCTGTCCCCAAACTGAGCTGCAATTAATTTTCTCATCCAATCTATGAGCCATCCAGTCATTATTTTTCACCAAGACTCTCTAGACAAAAAATGATTTTGTTCCACATATGGCTTATAGTTAGACACTAAGTTGGCTGTTTTACTAATATACATCCTGTAACCTCTCTCAGCCAACAGTTTCCATGCAGGTAATGCAAGTAGAATCATGACACCTTGCAAGGATGTCAGAATAATTAGAGTTAGCAAGGCAGTTGACACAAATTATTCTCCCTGTAAAATGAAGTGAATAACATTCACAAACTAAAAGTGAAGACTGGCTCAATTAATGTCAGGCAGTAAATGCAGATACCTTGTCTCCATTACTTATCTAGGCACATCACTGCCTGGCACATAGTTATGTGCATAAATATTTATTAAGAAAATAAGCATGCAAATAACTGAACAGTTAATAAAATGAGCACGATGGGTAATTGACACAAAGCAGAAATTGAGACCCACACAATAATCAGACTATGTCATTTCTATACTTGAGACAAGTTTGTGTGAAAAGTTGTTAAACATCAAACAAATTAATTAAACTAAACAGGTTTTAAAACAGTTGTTGGTGGTAAAATGCAGTGGATGTTGACAGCTGGAAGTAACGTGAATTCCAGATATTTAAAATCATGAGAACTTCCGTTTCTGTTAAGTTAACCAGCAACTACTTACAAAATTCAATGAGAAATCCAGATCATTTACTAGCATATACTAAAGAGAAACGTTTGTCGGCTCTCATGACATCTGGTGTGTGTGACACATTGCTCGTCTTTGTGATATAAAATGTAGGTTTGAGTTTCACTGAACACACAGAAGGTTAAGAAGAAACAAAACAATGAAGAATGAAGTACCTGAAGCTGTCAGAGCGATGAAAATAAATCCACTGGAAATGATTTTAGGGGACAAAACTGCACTAATTCTTGCAGCTAAAGACTACCATCAAGAAATTCTGTGGATGCTGATATTGAAAACTGGCAAATTAATTATTTGAATTTTTTCTTCTAATTGGCAAACTTTCGCACTGATGGTTTCCCCCATACGTATAAGAACCATCTTTTCTTTTTGACAGTACTTCAACTCTGCTTGCTTATTGAGCCTGTTTCTCTGAATTCTGCCCTCCATGTGCCTTCACCAATTCTGCTTGTTCTTGATGCACTATGTCGAGCTCCTGCTTCCCAAGCTGTGCTATGCGATAATGTCTATCTAAGGCAGCACACCTTTTTTGGAGCAATTCATCATCACAGGAATGCTAGGAGTGTGCTTTGCTCTAGCCTCTAAATCCTGCTGGAGCAATTCTAACCGGGATTGATTTGTGTTGTGAGAAAACACCAAAAAGATTTATGGGATAGCCTTCATCAGGGAGCCATAGAAGGTGTGATTAGGTGCACTGGGCCCTGAGCAATGGGAAGAAATCCATGTAGGAATCACCAGGCGTACGGGCCACCACACCCCTGCCTCTCCACCTCAGACTCTATGAGTCAGCCCAGGCCGCATCCATTCATTAGGCTAGACGAAAGAGTTTCCAGACTGCCAACCATCACTCAAATGTGTCTCCCCAGGCTCCTATGCAACATATGGTTTACAGCACTTTTAAATGTGTAATTTTGGAACTAGCCCATTTTTCTTAGGTTGTGGAAGGTGGAATATCTCATTTTTATTAAGGTAAGATTGCCATTTTCCTAGACATTAGATTTTTTGTAAAAGGAAAATAGTTTCCAAACTTTGGATACTTGGGTGATCTAAGACAAAGACTAGACACAAAATCATTTTACAAGAAACTTGGTATCCTATGATATTTTAGAGATAATTGAAGCATAGAATCCAAATGACAATCTCTCTGTAGATTAAAGCCCTTCATCTTCTATTGTCTTTGGGGATTTCTGCTGAAGACATGTGTGTGTGTGTGCTGTAGGTGTGTGTGTGGTGTGGTGTGTGTGTGTAGATACACATATACACCTAGGCGCACCCTATTAGAAAAGGAAGGGCAGGTGTCTTCTCAGTAACGCTAGTCAAGTAGGACGTCATTTTGAGATACCTTTAGATAGGAAAAACATGAATCCTCCAAGGAAAGTATCAATTTGTACAATATTCCACAATGATTAGATAATATCTATCATGATTGGGAGAACTATGATGCTACAATCACTTTAAGATTATCTTAAATAAGTAATATTGTATTCCTAGTATAATCAGACTCAACGTAATATGGGGCATTTCAAAAATGTCTACTATCTGGGTCTGTGAAAGTTGACTTTACTAGCACGTCGCAGAGGGGACCTGGATTTGGTTTCCCAGCACCCACACATGAAGGCTAAGCACTATCCATAACTCCAGTTACCAGGCATCTGATGCCCCTACATGGCAGCTAGCAATATGTACTAATACATGCAAGCAAATTAATTTTTTATATACATACAATAAAATAAAGGAATATATGAGTGGAAATACTTTCACTCAGTATCAAATTATTTCTTTTTACAAATATATATTTATTTATATTATTTTATGTGTGTTGGAATATAAGGTGTCTCATTTAAGTAAGTGCACCTGTGTTATGCAATGGTCACTGCTGAGGTCAGCAAGATGTGTCAATTCCTCTGAAACTGGTGTTACAGATGGTTTATCCAACCTCCATGGGGTGCTGGAAATCTTATACCTGGAGTTCCCTCTACCGAAGAGCAAATAGGTCGGTTATGCGTAAGCCTCATTCTCCAGCCCATATACATATTTTGAAATAATTACAAGTCAAGAAGAATAGCAAAGGAAATAATGCCCATGATTCCACACTTCAAAAAGCACACAGAGTTAAAACCTTGAACTTGACAGAATAAAGAAAAGCATCTCTGTAGAGCGAATGGAAACAAAGGGTATCCAAATGCAGTACTCGACCTCAGCCCCTCAGTAGCTTCTTGGTTCATTCTCTCCAGCAAGTGAAAAGAAAATATGCTCACACCTAGCCTCCTTACCTGTCTGGCAATATAAATGAGGCGCTTTCTGTATTGCTCCTCAAGACTTCCTAAATGAAACTGAGCCCACTTCCTGTGCCCTCTATGAATGCTGCATTAATTTCCTTCTTTTACCCTTGTGTCTTTCTTACTCCCTGCAAACATCTCCCACAGCCACTTCTCAGATTTATTTCTCATACTTTCATGCTTCTCAGATCTTCGCTTCTGAGGCACTTTGTAATTAAGTATTCCCAATGCTAAATGGCTTTAGATGCAAACAATGTTTTTGAATCCCTAATTCCAAGATCGTGACTTGTTCCAATTGGACAGCTGTTTCGCATATGGCAAGGAATAGATAATCTTCCCTTTGTGCTTACACTATCTTTATATGACAGGTGGATTTTTCTCAGAATGTCGGTTTAATTTTAAATCGATATTCACAAATTAACACTTATTTCAAAGTGTTAAGTTGAGAACACATGTGGGCTTATTAAAAAACAATTGAATGTGACACCATTCACAAGTGGCTTCTGTACTGTTGCCTCTTGAAGGGTAAGGTGGAGAAGGTGTCTGTGATCTTCCACAGTGTCTGTGGAGGTAATCACATAACAGAAGAGATTTGTCACTGATGCAGCTTGATATGTTGGTCTCAGTGAGCCGAGCTGTGTGGGCAGGAAGGGTTACCACCAGTGGTAAACTACAGTAGAACTTTCGACTTTTTATTTTATTCTACCTGTGTTTATTGTGTATGTCTGTGTCTGTCTGTCTGTCTAAGTTTGTTTATGTTATTGTGATGACGCATATCTAGCATTAGAGGACAAGGCCAAAATGTTGTCCTCCAGAGTTGCCAATCTTGTTTATTACTTTAATTTTTTTTTTTGTGTGTGTATGTGGTAACATTTTGTTGTGTTTTATGGGTTGATGGAGTATTTTCTTTGCAGCCTGTATTTGGAGATTATAGGACAGTTTGCAGGAGTCAGCTCTTCCTGGGGATCCATAAGCCAGGATGTCATCTTGGTAGGCTTAACACCTTATGAAACAGAGTCCACTTCACAGGCTTCCAAGCTTACTTTATTGAGACAGAGTCCTCGTCATTGAATGTTTACCTAATCAAATAGGCTAGGGTGGCTTTTCAGCAAACCCAGAATCTTCTTGCCTATGCCTTCCTGGAACTGAGATTATAAGCAGGTACCACCGTGCTAGACTATTTTTTTTTTACATAGATTTGACGAGTATAAGCTCAGGTCCTTGTGCTTGTACACCAAACACTACTGACTTAAACACCTCTTCAGCCTATTCTCACGTGGCACTTTTTTAAACGAACTTAATTCTTATTCTAAATAAGCAGGGTGGGTGGTTTCACGCCTTTAATCCTAGCACCTGGGCGGCAGAGGCAGGCGGCTCTTTCTCTGAGAGTTCTAGGCTAGCCTGGTTTACAGATGAGTTCCGGGACAGCTGAGGTTACAGTGGCGAACCTGTCTGAAAAGACCAAAAAAACAAAAAAACAAATTTTTTTTTTTTTTTTTTTAAAGTTTTTCATACAATGGTTCCTAATCCATTTTAGAGCCTGCCCTCTCCATGCTCTAACCCTGTATCAGAGCTCATGCATTACAATATTTATGTTAAATTCCTCTCCAGTCAAACTTAAAACCCATGTCTTTCTGTGTGCCACATCATCCACTGGAGTCTAGTCAGCAGATCTAGGAATCTAGATAAGGCATGTCCTTCCTCACCAGCATGTGATCAACGTCTCCCGTAGTTCTAAGGCAGGGCCATCCCCCTCGATCCCATTTAGTCTCTCCACTTGAACCGTGTCTGAGTCATCATGGGCTTTGTGCTTGATGCCAGCCAACATCGCCACAAGTTCACATGTGCAAGCTTTCTGTGTCCTGAAATCCTCTGCTCCCCTATGTTCATGTACCACAGGCTCTGGCTCTTACAATTTTTCCGTCCCCTCTTCTGCAGCAATCCCTGAGCCAAAACATGTATAGCTGAACCTTCACACCTAAGATTTGTGGAACATAAACAGAGAATTGAGGGGCACGGGAGTTAAATTGGTGCATTCCCTCAATTCTTCTACCAAGTTGATAAACTTCCTGTCTTCTGTGGAGGGTGATGCACATAGAAGGCCTCCAAAATGGCTCAACTTTTTGTGTGTTTGTTGGTGTATTTTAGCTATCTTTAATTTGCTATTTTGCCTGTATTATGAATAAGGTTCAACCTCTTTTCACACTGGTTAAGATTTTTTTGTGTAGGGGATGGTAGAGTTGGCTCAGAGGTTAAGTGTACCGACGTCTCTGCAGAGGACCAGGTTCATTCCCGAACACCCACACGACTGGCCAACTTTTAAAGGATGGGAGCCTCCAGAGTGTTGTGTTCTAGTAGGATTTCCATATTACTTATTTTATTTTACATGTGTAGGGTGTGTTTACTGGATGTGGCTAAGGGTGTCGAGTCATGCAATACCTACAGAGTTCAGAAGAAGGATGTTCAGTATTCTGGAACTGTAGTTATGGATCAAAGTTACGTCCTTGGCCAGAGCAGCCAGCACTCTTCCTGCTGACATCTCGTTCTTTTCTCTTTTTTCTTATTTAATTTTATTTATTTACCTGTATGTGTCGGAAGTACTGGCAGCCAGCCTGAAATTCTGCTGCATCCCGTGTCGTGCAATGCCGCGGAAGTCGAAGAGAGACGAGTCGGATTCCCCTGGAACAAACTGGAGTTCTCCTGGAATTGAGAGTTTCAGACGGTTCTCGGCAGGCATGTGGGTGCTGGGGGCCTGAAACCCGGGTCTCTCTGTCAAGAGAGGTCGGCGCTCTCGAACCGTATGTCCATCTCTCAGCCCCCTGCGACCATCATCGATACCACCCACTTCCCCAAACAAATTTCTCTCAAAATGGCAAAAACACTTATAATAAACTAACAAGACACCATCCAGGAACTGTGAGATAGAACTAAGGCGGTAAACCAGTAACCTGAGAAGACTAGATTTGAAACATTGAAAAAAATTCCAGCACTGTAAGTATTCCCACCTAACGTGCCCAGGTCAGTAAGTCATGGATTCCAGAAAGCCAACCCAAAGTAGAGTTTTTGAGCAACCTTTAATCATCCTGTACGCATTCCTGCAATCGCGAAAGAATTACTGGAAACATTCCTGCAATTATGCCGCCTGGAGGCAAGACTACAGGTCCCTGGTTTCTTCGGCAATTTCTTCGATAGCAGCTACAGGTCACCTAGCCTGACCTCCAACTTCCTGGCCTCCGCTTCCTTGTATTGCCCATTCCATTGTAAGGTCTGGGATTAAAATTGCTCTTCAAGCCATTTAATGCTGGGTCATCCTGGTCCTACGACAGGCAGGCAGCCACCCCGCTCACAATAAATCCCAGGTCATCTTTATCCCATCCCTGTAGACTTTTGTGCTGGCTCTCACCTCAGTATCAACCTAACACTATAGACCTTAAACTGCCTGAATAAAGCAGTTACACTAACAGCCAGTCACTAAGAAATAAAGGCATCGTCCTCAATCAGTGAATTCACTTAACCATGTAATTTTTTAAATGGCAGGTTTATTTTTCAGTGTTAAGAGTAATATATACATGCTGATACATTTTAGAAGAGTAGACAATTATAAAAGGTTATCTTAGGATGATGGACACACAAAAGATCCCTACCAACCTAAGGGTTCATTAATGGACTGTGCTAAAAGCATGTTATTTTTTATACTTCAATCATTTTATTTCAATCAAAATTACTTTTGTCCTTTCTCTAATGATTAGTCTACAATTTGTTATGTTGCTTACCTTCGCATTTTTTGTTTGTGTTTTGGTCTTTTCAAGACGGGGGTCTCCTGTGTAGCCCCAGCTGTCCTTGACCTTCTTCTGTGACTCTATGGCCTGGTTCCTTGTGAACTCACAAAAGATCCACCTTGCCCTGCCTCCCGAGTGCTAGGATTAAAAGGTGTGCCCCACCACACACAGCTTACCTTAGCATTTTATACCTAAGATTCCAAATCCCCATAATCGGAGTACAGTTCGAGCAAATATGAGTCACTGAGGAAATCTGTAACACCAAGTTATTATTCCTTTCCCCACTTTTTCTTTGGTGCACTTGTCTATTGTAAATCTCTAAATCATATTCCTGAGAGGTTAAGATTCAAATGTAACAGCGCTTTCTGACTCATGGCTTTCAAAGGAAAACATGTACTCTCCCAGGCCTCCCAGCCATGCCAGGTGTTATGAGACTGTGAAACCCTCTTAGCCTCCCATGTTTCCCATCTCAAAGCTTCTGTTTCTCCTCTTTCCTCCTCTGCTTCACTGAATCCTCACTATTCCTTTCAACTAGTCTGCCTTTCTTACTATTGTCTTTTCTTCAAACATACCACGTAAGTCATCATAAGTAGAACAAAATTAAAAAGAAGTTAAGTTATATTCCACCCAAGTTATTATGAACTAATTAACAAATAACCTTTTAAGGTTAGTAAACCATGAATCTATAATAAATTGACCTTTGACACAGATGAGCAACACAGGGGAGAAATGAAAGCCTTTCCAATGAGTGCTGAAAAACAATATAACCACATACTGAATATTATAACAGTATCGTATTATCTTACATTGTATGGAAACATAGTGCTCTCAAAATGCATTAAGTAGTTAAAATATGTAAGGTAAAAATCTGTTTTATATTGTTCTGAGCAAATGTTTGGGTAAGATACAAAACCCAAAAGATAGTAAGTTTTTGAGTTCCATTACATCTAGCAACATCTGATTCATAGCACCATTTTGTTCTAAACTTATGAAATTAAGTATTCTCCTGTTTGTGTTCTCCTGTTTCTCCACTACGAAAGAGAGACACCAGTTCGTCAATGTTGCTAGGACTCTGGCTGGCATGCACTAAAGGAAATTTTGCCTCCTGAAGGAAATTCCATTGAAAGAAAAGAAATTCCAACACAGGGAGTCTGCTTTGTATGTAAAGTACCACCAGTAGGCTGGTAGATGCCTTTGCTTTTGTGATTCCAGTACTGTCTTAAAGTTCCATCTGACTTGAGGAAACTTGAGGAGTTGGAGCTACACTTTCCTTTTCTATGAGTCATGTGATATTTCCTCTTGAGGATGTCAAATGGAACAAACTTAATCAGTATTATTGTTGAAGAAACAGAGAAAGCTCAGTAGAACTATGAGCACTATCAAACCCAACACATTTTGAAGACATTCTCCAGCAAAAAAGGGCACATTCTTTTATCTAATCATTGATATCAGTTACTGTGAAAACGTGTGAATTGCACCCATTTGATTAATGCCATTGGTGCCTGGATCTCTGAGAAGTGGTTTTTCTTGTATGATTTCAACTCCGCCTTGTATAGTCCCTATATAGAGTTAGATGAATTGCAGCAGCTGAAAAGATGAAGGAGCTTTAAGTGTCTGCAAGAAAGCCTTTTGGTAAAAATTGGCCTGTACAAAAATATCAGTTATAATCAAAGGGTGCGGGCAAACACAAAAAACTTGCGGCACAAAAAAAACGGTGGGAGAGAGTGCTATTCATTTCTAATTCCAACTGTTAATTACCCCAAAATATATACATTTCTACTTATATTTTTGGCATATTATGATTTAATCAAAACATGGCCTGTTATAAGTTAAGGAAAAACATGTTCAATTCACAGTGTATTTTTAACAGTATAATACTCCTGACAGTTTAGAACCATAAGACATAGAAGAATAATAGAGAAACAGACAGCATTTAGTGTCACAGAAATATAAATATCTTAAATTAGGTGCCATATGACAGAGAGCTATAATTATTCGACCCATTTGATGTTAGATTTAAAAATAAAAATCTGAGCTGCTTCCTGCAGTTCAGCTGGCCAACACCGTTCTGTAAGATGGTTAAAATAAATGGGGCGTTTGTATGGACTATCCTACTATCCAGTAACCTTTAGGTAAACATCAGTTCAGTGAAGATATGCAGTATTTACTTGATGGTGTAGAGGATGTGGCAAGATATGTATTAAACATCTCTGAGAGTGCGGGTTGTGGCGGCGATGGTCCTTTACGCCTAGCACATGGGGGCAGAGGCAGGAGGGATCTTTGTGAGTTCCAGGAGCAGTGGATACAGGAGACCCTGTCTTGAAATAACAACAAGATATAAATGTATGAGAGTAATATTCAGTATTATGTAAGTTATGTTGAGAAAAATGGGCTTCATTTGTGAATCTTGCCCCCTCTGCAAAATGGGAGTAGAAAAATAATAGTTTTTAATCAAAAAAGATTCGTTTAATGATTATTAGCAAACTTATTCTTCTTATAAAACATAATACTATATACTTATTGTATGTAAATGAAATACCACACTTTATATTATAGGTAGTTTCAGGTACTACCTTTTATTCATGTAACCTTTAGTGGATGGTAATTTAGGAGTTCTGTCTTCTGATCCAGCCTGTGTCCTGCCTTTATAACCATTACTTCAAATAATATTTGCTACAGAGAATATATTCCAGAAAGTAACAGAATGCTGTAACATAGTTACTATAAACTAGGACCATTATAAATATGGTTGTTAGGGGCTGGAGAGATGGCCTCAGTTACGAGTGCTGACTATTCTGCAGAGGACCCAAGGTTCATCCAATCACCCACATAGTCGCCTGAGAACCATCTTTAAACTCCCTTCATGGAATCCGAGCACCCTTCTTGCAATCCCGTGGCACTGCATACAGAGGTGCACCAACACTCATGCAGCACAGTCATTCATACATAAAAAAGACAATAAATTAAAAAATAGTGCTATCACTGCCCCTAGACTACACTCCTTCACTCCTTTTCCTCTTTACACCCAACCAAGTGGGAAAATGTCTTTGAACCTATTCTGAGAAGATAGGGGAAATTATGTGTTGTTTTCTGACTAGCAGAACAAGCCTAACTTGTGAGAATCACTTCACTGCTGTGATTCTTATGCACTTTGAGAAATGGAATTAATGAAAACAGTCAATCAAACATCATAATATAAACTTAGGGAAAATATCATCTAATATACAAGAATCTTTTAAACTACTAGCATGTAAGACATTACTAATACAAATAAGATGCCATTTTGCCCAAAATCTTTGTTTGTTTTTAAAAATAAGTTCAAGCCAATTTCACAAATACTTATTAGGCATTTTTATAGCCCTGGCACACAGCACCGTTTTGGGAAACTATGTTTTTAAAGATATTCAAGGCAAGGTATTTCTCTCGTGGAAGCATGCTTTAATAGAGAATAAATGAGTTACTACCCAAGAGAGACATCAGAAGTCTATTACTATTATCTGTTTGCTCACTGATTTCTAGACATGATAACAGCATGATGGAAGAAAAGCTTAATATTTTCTAACAACTCTCATCCTCTCATAGGAACAACAAACTGAACAACTGACCAAGGCAGAAGCACCTTCAAATGCATCACAGAATCCAGATGAAGGAATGCAGCGTCTAGTATAGCCCAGCAATAAGCATGCACTGATGAACTCGAGGAAGACTGTTTTATGTTATCCTTGATTCTTCCCAAAATGCAGAGAACACATACTGCCAAAATACATGATGCTTTGGCAATAGGAACAAAGTAAACTCATGCATTTTCTGCAAACCACAGCATCATGCTGGTCCCAGAGAAACCTTATATCAATGTGGTTCTCACAGCATTAGGACACTATTGTCCCGAAAGACAGTCTTTAAGTTTACTTGAGGTTCAAGGCTTGGTGGAGGCTCCAGGCTTATCCCTGGTTCAGAGATGCCCCTATTGACTCTGGCTCCAGAGCCAGTCAAGAGTATAGGTCAGCCTAGTGGAGGCCAAACTCTTCAGCGGCAGCAGATTCTAGAACTGAGCTTCAAGTCCACATCAGCTACCCACAGGCTCCAGGCTGGAACCCAAAGACCAAGCCTCCAGATGCAGACCAATAGAAGTTCAGGCTGAGGATGCTCAGATTTCTCCCTTCATCATCTATGGAAAGGGTGGTCCTGTCTAAGCAACTGGACCTAGGGCCAGAGCAGCCTCCATAGATCTCAGCACCACACTAACCCTGTGGATACAGGTATCACAGGCCTTCCTACCTACCAACCCAGTCACTAGTTCCAGGTAAGCTGAGGCCCCCCAGCAATAAGAGCACCTCCAGATGAAGCACCATAATTTTGTAAATAGGCTTAAAAGCCTATTTATTCTTAAGGCCAGTCTGTGCGGATTGTAATTGGCACTTTCTTTCTTTAAAAGTGTGGACAGTAATGGTAACACGATCATGAATAAGTAGTAGATCAGACAACACTAAGGAAAGAGAATCAACCCAGTCCTAAAGAAGTGGATATCTGGGGCTGGAGAGATGGCCTAGCAGTTAAGAGTGCCGACTACTCTTACAGAGGACCCAGGTTTGATCCCCAACACCCACATGGCAGCTGAGAACCGTCTTTAACTCCAGTTCTGACCTCCGTGGCATTGCACGACACAGGTGCACAAACCTACATGCAGACAGTACATTCATACACATAAAAATAAAATTAAAAAAATCAACCTAAAATAAAGCTGGGCTTGGTGGTACACGCCTTTAATCCCAGCACTTGGAAGGCAGAGGCAGGCAGATCTCTGTGAGTTCAAGGCCAGCCTGGTCTACAGAGTGAGCTCCAGGACAGCTGGGACTAAAATGAGACTGTCTCAAGAAAAAGGCCAAAAAACTAAATAAAAAAAAGAGAAGTGGATATCTATTAATTTCCTCATAAAGAAATGTTTATACTTTTGTGTGTGTGTGTGTGTGTGCGCGCGCGCGCACGCACGCACGCACATAGGTGCTCTGGCAAACATATGCAGATCAGAGGACAAGTTTTGGAAGCCAGTTCTCTCTAGCATGTGTGTCCTGGCATTGTCAGACCTGGTGGCAGCCACCTTTTCCCACTGATCCATCTCACTACCCTCCTCCTTTTAAGAATGTGTTTAGCGGGCTGGAGAGATGGCCTAGTGGTTAAGAGCACCGACCACTCTTGCAGAGGACCCGGGTTTGATCCCCAGCACCCACATGGTGGCTGAGAACCGTCTGAAACTCCAATTCCAGGAGAACTCCAGTTCCAGGGGAATCCGACACCTTCTTCTGACCTCCGTGGCATTGCACGACACGGGTGCACAAACCTGCATGCAGACAGTACATTCATACACATACAGAAATAAAAAATTAAAAAAAAATGTGTTTAGCTTAAATTATGATTGATCAGCTTAAATTAGCTGTGACCTAAAAGACAACATAATTAAGAACAATAGTGACAGCATACAGAATGGAACACAAAAGCAAAGTTAATTATTTTAGAAAAATCAAGCATATATTATAGAGATTAAGAACAATCATGCCAGGCATGGCGATGCAGACGTTTAATCTCAGCATTTTGGAGGCAGAGACAGGCAGATCTCTGTAAGATGGAGGAGTCCAGCCTAGTTAACATAGTGTGTTCCAGGCCACCTGGGGCTACAGGGAGGCTGTATCTCAAAAAGACAAAAAAAAAATTGATCTGGAAATTTTCATAAATCTCAAAGACAATGCTTTTGACAAAAAACTTCTAGAGACAATTAGGAGTTTGAGTAAAATGGTGAGATACAAAATTAACATGGACAAATCAGTATCGTTTCTTTATACCAATAACAAGCAACAGGAGAAGGAATACAAAGATTCCCATTCACAATAACCCCGCAAAAAATAAAATATCCAGGAACAAACCTGAGTAAAGACACAAAAACTGTCTACGATGAAAACTTTAATTCCGTGAAGGAGATTGAAGAAGATACCAGAAGATGAAAGGACCTCCCAAGCTCATGGATAGGAAGAATTAATATAATAAAAATGACCTTCCTACCCAGTAATACACAGAATCAATGCAATCCCAATTAAAATCCCCATGACCTTCACAGATCTAGGGTAAAAAATCCTAAAGTTCATATGGAAAAGCAAAACATGCCTGATAGCCAAAGCAACCCTAAGCAAAAAGAGCAATGCAGGGGGGATTACTATACTAGACTTCAAACTATACTACAGGCCTATAGTCATAAAAACAGACCATAGATCAATGGAACAAAATTAAAAATCGGAACCTGAGCACATCCAATTTCAGCCACCTCATATTTGACAAAGGGGCCAAGAAGGAAAGACAGCATATTCAACAAATGGTGTTGGCAAAACAGGCCTTCCCTCAGGACTGATGGCTGTGTGCTTTTGTCCCTGGGGGAGGTGTTTGTGTGTATGCATGTGAGTGTGTGTTGTGTGTGCGTTTTTGTGCGGGGGTGGGGGGAGGGGGTCTTGAGTGTGGTGGGGTTAGTGGGCCAGGTGGGGGTTGAGCTTGGGATTGCTAGGGGCCCAGCAGTCTACCCAGCCCCTGCAGTGGACCAGCTAGTCAGCAGGAACCCCTGGGGGGCCGGCCCGCCCTCACCCCCATGGCTGGGGGTGGGGCTAGGGATGGAGTGGATAACCAACAGAGACAGGGATGATTTCTTCCTGGGCCCAGTGGGAAATTCCCAGGACCTGAGTCCCCTGGGTCTCTAGGCCCTCGGGTTACTCCCGCCCCACTGGAGCACACCATCTGAGGTGGAATGGCAGCCATGAGGTTCTCCTGCTTCTCCAAGCAAAGAAAACAGTTCCCAGGCTGGGAAGCTCTGGGAAGGACCCAGTGGAAATGTCCCTTGGTCGGTCCGTCCTTCCTTGCCTGCATACTGTTGGCGGGCAGTCACTTTGTCCCGCCAGACGAGAAGCTACAGAGCTAGCCTGGTCTGTTTCCGGTGGTCCAAGGCCATGGGGCAGTGGGATTAGGGGTGGCGGCTGGACGCCATATAGCCTGGTCTGTCAAGTCCAAGGCCCTGCCTGCCGGTGGCCAGGACAAAAGGAAGAAGGAAGCGGTGGTTTGAAACTGCCATCCCGCCTGCCTCCTCAGCTCCGGGAGCCTCGGGCACTGGGGGCGCAGGGTTCCACGTGCCCACCGACTCGGACCTGGCACCCAAGGGCCCACTGGCACATCTGAGGCAAGCAGCTGCAGGCTGCCTTTGTCCTCTGTCCTTGGCGCTCGTGCTCACCTGGGCGGGAGGGGGATGTTGGCAGCTTCTGGGGGCCAGAGGAGCGATGGGCCTGTGGAGGGTGAGCACTGGGGGGCAACTTCGCCCCACCGGCCCCGCATCCCGCTATGGAGACCCAGACCCCGGCCCAGAGAGATGGCAGTACCCCAGTGTGTCCCCTGAGTGTCCCGTGTCCCTGCGTGTCCCCGGGCGGTGGGCAAAAGCCTTGAAGAGAGCGGGCCATCTTCCGTTACCCGCCATCAGCGAAATCACCTGCACCCCAGAAGACAGCCCCTGGGCCAGAGCAAGGCCACCGAGCGGACAGCCAGCCATTCCTCCACCCATGGCACCATCCTTCTCCACCGGCTCCTCACTGGACAGGGCCAAATGCGGTGACCCTCCCCGAACCATCTCAGCAGTTGAGGCCCAAAACAAGAGGGTGAGAGAGAGAGAGAGAGAGAGAGAGAGAGAGAGAGAGAGAGAGACAGACAGACAGAAAGCAAGAGAGAGACTGAGACAGAGACAGCAAGAGAGAGAGACAGACATAGAAAGCAACAGAAAAGAGAGCGTTAGGGAGACAGACAGAGAGAGGAGAGGGAGAGAAAAGCAAGAAGCAGGAAGCCAGCTGCAGTGCGGCTGTGGAAAGAAGGAAGAGGACGAGTGGGGGTGAGGGGCTAGGGCATGCCCCATTGGGTGGTGGCTGAGGATGGGGAGAGAAAGAAGGCCCAGGAGTGGTGCTCCCTCCTCCACACTCAGGGCAGGTGGTGTTGTGGCCCCAGCCTGGCCACAAGCAGGCTCTTGGGGAGGCTCAGGGAAGGGCTCAGGGACTAGGGACATACCAATCTGAACGTACTGAATGTCCTTTGTTCTCCGAAGCTAAGCAGGGCTGGGCCTGGTTAGTACTTGGATGGGAGACCACCTGGCAATACTGTGTACAGTCGGTTTTTTGGCACCCCAGGAGGGGACTCTTGAGCTTTCGTCTACCTACCCAGCCTGCCCACCCTCCAGCCCCTTCCTCCAAAGGCGCTCCTCCCACCAATCCCTTGCCTTGTGGCCAGACAAGGCACCTCATCTCTTCTGCACTGGGTTCCTGCCTGGGTGCCTTCGGTGCACAGCCGAATTCCTCAGAGTGCCAGTGTCTCCTAGGCTGACAGCCTGCCTATGCACACGGGTCCTGGACCCTGCCCATGCACTCGGGTCCTGGACCCTGGGCAGCTCAGGGGATTGGACTTCGGAAACCACCAAAGCAGTGTCTCCCTGCATGCTGGCCTGCCTGCATGCTGGCCAGCCTGCCTGCCTGCCCTGCATCCCTCACCACCACCACCACCACCACCACCACCACCCATTCTCTCCTCTCCTCCCCACCAACCATCTACCACCCGGGGGACCTGACCGCAATTCTGCTCACTTGCAGGCCCCACCAACAGCCCCAGCCTTCCCTCAGGACTGATGGCTGCGTGGCACAAGCCACCCAGCCGGGATGACTTTCACCTGTGGGAGAATCAAAGTCTTGCACAGGAGGGTACAGATTAGGCGAAATAAATGAATATGACACCAGAGAGAGTTTTTGAATCTAGTGCACCTTTACTGAAATCAAATTAAGTTTTTATACAGGCAGGCAAAACGGCAAGCAAAGCTGCTGGCGTAACAGGCAGGAGCGGGGAAGGGTTGAGGTGACAGGCAGGGGATTTGCATATCCTAGGGAGCACAGGGCTTATTGCCTTTGCAACTTGCACCTGGGCTGCAAGGCCAACTTTTAGATAAATTTGTACATCAATGAAAGTTTTTACTGCTCACACTGTCTTGATAAGCAATAAAACAGTAGTCTTAGAATCACAAGCCATTAGCAGTCTTTGTCTCTTTCGAAGTTCCAATTAGTGTTTTTCTCATCCTTCCAGGGGCTAGAGCTTTCTCAAGGCTTTTTGTTATCTCTAGGTTGTGATTTAAGTTGCAAGCCTGAGAAAGGGGGCCTTTCAGCTCTCCATAAATTACACAGTGTTTTTCTTAAAGGAGAAATCCCTGCCAAGTGCCTTTAACTAAGTGTTACACTTTAATATGTATAACTGTAACTAAACTTTATCTTACTAGTTTTATTAGATGTAGCTTTCTGCTTAAAGGACTGAGTTTTATTATTATTAAGTTTGGAAGGACATTTTTATTATTAGTAACTAACCTATGATCTCACTTAGTGTAATGCCTACAATATACTTTTAGGATAAAGGAGCCTTTAAATGTTGTATCTCTGTATGATTTTACTTAGGTTCATGAGGCTTCTGTTTGCCTGAATTGTTTTTAAACATATTTAACTGTCCCTTATCTGGGACTGAGGTCGTGCTGAGCTCGGGAGGGGTGTCAAAAGGCAATGTACAAAGTCCAACACTCATGAAGCATAACATCTTTGTAATGCATCGTGATCTTAGAAGCTGAGACCGGGTACTCTGTCACTGACCACCAGGGAGCTTAACCTCATGAGGTTCTTATCTTCTCGTCCGTTGTTACACAGACGACGCCGGAGTTGGTGTGACAGCTTCATGCTTTTGTCCCCGAGGGAGGTGTTTGTGTGTGTGCATATGAGTTTGTGTGTTGTGTGTGTGTGTTTGTGTGCGGGATGGGGGAGGAGGTAGAGGAGGGGTCTTGAGTGAGGCAGTGTTAGTGGGCCAGGTGCGGGTTGAGCTTGGGATTGCTAGGGGCCCAGCAGACTACCCAGCCCCTGCAGTGGACCAGCTAGTCAGCAGGAAGCCCCGGGGGCCGGCCCACCCTCACCCCCATGGGTGGGGGTGGGGCTAGGGATGGAGTGGATAACCAACAGAGACAGGGATGATTTCTTCCTGGGCCCAGTGGGAAAGTCCCAGGACCTGAGTCCCCTGGGTCTCTAGGCCCTCGGGTTACTCCCGCCCCACGGAAGCACACCATCTGAGGTGGAATGGCAGCCATGAGGTTCTCCATCTCCAAGCAAAGAAAACAGTTTCCAGGCGGGGGAGCTCTGGGAAGGAAAGCTGGAAATGTAAGTTGGTCGGTCGTTCCGTGCTTGCATATGTCGTGTTGGCGGCCTGTCAGGTTGGCGGCCAGACAAGAAGCCAGGGAGCCAGCCAGGTCTGTTTCAGGTGCCGCCAGGCCATGGCGCTGTGGGATTCGGAGTGGAGGCTGGATGCTGGGGGTACTGCCATCTCTCTGGGCCGGGTCTGGGTCTCCGTCGAGGGATGCAGGGGCTGGTGGCGCGAGGTTGCCCCCCAGTGCTCACCCTCCACACGCCCATTGCTCCTCTGGCCCCCGGAAGCTGCCACGCCCGCCCGCCCAGCTTAGCTCAGAGCCCAGGACAGAGGACAAAGGCAGGCCTGCACCTGCTTGCCTCACAGGCGCCAGTGGGCCCTTGGGTCCCAGGCCCAAGTCGGTGGGCACGTGGAACCCTGCGCCCCCAGTGCCCAAGGCACACCTGGCTGGAGAGCCAGGAGGGATGTCCTGCTCACACCACTGGTTCCTTCTTCCTTTTTGGCTTGGTCACTACAAGGCATGACCTTGGACTTGACAGACCAGGCCAGTCGGCATCCATGCAAGCATGGACGGACAGACCAACTTACCTTTCTAGCTTTCCTTCCCAGAGCTCCCCGGCCTGGGAACTGCTTTCTTTGCGTGGAGAAGCAGGAGAACCTCATCTCATCGCTGCCATTCCACCTGAGACTGTGTGCTTCCGTGGGGCGGGAGTAGCCCGAGGGCCTCGAGACCCAGGACTCCTCTGGTCCTGGGACTCTCCCACTGGGCCCAGGAAGAAATCATCCCTGTCTCTGTTGGTTATCCACTCCATCGCCTCCCCACCCCCACCCAGGGGGGTGAGGGCGGGCCGGTTTTCTCCTGGACAGCTCCCCGGGGGTTCCTGCTGACTAGCTGGTCCGCTGTGGTGACTGGGTGGACTGCTGGGCCCATACCACTCCCCAGCTACACCCGCATCTCCCGCACTCACCCTGCCACACTCACGACCCCTCCCCCGCCCCACCCCCACCCCTGTACACACACACATACACACACACACACACACACACACACACACGCACACACCTCCCCCGTGGTCAAAAGCACACAGCCATCAGTCCTGATTGCAGGCTGGGTCTGTAGTTGGGGCAGGCAAGTGAGCAGCTTTGGGCTTTCCGATGGGGAGGGGAGGAGGATGGTGGTGCTGGACTGCCCGGAGGATGAGTGTGGAGGATGGGTTGGAGATGGACAGAAGGCCAAGGATCACAGGAGACCACACCCCCACCCCAGGCTTCCAGGTGCCAACCCTCCCACCTCACCAGTCAGATCCCAGGAGCCCAAGGTCCAGAGTCAGAGGGGTGTCAAGTGTTGCCACCCTGCAGCACTGTGATGCCCATGCATCACACACCTGCCCCTGCTCACATACCTCAGAGACCCAGGGAGGGGGAGAGGGAGAGTCAGAGGTAGAGGGAGCGGGGACTCCTGTGGTCCTGTGCAGCCCATGGATGGGGAGAGTGTGTCCTGCCCCACTGGCCTGCTGCGGGAGGCCCCTCCCTCCAAAGAGCACCCTGCCATCCTTCGGTTGGATGGCCAGGCCTTGGTCAGGTCCCTGGAGTGGGAGATGGTTGGTGGGGAGCAGGGGAGAGAAGGGGTGGTGGTGGTGGTGGTGGTGGTGAGGGATGCAGGGCAGGCAGGCCCCTGATAGGTTATCTAATCCCAAATGGTCATCCCTGAACACATGTACACACAAGTACCAGAATGGAGTCAGTGCATTATAGATGTGTGTGTGTGTTTACTTATGAATTTTGTACACATATGTAACAATACTGCAGAAGAGGATAAGCAAATGACAGGGAGTTGGGGGACAAATGAGAAGGGTGGGAGGGAGAGTGGGAGGGGTCAAAATGACGTAAATATATACTCATGTATGATATTCTCAAAATAAATAAAAATTTAAGGACTGGTCTGCTGGGTGCTACCTGTCCTTAAGAACCAGGTGGGCTCAGCTTCCCTGTCTGTGCTGGGAGCTCCTCTGAATATTGCAGACTTCTGCCTGGGGGTCCGTTCACAAGGGGACAAATAAGGCCGGGTTAGTCTATTAATATTCAGCCAAATACCAATAAAGTCCTGTTCAAAATGATTTATTAATCATATTGCTCTTCTTTTCTAAAGCCAGGAACAATTCAAAGGAGCCATGGCTTGTGCTGCTGGGGCCACCACACGGATAAAGATCAAATTGCTATCTCCGGTGTACTTGGAAAATTAATTCGAAAGTCTTTTCTTCTGTGTTCAGTATAATGTGATAAACAGTTACTTGGGGAAATCAGGGCCTTGGTTAGCATGGTGGCATTTATCAACAGGTGTCTCTGTTTCTGTGAAACAGCTAACTGACAGTTCTACCCATGCTCTTTCTTCCTCTAAAAATGGTCTCAACGAAGTGCCGTGTCCTCTGGATAAATGCTTTGCTCCATTTCTCAAGCCACCCTGTGCACCTTGGGAGTTCCAGGGTCTGTGTCTGCAAACTGGCGGAGTGACGCCCCGAAGGAGCAGACCCCGAAGAAGCACTCCTGTATTTCAGGAGTGCCCCGGAGCCTTGCAGACCTGTGTGTTCAGAGCTCTAAACTCTCAACCTGCCATGTTTTCACTGGAGGGCTTCAAAACATGGCTGTCCTAGTGTGCAGCTGGGGGCAAAGGGGCTGCAGCTGCAGGGAAGTTGGGGCTGAAGGGGCTCTAGAGGGTCTGTCCACTGCTGCCACACTCCCAGGAGGACACAGACTGAGGAAGCCAGTGAACTAGTGACTTGCTCTCCATCCCCCAGAGGCAGGCAATGGGGGAGGGCTCTGCAAGTGTCACAACAGACCTGTTGGGAAGGCATGCTTTGCCTAAGTGCTGTCCTGGCACAGTGATGTCAGAGCAACCAACCTGCCTACCATGCCCTCCTCGATCCCTCTTGGACTTGGAAAACCAGCTGCAATCCACTCCTGTCCGCCCAGGGGAAGCTGGGAAGCAACGCGGCTTTGGACTTGAGGCCGCTTTCTTCCTTCACTGGTGTTTGTTTACTTTTGCTGGAAAGCCATTTCTCCATCTCATCTTCTCAGCACTCTCCTGAAGCACATGGCTTCCCCTGTGCAACCTCCTCATGTGTGCTCACCCCTGTGCACACACTCATGTGCACACCTTACACATGCAGACACCCCCACCACACACAGCGCATAAACATACATACACCTCACATACACCACACACATACACACACACTCACACCTCACACACACCTCATAAATACCATAAGCACACCTACTTCACACCCACCACACACCCCTCACATTCATACACACAGATACAGCTCACACCCACCACACAATAGACACCTACACACACACACCTCACACACCACAGATCATACCATACACACACACACACAAACACACACACACACACACACACACACACAGGCCTGCACTTTGCTGTAGTTTGGAGGTTGTCTTGTGTTAAGTCAGGCGTGGTCCCCACAGCAGCACTTTTGGGAGGGGTGAGGCCTTCTGGGAAGTGGGTTCTTGGTGGTCAGCTGGCAAGGACACTGCAAGGCCTGCTCTGTGCCCTCTGGGCTCCCTGGCTCTCCCTAAGCATCCCGTTCTGCCATTGCTCCATTACTAGACGCCACCCTTGCTAGAGGCCAAAGCTGAGGGGGCCTGACCTTGGATGGGAGGTTTTAGAATAGTGAACTCAAAACAATCCCTTCCTATTTATAAGCTAATTCCCTCAGGTGTTTAGTTATAGCAATGCAATGCTGACTGACGCGTGTATTCTCATATACACTCACACCCCCACAGTCACACAGATGCCCACGCACATTGACTCTGACACACAAGCTCTTACCTTCTGCCCCACTCCAATCATCCTCTCTTGCTCTGTTCCAAACGCTGGAATTTCCCAGGCATTATTTCTTTTTCTTCTAAAATGACAGCTTGGTGATGAAGAAAGTGTCAATCAAATGTTTCCCGTCACTCATGCTTGTTCCTGTGTTGTAGAAGGATAGACATTACCATAAGTGCTAAATAAATTCAACTTGGAGAGGCATCAAGTGGAAGCCCAGTGGTCTGGGAAGTCACTGAGGACCTGGGGAAGGGGTGCTCAGAGGATTCATAGAGGGCGGAGATGGGTGGATGGCTTCTTGGGGTCCAGCTCTCAAGACGAGGCTTTTAACTGATTTGGGGTTCTGAGCTGGTATTACTCAGCCCTGAGACAGGGTTTTCAGAGCCCGAGGGGCAGGCACACCCTGTGATCTGCTCAGCAGCACAGCCATGCTCTCTAGGGCTCAGCTCTGTCTGCTGCCAGCTGGGACGAACAGAAGGTCAACACTCAACTGAATCCAAAACTTGTCTTCCGTAGGCTATTGATTCTTTGATATTTACTGAGATTTGCTTCTTGGAATGTCAATAGATGATTTTTAAACCTCTCTATGTGTGCCTGAAAAGAATTATTATTAATTATTATTTTAGTTGCAGTGTGATGTTCTTGCTCAAATCTTAAATCTAGCTCCTGAAGTAGCATAAAATTATGATGACTATGTATGTTTTCTACTTCCAAGTTCTAATTTGTTCAGTTTGAAGTTGTGTCTGGTTCATACTGGTTCTAAACTACTCTGTCCTCTTTTTTTTTTTTTTTTTTAATCAGTGGTGAATTATATTAATAATGTAGCAGGCACACCTAGCCAGGACCAGAGATGCAGCTCCAGCTTTCTCTATAGGATTTTTGTGTAATGTCTTCTCTTTCCCTGTTAATTTCAACTTCAAATCTTAGAAATGCCTCTCTGCATATCACACAGGTAAGTGTTATTTGATTCTTCCACATGATACAGTTTTTTCATTTGTCTTTTTCTTTGGAGACAGGGTCTCCGGTAGCCCCAAGCTGTCCTGGAACTCACTATGTAGACCAGGCTGGCCTTGAAATCACAAGAGCCTCCTGCTCTGCCTCCAGGGAAGGATTAAAGGTGTGCACCACCACACCCAGCCATGAGACAGTGTTAATGAGGAAGATTTAATCTAATTTCATTTCCTATGTCCATCATTATTTATGAAGGCTTCAACCTACAACTTAATTTTGTGTCTATATTTTATTGATTGTTTTTGATGTCTTTCTATTTACTCATGTTCTTTTAAAATTATATTTTTATTTTTATGAGTATGAATGTTTTTGCCTGCATATATGTAAGTGGACTCAATGTTGGGTGTCTGATCCCCTGGAACTGGATTTATGGACAGTTGTTAGCTGCCACAGGGTGCTGGGAATCAAACCCAGTTGTCTGGCAAGAGCAGCCAGTGCTCTTAACCACTGAACCATCTCTCCAGCCCCATTTACTATCTTTTAAAAACAATAGTTAAAAAAAAATTTTTTATAACTCTTAATTTCGGACTACTGGTTTGGAAGTTATAGATTTTATTCTCATTCTTTTCATTGCTAAGCCTGGTTTTTATTTTTTTAAGTTATCTTCATCTTTTTTTTGAGACAGGGTCTCCCTGTAGCTCTGGCTGTCCTGGAACTCACTCTGTAGACCAGGCTGGCCTCGAACTCACAGAGATCCGCGTGCCTCTGCCTCCCAAGTGCTAGGATTAAAGGCGTGCGTCACCACGCCCAGCATTTATTTATTTCTGTATGTGTATCAATGTACTGTCTGCATGCAAGTTTGTGTACCCGTGTTGTGCAATGCCGCGGAGGTCATAAGAGGGTGTCGGATTCCCCTGGAACTGGAGTTCTCCTGGAATTGGAGTTTCAGACGGTTCTCGGCCGCCATGTGGGTGCGGGGGTTCGAACCTGGGTCCTCTGTAAGAGCGGTCGGCGCTCTTAACCGCTAGGCTATCTCTCCAACCCCAAGTTATCTTCATTTTTAACAATTTCACGTTCAACTTTTCCACCGCAAGAGGCTGGCTTCAGCATTTCTGTTGCATGCTTCTCTCTTCCCCAGAAGGGAAGGTGGGACTCTTCTGCCCCCTTATCCTGCAGTCTCTTTCTTTGTGGTGCCCTGGTCCTGTGGTCAGGAGCCCCCTTCCGCCAGGTGCCAGGCCCTGCTGCCCCAGCTGCTTCATCCCTTCAGTGTCCCAGGTCCCTAGAGAGTTGACTTGTTTCTTCATTAAACTTTTGGCTCCACCTTGGTGGCCCAACTGCTGTTATTTCATTGGGCATTTGTATTTGCAAATTTACATTATTATAGTTTTGAAAACAAAACTCCATGTGAACATTCTCGTTTGCCTGTATTTTATGACTTCCTTTACAGGGTTCCCTTCCAGCAGACAGTGGCAACAGTAGCTGCCATCACCCGCTCTAGTGAGTCAAGAGGAGGAGGGGGCCTTGGATTGGGGTATTAATTGACTTATAAACATTTTATAGTAGTCTTGTTACAGGAAACTGAGGCATGGGACCTACCATGCCCAGAGAAGGCCCCCAAAATACTGACTGGAAAAACTGGGAAAACTTATTCCTACTGGTGGACTCAAATGGAGTTTCCTCCAGTTTTCATAGGTCCCCGACTCATTCTTTAATGGTTTCGTCATTGCTGGGTTTAAGTTATAGCCTATGTTATTGTCAGCACAGAGGCTTATGTGCCTTGCCACCACTAAAGGGGAATTCCTTCTGCAGGCGTGTTGATATTTAGGGCAGGAGTTAAGACATCCTTTAATAATAGAGAATAAAGTCAGGTGACTTAGCAAGCAAGGCAGTTGCAAACAGATGTTCCACTAAATAACTGTAGTTTTCATTTCTCAAGATAGTATTCTGTTTTAGCTTTGATTCCTTTTACAACACTCATTTTGGTAAGCATTCATAACACCTATGTAAAATGGCTACTATGCTCTAAAGTATAAAATCAATCATTGAGCAATATTAGACATACACAAAAGTGACATGAAATGCATAGGTATATTTTCTTATTCAAGCTCACTTCAGTGGTGCCTGCCTGTAATCCCAGCACTTATGAGACAGAAGCAAGAGAAGTGTGACTTCTGGGCCAGCCTGGGCTACAGAGTGACACTTTGATTTAAACAAGCAAAAAGTGGCCAGTGAGATGGCTCATTGGCTCTTGCTGTAAAAGACTAGAGACCTGAATTTGATCTCTGGAACCCATGTAGAGGTGGAAGGAGAGAGCCTACTCCAGAGTTGTCTCCCAGCCTCTGTGTACACACATCATGCACAGGGAGAGAGTGGGAGAGAGAGAGAGAGAGATAGAGAGAGAGAGAGAGAGAGAGAGAGAGAGAGAGAGAAAGATACACCCAACACACTAAACAAAATAAACCAAACAATAAAACAAAAAGAACCATTTCTAAAATGTGACACCCCTTCTTTCTCTATTGACATCTTGGTCAACACTTTTCGGAGGGTGGACTGGCTCTGCCTTCATTGAGAGCCTGGTGTCTTGGCTCAAAGATTCAGTGCGCACTCCTCTGACTCTGAGTGGGACAGGGTTATGGGTTTGGCCTGGGTGTGCTTTAGTATCTATATATGCTTTTGGAAAAAAAACTATCCTGAATTTTAGAAGAGCAATGCAAAGCTTTTTTCATTTGGACAATTTCAAATTCAGCCCCTGCCTGGCTTTTGGATAGAGTTGGTTCAAGAAAGCAGGACAGAGGCTGACAGTGGCTCAGCAGTTAGGAACATCCTGGCTGTTCCTGCGGAGGATCCAGGTTGGTTTCCCAGCACCTGCATGTTGGTTAACATCCATCCTTAACTCTAGTTCCAGGTGATCTGATGCCCTCTTCTGGCCTTTGTAGGCATTACACTCACATAGTGCACTGAAACACATTGATTCAAAACACTATACACATAAAATAAAAATAAATGAAACCTTTTAAAAAAGAAAGAACTCTGAACATATCATCCAGAGACAAGTCACAGAGGGAGGTATGAGTGTCTGGGTGAGAACTAGGATCCAGGCTGAAGGGAAAAGGATGCAGGACAGGAGCTGGCCCCTGGGGGGCTGCTATGAATGGGTGGAATTCAAGTCAAGGACAACTTCCCCAGAAGAGGAAATGGCACTAGGAAGGGAGGCTGGGGGTGGGCAGGGGTTCAGAACAGCTGAGAAAAGAACTGAAATTAGGAAATAGGAATGAAATGAGGACCCAGGCCAGAAGTGAAATGCTGCAGAGGTGTGAGCCTGCAACAGGGCCGGCATGGGGCAGCTCTGCGTCCTCCCACACTCCAACTGTGGCCCGGCCACCATCAGCACTTAGGAAAGAGCTTAGCCTGTCTGTGATCACTGTTCTCTGTAAAATGGGGATCATGACGGCGGCATCTTATCACAGCCTTGTGTTCCGAGTGATAACCAATATGCAGTGGCGGATGTGAGACACTGTGGTTGGCATATGTCCATTACGAGAATTCCTCTCTCCTGGAGCGGCTCTGGGAGACACAAACATGGTTTCTAGAACCTCTTCTGAAAGAGTTCCTCACCTTACTCTTTTGTTTCTCAGAAGCACTGGTGTGGAGGGAGACGGTGCAAATTGAAAAGCAAACTCATCTCTCAAGTCCATAAAAGAGATCAAGTACAGAGGAGAGGAGGGAGGAAGGGGAGGAGGGAGGAAGGGGAGGAGGGAGGAAGGGGAGGAGGGAGGTGGGTGCAGATCAAGCATCCTGCCCCAGAGACTTCGGAGGAATAACAGGACCCAACCATAAAATGTTTATGATGTCCTAGGAATAATTGAATAGTTCCTGGTTTGTTGTGCTGAGATTTTATGAGCCAAACAGAGGACCTTTAAAGCTTATTTTCCTTGCTCTTCAATAGGTTTAATTATGGTTGGACTTGAGGCTTGAAGTTGTTTGAAAACTTCAGATTTAAAAGGAAACCAGCCAAGAAACCCACATAACCACTGGAGTGGATATCTGTGTGAGAACTGGCTCTGCTCTGCAGGCCCCAGAGGCCTAGTCATTGGGTACTCTCAGAATTAAACCTCTACTGTCTTTACTTAGAGTCATTCAGAGGATGTCAAAGCAAATGTTCTGTGAATGTGATTTGAATGTGTCTTTAGGCGCACGGCCTCAGGGTGTTCTGTGAATGCGATCTGAACTCATCTTTATGTGCATGGCGTCAGTCCGGCTGGCACATCTTAGCAGCACGGTTCACCTGTGTCTCCTGTCTTCCCACTCACCCTGCTCTCCCTCCCCTTAGTTCTCTTCATCTCATTAGGACTTTATACTTTTCCTGCTTCCATCCAAGCACAGACCTTGCTTGGCCATTACATGTCTCTGCCCCCAATATTTTCTTTAACTGGCATTAAACCAGAGGCAAAAAAAAAGTCAGAGGGAGAAATATGGTGGCAATGAAACCACAGACTCTCTTTAAAAAATTGTGTGTGTGTGTGTGTGCCATGTTGGACATGTGGAGGTCAGAGGACATTTTGGGGGGGGTCAGTTGGTGGTAAGGGCCTTTCCCATATGTGTGTGTGTGTGTGTGTGTACCTGTGTGTGCCATGTTGGACATGTGGGGGTCAGAGGACATTTTTGGTGGTAAGGACCTTTCCCATGCGTGTGTGTGTGTGTGTGTGTGTGTGTGTGTATGTGTGTGTGCCAAGTTGGACATGTGGGGGTCAGAGGACATTTTGGGGGGGTCAGTTGGTGGTAAGGGCCTTTCCCTGTGTAACCATCTTGGAAGCCCAGGATTTCTAAATAAAAATCTTCCTAGGAAAAGATTATGGGGCTGGACAGATAGATGGCTCAGCAGTTAAGAGCACTGGTTGTTCTTGCAGAGAACTGGGGTTTGAATCCCAGCATGCAGGCAATACACTCATACACAAAAAATAATAAAAAGGAAAGGATTATATATGAATCAAAAATTGAGAGTTTTCCATATGTCCTGATTAAGATTAGAATCAGAGGCTTAAAGAGACGGGTTAGCAGTTAAGAGCACTGACTGCTCTTGCAGAGGACCTAGTTGGATTCCCCAACACCCACATGTTGGGTAACAACCATCCGTAACTAAATTTCCAAGGGATCTGAAACGCTCTCTGACATCCACAGGCATTATACAATATGGATGCATTTACATACATGCAAGTATTACACTCATACATATAAAATAAAAATAATAAAATATTTTTTAAAGACTAGAATCTCTGTGTTTTGCTGCTCAGTGTTTTACCCTGTGGTATAGAAACTGGAATTAAGTGACATAGAATTAATTTACAATATTTGGTAGATTTTTATTTTGTAGAGACATTTTAGAGTCACAGTAAATTGAGCAGCCACTACTGAATTCTTGTGTGATTTCTGTCCCCCATTCCTCCAGCCCCTGTTCCACACTGTCAGTATCCCTGCCGGAGGTCCACAGGGTTCAGCTGAGGACCCTGCACCTGCTCACCACTGTTTCCTGGTTCACACTGGACTCTGTCTTGGGGTCACATCTTAATGGGTATAGTATTAGTGTAACTTATAACTTTCACTGTGTTAGGCAGAATAGTTTCATTTTCTTTTGGTTGTGCTAGTGGTGATGAGGTGTATTTTTGAGGGGGTGTTGAGACAGGGTCTCACTATATAGCCTTGGCTGGCCTAGAATTTGTTATGCAGGCTGCTGGCTTCAAATGCTTCTTGTCTTATGCTGCCTGTCTCTGCTTCTTAGGTTTTGGGATTCCAGGCCTGCCACCTGGCCCTCGCTCATTGTCTGTCAGTTCCTCTGTGACCCCTGTCTCCTGACCCCTGCCCACTGCTGTCTTTTGCTGCCTCCTTTCCAGAGTGACCGTCTCTTCAGACTCTTTCCCTCAGCAACCTGTAGGTGACTTCCCTGATGTCTCCTTCAGTAGCATCTGTGGTTTCACAGCAGCAGCATTTGTTTACGGTACAGTGTTGGCACAGAGTGGCTTATAAATGGGCAACCGGATGACTTAAAAAACGGCTGTGTTCAGCCCCTTTGAGAAGACATGGAGATGGGTTGCCACTGCTAAAATCATCTTCCATGCTTTAGATGGTGAGTTCTCTCCACGCTGTCTGACTAGAGACAAACTGTCCTGTCTAGTCAGGGATCTGGCTGGACATGGGAGAGAGAGACACGATGGCAGTGCTCGCTGCCTGGTGCCCAGTAGCTGCGGCATCATGACCTCGAAGGAATTTCAGTAGTCCTCGAAAACAAGGTCCACGTATGTGTTCTGTTTCTAAGGACCAGGGCTTTAACTGAGAGAGAACTGATTGTTGATAGGTCTTGAAATCTCAGCACAATCTGGGATCTAACACTGTGAGAGATGTAAATGAGATGTATGCTCTTATCTACCTGAGGGTTAAGTGAGACAAAGGAAGTTCTGTCTTTAAAGAAATGTGTAAAGATGCTATCATAAAAATCCTTCCCAAGTCAGCATTTCTCTAAAATCAAAGTATGTGCTCAAGGTTCTCAAAAGTTGCATTCTGCTCATCAATTGAGCAGCTTTAAGTAAATTAGTCAGTTGCCAAAGAAGGTGAGCTGAGCTCTGAGCACTTAGTGCGACACAAGACCCCATTGTGTGAGGAATAAAATCCATCCAGAGTGGCCTGCTGGACTCGTGGCTCTGCAGCCTTTTAAACTTAAAAAAAAATTTTTTTAATTTTTATGTGTATGAATGTACTGTCTGCATTTAGGTTTGTGCCATGGGGGTTAGAAGAGGGTCTCAGATTCCCCTGGAACTGGAGTTCTCCTGGAATTGTAATTACAGACAGTTCTCAGCCACCATGTGGGTGCTGGGGATCAAACCCGGGTCCTCTACAAGAGTAGTTGGCACTCTTAACTGCTAGGCCATCTCTCCAGCCCCAAGAAGCAAAACTTTTACCTGTGGAAGTTTCCCAGAGCCATCTGTAAATCAAATCCCTCCACTCTGATCCCAGCGCTGGGTTGCGGGGCCTCGCTGTTCCCACTGGCTCCCCTGGGTTGAAAGCACTGAAGGGGGCTGGGAACTCTGGGCACTTGCTAAGTCAGTGGGGAGGGAAGCTGCTCTTTCTGTTTCTGTTTCCATAGGGCTGGTATGAAGGATGTGCAGGTCAGGTGAGCCTTTCTGTCTCCACCCCAACCTCACTAGAAACAGGCATCTAGCATGCTTAAATGAGCTATGGGCTTATAATTGAGCAGGAGGAATGAAAACAGACCAGATTTTCCTTCTCCAAAGGCATAAATTATTCCCAGGAAGATTCAATACATCAGACTCCATCCAGCCTGCTCTGCCATCAATCTGTGATTGATGGCAAAGACATTTGGGTCTCAATAAGGTGGCCGAAGTTGCTTTCTTGATTCATAGAATCTGTCCAGAGTCTGGGAAAATGAAGCTACTGCACGGGGTTCAATGTCTTTTCCATACCCTCCGGTGTGTTATTAGTTCTCAGTTCTCAGTCCAACTTTTTATCATACTGGAAGGTGTGCAGGCTGATTAACCTCCTGCAATCTCTCAGACAAACCATTGTGACACCCACCATCAGCTGCAACATTTCTGTCACCTCTTTCGATGAATGCAAGAAACAGTTCATGCTTTGTAGTTCAAGTTCTTCATCTCACAGATGAGAAAATGAGATTCAAAGGCCATCCTGTGTTAGGTTTGATCAACTTGATACAAACTAGTCATCTGGGAAGAGAGAACATCAGTCGAGGGAATTGCTCTATCAGACTAGCCTATGGCGTGTCTGTGAGGGCATTTTCTTTTTCTTTAATATTATTCTTTTTTGGTCTTTTTGAGACAGGGTCTGCCTTTAGGCCCAGCTGGCCTGGAACTCATTATGTAGACAAGGATGGCCTTGAAGTCACAAAGATCTACCTGCCTCTGCCTACCAAGTGCTGGGATTAAAGGCCTGTGCCATCATGCCTGGCTGATATTAATATTTTATTATGTGTGTATATCTGTGTGAGTAGGTGCCAATGAGTGCAGTTGCCCACAGAGGCCAGAGGTATCAGGATCTGGAGTTATGGGTGGTTGTGAACAGCCTGACCTGGGTGTTGGGAACTGAACTTGGGTCCTTTGGAAGGGCAGTAAATGCTGGTAACTACTGAGCCATCTCTCCAATACCTTATGGGGCATTTTCTTGATTGCTAATTGATGTGGGAAGGCCCAGCCCACAGTAGGTGGGGCTGTTTCTGGGCAGGTAGGACTGGGTTGATTCACAAAGGTAGATGGCCAAGGAGCTAGCCAATGACTAGTGTTCTTCCATAGTCTAGGTTTCAGCTCCTGCCTCCAGATTCCTGCCTTAAGCTCCTGTCTTAGCTTCCCTCCATGATGGACTGTGACCTGTAAGCCAAATAACCCTTTTCTCTCTGAGTTGCTTTTGATCATGGTCTGATACACTGTGCTTTTGCAGAACTACTCAGTGTTCTACCAGAACTGCTAGGACCAGAGGTCGGCACTCCTCATCTGACTACCCCCTCCTCTCCATGTGCATTACTGCTGTAGCTATTGTTTCTTTCTTAAAAATTTTTTTATTAATTTTATTTATTTTTATATGTGTATGAATGTACTGTCTGCATGTAGGTGGGTGCACCCATGTTGTGCAATGCCTCAGAGGTCAGAAGAGGGCATCGGATTCCCCTGGAACTGGAGTTAAAGATGGTTCTCAGCTGCGATGTGGGTACTGGGGATTGAACCGGGGTCCTCTGCAAGAGCAGTCATCACTCTTAACTGCTAGGCCATCTCTCCAGCCCCTGTTTCTTAAGTTTTACTGAGGTCTCACTAAAGAAAAAAATGTTCATATTTATGTATGAATTTTGATTATTCTGGACATATGGACACACTATGTACATAAAGGATCCAAACATACCCATCTCTTCCAAACATGTCCTTCTGTTCCTTGGGTAGTAGGTGTGTTTGTGTGTTTGTGTGTGTGTGTGTGTGTGTGTGTGTGTGTGTTAGGAACATAGTGAGGCCCATGTTCTAATGCCAGGGAAAGAGTGACAGGAGGAAGTTTGAGAAGACATATTTTATTTATTCCCTGTGCAGGGGTCACCTGAATGCCCTGGCGACACACAGGCTGTATTAGTCACTTTTCTGTCACTTTTCTGTTGCTGTGATAAAACACCATGACCAAGGAACTTATAAAAGGAAGAGTTTATTTGAGCTTACGATTGACCTTTCCAGGGAATTAGAGTCCATTGTGGTGGGAGGCATGGCGGCTGGAGCTGGAGCAGCACGCCGAGGGTCACATCTCGCAAGGAGCATAGGAAGCAGAGAGAGAGCAACTGGAGACCACAAGGCTTATTAAACTCACTAAGCCTGCCCCCAATAACGTACTCCCTCTAGCATGGCCACACCTTCTAATACCTCCATAAACAGTGCCACCAACTGGAGACAAAATTTCTGAATATTTAAAGCCTATGTGGGACACTCATTCAAACCACCACATTCCACTCCCTGGCCCCCATAGGCTCCTGACCATATAAAATGCAAAATGCATTTAGTCCAATCATAAAAGTCCCCATAGTCTTTACCAGTTTTGATGCCATTCAAAAGTCTATAGTCCAAAGTCTCTTCTGAGACTCAGGCCAATCTCCTAACTGTAAACTCCTGTAAAATCAAAAGGCAAATTACAAACTCCCAACATACAGTGGAACTGAATACACATTCCCATTCCAAAAGGGAGGTATAGAGGCATAGTGTGGAAATACCAGACCAAAACAAGACTGAAAACCAGCAGGGAAAACTCCAAGTCCAGTAGCTCCATGTGCAACTTCTGGGACTTGACTTCCAAAGGGCTTAGATGGCTCAGCTCTTCCAGCTTTGCTTGCAACATACATCTCTTTCTTAGGCTGGTACCACTCCCTGTATGCAGCTTTACTTGGCAAATATCTCACAGGTCTGGCATATCGAGTGTCTTCTTGGGGTCTCTGCTGCCAACCAGGCTTCACATTCAGAACTTCACACAATGGTCTATCAGGGCCTTCTTTATTCAGGGACGCCCCTGCTGCACTCTGCCTGGCCTCTGCTGCTCTCTGAAACCGTGGAGGAAGAACTGATGACCCCTTCACTCTTGCAAACTTCATGCATCTAAAGCCAGCACCACGTGAATAAAATTGCCGAATCTGGCTGCAAGTTCAGGATGGACTCTCTCCTACTTTAACCACATTTGCATTTTTTCTCTGCCCTGGACTTGTTGGAGGATTAGCTGGGTGTGTTCTTGCCCTGAAGGTATTGTTTCTGTTGTTTACTTATAAATCTTGAGGCCTCTCCTTAATCACTTTAATCTCCTTATCAAAAGGAACCTCTCCTTCACATGACTTGGCCCCACCTTTAATCTTCCTAGTGTACTTTTCAGATCCAAACCATACATTCTGCATTTCCTTCTGCCCCATTTGCTCTTTTTCACTGTATATCTGTATAATATTCACCATTAAAAGCCACACCACCATTTCTACATTAGGCTGTCTTGAAATATCCTCCGCCAAAGACATTAGTCTATTGCTTTTCAACTTAGCATCAGGCAAGCATTTGGGCTGTGGGCAAACAGCTGCCAGACTCTTTATCAAAATATCGCAGTTGCTGCCTAAGTCTTTATTTTCCTCTGGAACTACATTTTTTTTTTTTGCAGCAATGCTTTCTTCCAGTCTTCTACTAGAATGGCACCTTAAGCTCTGCTTACAGTAGTCAACAGCTTTTCTAGCCCAAAGTTCCAAACTCTTCCACATTTCTCCAAACATCCACATGGTCAGGTTCTTCACAGCCAACAGCCAACTCTCTGGTACCAAATAACTGTATTAGTCACTTTTCTGTTGCTGTGATAAAACACCATGACCAAGGAACTTATAAAAGGGAGAGTTTATTTGAGCTTACAATTGACAGTTCCAGGGAATTAGAGTCCATTGTGGCGGGAGGCATGGTGGCTGGAGCTGGAGGAGCCAGCTGAGGGTCACATCTCACAATGAGCACAGGAACCAGAGAGAGAACAACTGGAGACCACGAGGCTTGTTAAACTCACTAAGCCTGCCCCCAATAACGTACTTCCTCTAGCATGGCCACACCTTCTAAGACCTCCAAAAACAGTGCCACCAACTGGAGACAAAATGTCTGAATACTTATAGCCTGTGGGGGACACTCATTCAAATCACCACACAGGCCATCCAAGGAAAGTACAGTGGATGACAGACAGACAGACAGACAGAGAGACAGACAGACATGGGCTGAAGGGGGAGCCTCTGGCCCAAGGCCATTGTACTAGTCTGCTTCTCTCTTGCTGTAATAAAAACACTGATCGAGGCAGGGCATGGTGACACACATCTTTAATCCCAGCACTTGGGAGGCAGAGGTAGGTGGATCACTGTGAGTTCAAGAGCAGGCTGGTCTACAAAGTGAGTTCCAGGCCAGCTGGAGCTACAGGGAGACCCTGTCTCAACAACAACAACAACCCAAAACACTGATAAAACCCAACTTGGACAGGAAAGAGTTTATTTCATTCTACAGCTTCAAAGTGACCATCCATCATTGAAGGAAGTCAGGGCAGGAGCTCGCTCAAGCAGGGCAGGAACCTGGAGGCCAGAGCAGAAGCAGAGACCATGGAGGAATGCTGCTCACTGGCTGGCTCTTCTGACCTGTGTTTAGCTTGCTGGGCACAACCACATCACTCAACAATCAAGAAAGTGCCTCATAGATATGCCCTCAGGGCAGTGCAATAGAGACAACTCCTGAGTTGAGGCTTCCTCTTCCCAGGTGTGTGCAGTTGACAACTGTCTAGCACAGCCATGTTTATACAGAACCACTCAAAAGTGGCTCTCTGCCAAAAATAGTTATATAATAGCTCATATCTTTACTTTAGAATTCTTCTGGACATCTGTAGTCAGCCATCCTGTGCTGCTTCAGCCCTTGAATGTCCAGTGTCCACCATGTTTCATGTTCTTAACAGTACCACGTTGTCTAAACATGAACTGGCTCTACAACCCTCTGTTGCAAACACACACCTAGTAGGAGATTGGCTCTTTTATCATTCCATATAACATTTATTTAACATATTCCTGACTATATATATTCCCCATGTGCAGTAGCTCTCCAGAGCTTATTTACCCAGCATTCCTGGAACTTACACCCATCAACAAAACTATCTCCCCTCTTGCCAGCATCTGGTAATCACCACTCAACCCTCTTAGTTGTTGAGTTTGACTGTTTTATATGCCTTGGAAAAGGTAGTATATACACATAATGGAGTATTATTGAGTCTTTAAAAGAAAGCAATCGGCAGGGTGTGGTGGCACATGACTTTAATCCCAGCACTTCGGGGATGGTAGCAGGAAGATTAGGAGTTCACACAGCAAATTCTAGGCCAGCTTGAATTGACTCACAAGATCCTGTCTCAAAAACAACAAAACAAAAAGATCTGTCATTTGCCACACAGAGGTGAATTTAGATGTGTGGAAAAAAGCCAGGCCCATGGGGGCTTGAGCGATGGCTCAGCAGTTAAGAGCACTGGCTACTCTTGCAGAAGACCCAGGTTCAATTCTCAGCACCCACATGGTGGCAAACAACCATCTGTAACTCCAGTTCTAGGGAGTCCAGTGTCCTCTTCTGACCTCTACAGGCACTGCACAACACGGATTTACTTACATACACTGATACACATAAAATAAAAATAATAAATGAAATTATTTTTATTGAGTATTTGTACATTTCATACAATGTTTCCTAATTAAATTTAGCCCCACCTCCATGCCCCCACCCCCATCAGAACTCATGCATTGCATCATTCACGTTCAGCCCTATCGGGTCAAGCTCTTGAACCCAGATGTCCTTCTGTGCAAATTCATCCACTAGACTCTAGTCAGCACATGTAGAAATCTTAAGGACTGCATCCTCTTCCTCAGATAGCAGTAGCCAGTCTCCTGTGGTTCTTGGTCCAGGGTCAGTCCCCCACCCATTTTTCTTGCTCTGCTCTGAGATCTTGTCTGAGTTGGCATGGGTCCCATGTCTGATGCCAACATTGACACAAAGTCACATGTGACTGCCACTGTTTTCCTACATTCATGCACCAGCCCCCTCTTCTGCAATGACCCCTGAGCCATGGATTGGTGGGTTTAATATAAGGCTCCATCCAGGGACACACACTCTGTAAGCTCCCATTCTTTGAAGCTTGGCTGGTTGTGTATTGGACTCTTGTGTAAGGAGGCTTCACTGGTGAGAATTGAGGGAAGCACTCATTTTCTCTCTGACCCTCATTCCTTGATGTTCCATGAGTCTTGGGTGTGAAGACACAACTGCAGATGTGTCTTCCAGGATTGGGCATCTTTCAAATGTATATTTTCTGTGTCTGGACAGTTGTGGGATTCTGCAGGATCCTCCATCTGTTGCAGAGAGAAGTTTCTTTGATGAGTTGTGTACAGTATGCTTGTATGTAATTATAAGATTTCATATTTAGTATATGATAAGAAATTTCATTTGTTTAGAGATATGACACCAGCTGGGCTCTCTCTAAGCCCTGCGTCCTCTCCAGCCTTGTGCATTTGGCTGAGTTGACAGTGGCTCTCATGAGTTCACTCCCATTGAGAAAGTCCCAAGTACAATTAGTTAGCTGTTGATTATTTCCCAGACAACAGTGCCACTACTGCACCAATAGAGGCTGTGTGCTGTGCAGCTCATTATGGTTATCGGGCCTTAGGGACGGGCTGGACCACTGACTGATGTTCTCCCTTAGCAGTGTGCATGTTATCCAGCATCATGAGTGTTAAACTTCAGGTAGAAGGCTTCCAGGTCAGTTCCTGCTCCATCTCTCCAAGTCCTGTATCTGAAGTATGTGCTGTCTTGAGAAGCACGGTCTTATTTCCTAGTTCTGGGAGATACTCAAGAGCTTTGGTGATAGCCTGTGTTATTTTGAGAGTCTCTTGGTTCACTGTCACCAACCACTCAAAGGAAGGTGTCTCTGTCTGGCTGTGTTCCTTGCCACACTGCCCCCAGGTTGCACAACCTGTGCACTAATGTTCAGACAGTGTAGGTGCATTTCTCATGGGGTCTCGGGGGCATCACATTACACTCTGGGTTCCCTACCCACCCAAGGTCCAATCATCTTGTTTCTTCTTCCCTTCCCACCTCCTTCCCCATCCCCAGGATCCTCCTTACCCCCATCCTCTCCCTCTCCTGAGTCCCCTCACCCCCCACCATGCCCCCATGTGTCCCTCCCAACACAACACTCCCAAGCTGGGCACAGGGACAGCCCTTTTGAAGGACCTAAAACAGCCAAACTTACACAGGGTCTGTGTTCTTATTTTAGTAAAGAAATGCACACAGTGCTAATCTGTGTCAGGCACCATCCCAATAACTATTAAGAATAATTAAGTAAATGGAATTGTTATTCACACTTCACAGAAGAGGGAACTAGGAAGGGTTATTAACTCTCTCTCTCTCTCTCTCTCTCTCTCTCTCTCTCTCTCTCTCTCAAGGTCACAGAGTTTGTGAGAGGCTGTGCCTGCTGAGGATGGGGCAGGTGAGACTCTGCAGTCCCATCCTCTCCCACCCGTCCACCACATAGACATTCTTCACAATGCCCTTGGCCTTTATCTCAGCTTCTGAATGAAATGCACAGTCTCCACCTGGAAAGACAGATCTCATTCAAAATTCAGCATGTGCTCCAAATCTATCTGTGTATCAGTTCTAAAGTTACTTCTCTGGAATAATTTTTTTCAAATGTTAAGATCCTTTGCGGATCTCAAAAATAATCTGTTAGATGGGTGCCTAGTGGCTGGAAGAACTTTTAATGTCCCAATTATTCAAAGCATTATGGAAAGGGAGTGCATAGTTCTCAGCGAGAGGGTCCCATTTCCCCTCTGGTATAAAGAGAGATGTTCTCAAACAGACTCATTCTCAAAGATCATTTTTACCTTGTTCCACCTGCTGAGATTCCTGTGTTCTGGGAAAGTCAGAAAGGCACCCCAGGTGTTTCCAGTGGTTGCAAATTTCTCAGCTGTTTTGTGGTAGGAAGAGAGAATGCTCCAGGAAGAGAAATGTTCTGTGGATTTTAGAATCAAGGACTCCGGTTTCTCTTCAATCAATAAGAAAACCCTTAGCAGGGCCTGGTGGCACATGCCTTTAAACTCAGCATTCAGGAGGCAGGGGCAGGCAGAGGGAGGCAGATCTCTGTGAGATCAAAGCCAGCCTGGTCTACAGAGCAAGCTCCAGGCCAGCTAGGACTAAAGGGAGACCCTGTCTCAAAAGGACCAAAAAAAAAAAAAAAAAAGAAAGAAAGAAAGAAAGAAAGAAAATCCTTGCACTCTTTATTGATCAGACCAGACAGGCTGGGCTTTCCTGAGTCCTTGAGGAGAAGGCAGAGCAGACAGGCTGGGCTCTCCTGAGTCCTTGAGGAGAAGGCGGAGCAGACAGGCTGGGCTGTCCTGAGTCCTTGAGGAGAAGGCGGAGCAGACAGGCTGGGCTCTCCTGAGTCCTTGAGGAGAAGGCACAGCAGACAGGCTGGGCTGTCCTGAGTCCTTGAGGAGAAGGCGGAGCAGACAGGCTGGGCTCTCCTGAGTCCTTGAGGAGAAGGCACAGCAGACAGGCTGGGCTCTCCTGAGTCCTTGAGGAGAAGGCGGAGCAGACAGGCTGGGCTGTCCTGAGTCCTTGAGGAGAAGGCGGAGCAGACAGGCTGGGCTGTCCTGAATCCTTGAGGAGAAGGCGGAGCAGACAGGTTGGACTCTCCTGAGTCCTTGAGGAGAAGGGGGAGGAGACAGGCTGGGCTGTCCTGAGTCCTTGAGGAGAAGGCGGAGCACACAGGCTGGGCTCTCCTGAGTCCTTGAGGAGAAGGCGGAGCAGACAGGCTGGGCTCTACTGTGTCCTTGAGGAGAAGGCACAGCAGACAGGCTGGGCTGTCCTGAGTCCTTAGGAGAAGGTGGAGCAGACAGGCTGGGCTCACCTGAGTCCTTAGGAGAAAGCGGAGCAGACAGGCTGGGCTCTCCTGAGTCCTTGAGGAGAAGGCGGAGCAGACAGGCTGGGCTCTACTGAGTCCTTGAGGAGAAGGCACAGCAGACAGGCTGGGCTGTCCTGAGTCCTTAGGAGAAGGCACAGCAGACAGGCTGGGTCTCCTGAGTCCTTGAGGAGAAGGCGGAGCAGACAGGCTGGGCTTTCTGAGTCCTTGAGAAGGCAGAGCAGACAGGCTGGGCTGTCCTGAGTCCTTGAAGAGAAGGCGGAGCAGACAGGCTGGGTTCTCCTTAGTCCTCGAGGAGAAGGCGGAGCCGACAGTCTGGGCTTTCCTGAGTCCTTGAGGAGAAGGCGGAGCAGACAGGCTGGGCTCTCCTGAGTCCTTGAGGAGAAGGCAGAGCAGACAGGCTGGACTCTCCTGAGTCCTTGAAGAGAAGGCGGAGCAGACAGGCTGGGCTCTCCCGAGTCCTTGAGGAGAAGGCAGAGCAGACAGGGTGGGCTCTCCTGAGTCCTTGAGCAGAAGGCGGAGCAGACAGGCTGGGCTCTCCTTGTCCTTGAAGAGAAGGCGGAGCAGACAGGCTGGATTCTCCTGAGTCCTCGAGGAGAAGGCGGAGCAGACAGTCTGGGCTGTCCTGAGTCCTTGAGGAGAAGGCACAGCAGACAGGCTGGGCTCTCCTGAGTCCTTGAGGAGAAGGCGGAGCAGACAGGGTGGGCTCTCCTGAGTCTTTGAGGATAAGGCGGAGCAGACAGGCTGGGCTCTCCTGAGTCCTTGAGGAGAAGGCACAGCAGACAGGCTGGACTTTCCTAAGAAGTCCCACCTGGGTTTCCACTTCTGCTCTTAGATTCTGTGAAGTTGGGCAAGTCCTAGCTGTGGTATTTGAAAGAGACTGTCCCCATAGGCTCAAGGATGTCAGTACTTCGTCCCCAGCTGGTTGTGCTGTTTGGGGAGGGCTAGGAGGTGGGTTCAGCTTTGTTAGAGAGGCCTGCTGCTATGGGTAGGCTTTGACAGTTCAGCCTTACTTACCCCACTTACAGTTTGCTCTTTGATCCCTGTCTGTGGTTGAAGATGAGAGTTCTCTCTCAGCGTGACTCCGGCTCTGGCCACCATTCCTGCCACCTGTTGCCATCCTCCCACCCTGTTGGACTCTTAGCTCTCTAGATGGTAAGCCCAAATCAACCCTTCTATAAGTTGCCTTTGGTAGGGGTGGGGGTGGGGGTGGAGGGGTGGGGGTATGGTTCAGTGGTTAAGAGCACTGGATGCTCTTGGAGAGGACCTGGGTTGGTTCCCAGCACCCATTTGGTGTCTAACAGCTGTAACTCTAGTTTCAGGGTATCCACTGCCCTCCCCTGACCTCTGTGGGCATTGCGCATACAGGTGCACATACAGGCAACACTCATACACATAAAGCTCGGTTTGAAATCACTGTTATAAGTTGCTTTAGTCAGCTGGGCATGGTGGTGCATGCCTTTAATCCTAGCACTTGGGAGGTAGAGGCAGGTGGATCTCTGAGTTCAAGGCCAGCCTGGTCTACAGAGCAAGTTCCAGGCCAGCTGGGGCTACAGGGAGACCCTGTCTCAAAAAGACCCCCCCAAAAAAGTTGCTTTAGTCATGGTGTTTTATCACAGCAACAGAAAAATGACAGCCACAGAAGTGTTGCTGGCTTCATCTGAACATGAGAGCAAATTCATGATACCCGAGTGGGAACTCTGGGTGTAGAGGAGTATTTAGAATAGCCCTGCAGGAGGAACAGAGGACTGTGGGAAGGGGAAGGTGGGGCTCTCCTAGCATCTCCCACAGGAGCTCAGGGTGGTGGGCAGGGGCACTCTCAGCCCAGAGAGGGCACTCCCCCTTTCCTTACAGTCTCTGGAAACCTAGGAGAGTGGATCTCGAGGCATACATGTTTGTAAACTGGGGCATGCAAGCCAAATGCCATGAATGAAACCAGTTCACAGTGCACAGAAAACACCTCCAGGGAGTGCAGAGGTGTGCCATGTGTAAATCAGTCTGAAATTATGAGAGAGAGAGAGAGAGAGAGAGAGAGAGAGAGAGAGAGAATAGGCAGATAGGCAGGAGGCAGAGAAAGGAATTACATGGAAGATGATGACCTGGTGGCACTGAGGCTCTTGGGGGGGGGGAATACTTGCAGGTGAGCTTTTCCTGTGAATTGGAATTTATACTTGAATTATTGTTTTAGGAGAAAAAGTCTGGGTTGCTGAATATCAGGGTGACTATAAGCAGCAGGTGAAGCTAAGACCTGAGTCATGAGTCTGTCCAGGCTGCCACTGGCTGGTGATGTCACACACTGGCCGATGATGTCACATACTGGCCACCCTCCACCACAGATGTATTTCTTTCCAGTTCTGGAGTCTCCTCTGAGCTGTCCCTCCATGCTCTGTATTTTCTCCTCACCTTCTCTCATGGCCTGCCTGTCCTTGATCCCACTGGAGTCCTGGAAGAGGTTCACAAACTTACTGGAAGCAAGTTCTCATGTCTTCCCTCTCCCTTCCTTCTTTTACAGTTCATGTCACGATATATAGGGGCTAAAGGGTCCACATTCAATGGTATTTAGCTCCTCATCCAACAGGAGAAGCTCTCAGGTTGAAGGTTATATATATATATTTTTATATTTATATTTAATTTTTTGAGACAGAGTCTCACTAGTAGCCCCAGATGGCTTGGACCTCTCTATGTAGACCAGGCTGGTCTTGAACTTATACAGATCTGCTTGCCTCTGCCTCCTAAGTGCTGGGATTAAAAACAGAGGCCACCAAGCCTGGCTCAATATTTCCTTTTTTTAAAAACTAGTGTTTTTAGCTGGGCGTGGTGGTACACGCCTTTAATCCCAGCACTTGGGAGGTAGAGGCAGGTGGATATCTGCGAGTTCAAGTCCAGCCTGGTGTATAGGACAGCTGGGGCAACAGGGAGACCCTGTCTCAAAAAGAAAAAAAAAACTAGTGTTTTCAAATAATGTTTAGCATTAGTTAACCCTTCCTATATCTCCCATGACCTCTTTCTAATTTCCTAACCAAACACATATCTGAAGATTCAAGGCAAACCCTCTCAAGTGAAAGAAAACAGCTTATGTCTTTCTGGATCCGAATGATCCCATTTAGAAAGTGGTTTCCAGGGGCTGGAGAGATGGCCTAGCGGTTAAGAGCGCCGACCGCTCTTGCAGAGGACCCGGGTTCGATCCCCAGCACCCACATGGCGGCCGAGAACCGTCTGAAACTCCAATTCCAGGAGAACTCCAGTTCCAGGGGAATCCGAGACCCTCTTCTGACCTCCGCGGCATTGCACGACATGGGTGCACAAACTTGCATGCAGACAGTACATTCATACACATACAGAAATAAATAAAATTAATAAAAAAAATTAAAAAAAAAAAAAGAAAGTGGTTTCCAGATCCATCCAGTTACCTGTGAGCTTCCTAATTTCTTTGTGTGTGTGTGTGAATGTATGTGTGTGTGTGTGTATAGCAGAATAATTTATTTAAAATTTGGTTAACTAGCAACTATAATTCCACCGTAATCTTTCTTTTAATTAAAATATGATTTATTGCCTAATTTCTTTTTTCTTTTTCTTTTTTTCTTTTTTGGTCTTTTTCGAGACTGGAAATTCAGTTGTCCTGGAATTCACTCTGTAGATCACTGTCCTGGAATTCACTCTGTAGATCACGCTGGCCTTGAACTCACAAAGATCCGCCTGCCTCTGCCTCCCAAGTGCTAGGATTAAAGGCATGCGCCACCATGCCTGGCTTGCCTAATTTCTTTTTTAACAGCTGAATAATATTCCATTCTGTAAATGTTCCACATTTTGATTATCCATTCATCAGTTGATGGATGTCTAGGCTGCTTCAATGGTTTGGATATTGTGAATAGAGCATGGATGTACATGGATGAGCATGGATGAACATGGATGAACATGGGTGAGCATGGATTAACATGGATGAACATGGGTGAGCATGGATGAGCATGGATTAACATGGATGAACATGGGTGAACAGATATCTGTAGTAGGAATAGAGTGCTTTGGGTATCTCCCCATGAGTGATTGTGATGGCTATTCTTGGTTGTCTGCATTTGGAATTAACTGAAATGAGAGAGACCTTGTTGACTGGATGATTTGATGCTGGAAGATGCACTGTAAATGTGGGTGTTACCTTCTGCTGACAGCCCATAGAAAGGCCAGGACAGAAGGGAGCCTTTTACCTTTTGCCTGCTTGCCTTCTCTCTCCCTGGTGAGGTCATCTTGTTGTTGGTGTAAAGAAAGGCTACTGATTTTTCTAGGTTAATTTCATATCCTGCTACTTTACTGAAACTCTTAATCATTTCTAGGAGTTTTCTGGTGGAGTTTTTAGCATCCCTTAGGTAAACGATCATATCCTCAGCAAAAAGGGATGGCTTGACTCCCTCTTTTCCAATTAGTACTCCTTTTTCTTTAGAGAACCCTAATACAGTGATACAGCTGGGTCATGTAGTAGATGTATTTCTGGGTTTTGTGAGGAAACTCCACGTTGATTTCCTCTGCGGCTGCAGCCCTTTACTCTCCCCCCAGCATGGATGAATATCTGAAATCCTGGGAATCACCAAAGCTTAACCAAGAAGAGATCAACAGCTTAAACAGACCCATAATATATGAAGAAATTGAAGATGTAATAAGAAACCTCCCAACTAAAAAAAGCCCAGTCCCAGATGATGTCACAGCAGAATTCTATAAAACATTTCAAAAAGACTTATAGCCATTATTATTCAAATTGTTCAGAAGGATTCAAGCAGAGGGAAATCTCCAAATTCCTTCTATGAAACCAGCATCACTCTATTACCAAAACCAGGCAAAGATACAACCAAAAAGGAGAACTATAGACCCATCTCATTAATGAGCTATACTACAGAGCTATAGTCATAAAAACAGCATGGTACTGTCACAAAAACAGACCCGTTGACCAACAGAACAAAACTGAAGATCCAAACTTGAGCACATAAAATTTCGCCACCTCATATTTGACAAGGGGGCCAGAAGACACAATGGGGAAGACAGCTCTTCAGCAAGTTGTTGGCAAAACGGGATACCATTGTAGTAAAGAATAAAGTTAAACCTACCTCTTGCCCTGTACAAAAGTCATCTCAGATGGATCAAAGACCTCAATGAAACCCAAACTCTGAAGGTGATAGAAAAGAAAAAGTTGGCAGCAACCTAAAAGACATAGGTGTAGGAAAAGACTTCCTAAATCAGACAGCAGATGCGAAGAATTAAGGTCGACAATTGACAATGGGATCCTCATTAAACTCAAAAGCTTCTGTACAGCAAAAGAAAAAACAAGCAAGGAAGAAGAGAAAATCCACAGGTGGGAGGAAACCTTCACCACCATACATCTGACAAAGCATTGATTTCCAGAATATAAACTACTCAAAAAACAAATAAGAAAAAAAAACAATGAATCACTCAAAAGATGGAGCAAAGAGTGAACAGAGAACTTCACAGTGAAGAACTAGAGATGGCTGAGAAACATCTTAAAAAGTGTTCATGTGTCATAATAAGGAATGCAAATTAAACACCATTTAAATATCATCTCCTCCAATAGGACTGTCAGGATCAAGAAAAAAAATCATACAAGTGCTGGAGAGGTTGTGGGAAAGGGGAACACTCATCCACTGCTGTGGAATGTAAACTTGTCCAGCCATTGGAAGCAGTGTGGAGAACCCTTAGAGACTCAAAATGGCTTACCGCCTGACCCAGTCATATCAATCTTAGGTATATACCCACAAGACTCATCTCTGCAGGATAATCACAGCCATGTTTATTGCTGCTCTCTTCACAATAGCAAAAAGCTGGAACCAACCCAATGCCCTCAACTAGAGTGGCTAGAGAAAATGTGGTATACACACAGCTGGTTCTATGCACAGTAAAGAAAGATGAAATCATCAACTTTGCAGGTAAATGGTGGAACTAGAAGAATATTTGCTAAGTGAAGTAACACACAACCCAGAAAAAAAAACAAACAAGAATATTATCCTTCATCTGTGGATGCTAGCACCAATTACCTAGTAGTATTTCTTGTGCAGGGCTCCTTGAGCTTTTGTCCAAGTAGTAGGGAATGATGAATACTGGAAAGAACAACAACACCAATGCCAACACCAACAACAGAAAAGATTGTGTCAAAGAACTGACTGAAACAGTGAACTTCTGCTCAAAACAGTCAACTTCCTAAATCTGAGAATTTTGAGAAAGACTGACTGAGAGAAAGATGAAAAACTTGTTTGGCAGAATGCATGGGCTCTGGTGGGTGGGGGGGATAGGAGGGGGACATGGGTCTAGATTCAGATTTGTAACATTAATCTTGATATATATATAATATATATATGATATATATACTATAATATATTAATATATATACATATATATATATATGGGAAGCAGAGGCTTTCAGACCACTGGAACCTTGCACATGTGAACTTGTGGCAGTGTTGGCATCAGGTGCCAGAGTGGAGCAAGAGAAATGGGTGGCGGGCTGGCCCTGGACTGAGAACCTGCAGGAGTCTGATTAATGCTGGCTGAGGGAGAGTGTGCCTTACTTAAGATTTCTAGATGTGCTGACTAGACTCCAGTAGATAAATTTGCACAGGACACCTGGGTTCAAGAGCTTGACTTTTGCCACCCAACCCAGCTATACCATTCCTAGGCATGTACCCTCAAGACTCACCCCACTGCAGAGATACATCTGCCTGGCCATGTTACTTTCAGCTCTCTCACAATAGCAAGGAGCACTGGAATTCAACCCAAATGCCCCTCAACTGATGATGTGGATAGAAAAATGTTGTACATTTACACCCAATTGAGTCTTTCTAGCAGTAAAAAAGATGACATCATGAGCTTTGCAGAAATGTGCTGGACGCTAGGGACATCATGCTGAGTGAAGTACACCAGTCTCAGAAAAAACAACGAAATGGTATCCCTCATCTGTGGATGTTCTAGTGCCATTACCTAGTTGTATTTCCTGTGCATGGCCCCTTGGGTTCTTGTCCAAGCAGTGCAAGCATTGGAAAAACAACAACAACAACAACAACAACAACAGAAAGGACTGCATCAAAAAACTGACTGAAACAGTGAACTTCTGCTCAAAACAGTCACTTCCACATGGAGAATATTGAGAAAGACTGAGAAAGAGATGAAAAGCATGTCTGGCAGAATGCATGAGCTCTGGTGGGATGGGGGGATGGGGGGACAAAGGTCTAGATTTGATAAAAAATATATATAAATAAATTAAAAAAATAAAACCATAATTTTAAAAAAAAAAAAGAGCTTGACTGGATAGGGCTTAGCTTGGATGATATCATGCCTGAGTTCTGATGGGTTAGGGCATGGGGGCTGGGGTTGAGTTGTACAAATGCTCCATGATTGAAAAAGAAAGAAAAAGTACAGATTGAGAGGATGAGAGAGATGATGATTTATTGTCTTTGGAGAGCATTTGGAGACGATGAGATTTTTCTTGAGTTGTGATGCTTGGAGAGAGGAGCTGTTTCATTCTTAGACCCCGTCTTCTTGAACTTATTGTCTGGTTTGTGACACATGCTCCTCTGAGTTTTGATGCAAAGATGGAAGAGTCGGTGTCAGCAGGACACACCCACCCTCGGCAGCATGACAGCTTTGAAGAAGCAGTGCACTCATGCCACATCTCCATCCACTGCACCCATGCTTCATGCATGTACTATGCTTCCTGCTTCATGTATGTGCTGTGCTTCAGCTGAGGTAGAGGTAGCTGGGTGTGTGGGGTGGGGCAGCCTGCTATTCCAGCCAGTCAGGAGGCTAAGGCCAGAAAACCGAAAGTTCAGACCTGCCGAGGCTACAGAGTGGGTTCAAAGCCAGCCTGGGCAAATGAGTGAGACATGAAGAGTGGGTGCAGCTTCAGTTCCCAGCACCACAAACTATAGAATTTTCATGATCTCAAAGCTCCTGCTTCAGCTTCTCTATAAACAACAGTTAACGCTAATGGAGCATCTTTTAAAGTTAAGGCTGGTCCTCTAACTCATCTATATGAACAGGAAGCACTGGGTATCCTCTGTGCAGCTAGCTTCTTCCTCTGCCCCTCCCGAAACCCTGCACGAGCTCTGTAGAAACTTCCTGGGAGCAGGGTCTCTGGAATCTTGCATAATCTATAGCCCAGTATTTCAGGTCTAAGTCTCCCCATTATTTCCCTTTGAATTTACTCCTCACCCAACACAGAAGCAGCTCTGGCCACAGGACATGGTCTTTGCTTCAGTGCTCAGTCTTTTTTTTTTTTAAACTCAATTTAGATTTTATTAATTTTTTTCTTTTTATTGAATTTTAATGTGTTTCATACATAATTTTTCAGTCTCAGTCACCTTTATACCTGCTTCTCCCTAGTCACCCTCCCATGTGCCTGTCTTTTGTGCTAGGGTCCATTGCACCAAACTACTTCCCCGCCCACTCCTCAGTGCCAGTTCATCCCCTGAGCTCTAGTCAGCCGATCCGGAGTCCCTTTCCTAAAGAAGGCCAGGTCTTCCTCACCTGACTACCATCAGCCACCAGTATTTCTTCAGCCAGGGTTGGGCTCTGCTACCCATTTTTGCAGTCCTGTGCAGGGCTTCTGTCCAGCTGAGCTTGCATGGGTCTTGTTCATTCAGCCCCCAGTATTTTATTATTTCATTTTATTTTATTTTTGAGATGGGGTCTCCCTATAGCCCCAGCTGGCTTGGAACTCACTCTGTAGACCAGGCTGGCCTTGAACTCACAGAGATCTGCCTGCCTCTGCCTCCCAAGTGCTAGGATTAAAGGTGTGTGCCACCATGCCTGGCTTAAACATGATTCCTAACCACCATGTCAGTGCTGGGAATTGGACCTGGGTCCTCTGCAAGAGCAGTTGGCACTCCCAACCACTGAGCCATCTCTCTCCAGCCCCAGCCCTTAGTCTTAAGAGGCACATTGAGTTACACATTTGCTGGTCCCTGGTTCCCAATGTGTGTTGTAACTTCAGCATTTCCCAATTCTTCCTTTTCATCTAGTTCAATCCTGAGAAATAATGTAAAAATGAAGGCTATCTGTGGTGGTTTATGCTTGTAATGTCCTTGATGGGAAAGTACACACAGGCAGATTCCTGGGACTCACTGGCCAGTCAGGCTGGACTACTTGCCTAGTTCCAGGTCAGTGAGACAGACTCTGTCTCTCAAAACAATGTGGACAGTGCCCAGGGAACACACAAGGTTGTCCTGTAGATTGTACAGACATGCAAGCATGTAGACCCATGAACATGCACACCAATCCACACTCATGCACACCCACACACCCACACTAACCCACAAACCCACCTCCCTCCCACATGCCTACACTAACACACAGGTACAAACATGCACATGTCGGCTTCTCTATAGAAGACAAAGGAGCTGTGAAGCAGGGTTGGCCTTTGCCTATTTTAAGACAGAATTCTTCGCTAAGGACAACAGAGCTGTCAGGATGGATCAATGAGAGCAGCCTCAATGACACAAGAGATCCCCTGGGCTGCTTTTCTTTATAATTTGATGTCTATTTTACATGAGGCTGAACAGCACAGCCATATTTGGTCCTGTAGATAAACTCAGAACTCAAGATTGAGCTGCAGAATTGCCTTGCTCAAGGGGAAAGGATGATTGAGATCCAGGTTTAGGATGGCTGTGGAGATATCTTGCTAAGTGAAGTAACACAGTCCCAGAAAAACAGACGACGAATGGTATCCCTCACCTGTGGATGCTAGCACCAATGACCTAATTGTATGGCAAACTGAGCAACATTAATGTGATCTGAAAACAACTTTGCTCTTATATTGTGAATCCCTTAGAAAATAAATAAAATAAAAAAATTTTTTAAAAAGGACAGCCGTGGGAGCAGGGACACTAGACACAGTCCCGGGGGGCACAGGGGAGGGAGGTCTAGAGCTCAGCTTCTTCCAACTAAGATTGCTTCATTTCACTTTTCTCTCTAGGGCAATATGTAGCTATCCTTCATTATTTTGAAGTTTGATAGTTCTGATTCCTTCTCCTCCTTTCCTCACCAATCTCCACATCCTAGCGTCAGGTTCTGGTGACCAAAGTGGGTGAGGAAACCTCTGCACTGACACAGAGAGACTGGCAGAGTGCTCCATGCATCTGTGAGGTGGATGCATGGATAAACAGAACACCCTGGGCCCAGATTTCTCATGTCAGAGAAGACAGGTTTGTCTGTGGGAAGAGAGGGCGTGAGAATCAGTTCTCCATGTGGGTCTGGTCAGCTCCCAGGTTGCACTGAGTCTATAGACTGTTTCTAGTAGGGTGGTCCTATGGAAAGCAGTGTGGAGAGCTCTTAAAAGACTAAACATGACCCTACCATTTGACCCAATCATGTCACTCGTGGGTGTATACCCATAGGATTCATCCTGTTGTAAAGATATGTGCTCAACCATATTTATTGCTACTCTTTTCACAATAGTGAAGAGCTGGAAGCAGTCTGAGTGTCCATCAACTGATGAGTGGATAATGAAAATGTGGTACATCTACACAATGCATTTGTAGAGAAAGACGTCATGAAATTTGCAGGTAAATGGATGGAACTAGAAGCCATTACACTAAGTGAAATAACAGTCTCAGAAAAACAAATGACATATATTATCCCTCATTTGTGGATGCTAACACCAAATCCTTATATGTAAGTCAAAGTGGGTAATTGGTCAGTTGTCACGCGCAGCAGTCTCACCGGCAAGAACTTCACGCGGACAACAGGATTCTTCTGCAGCAGTATTTATTGTGCACAGCTCTTTTGTGAGAAGGACCCCGAAATGGGGCAGAAGCACTGCTTATATAGCAGTCTAGAGGGCTCGTGTATGCTCTGGATTGGTGCAGTGCCCTGATGCCTCATTAGCATGCCCAAGGCGCGGGCTTAGCCCGGGCTCAGAGAGCGTGGGCTCGGAGAGTAGTAGTCATGCGCAGTTTGTCCAATGCAAAGGCAACGGCGGGAAGCGGCTTGTAGTGACTCAGGAAGTCGGCGCCATCTTTAGGGCACGGTTCAGCACACATTGTGTGGTAGGCTGCCAACAGTCAGTAAAGATAATACCACATTGATTGATATTGCTATAGATATAGCTTGAAGTGTATGTCTCTATTTTCCTCAGTTATAATATTTAGGAGAATAAATCTCTTTTCTTTTAAGTACATCAACTTGCTATGTAATTTAGGAATGTAAAGTTATATTTCTTTTTACCTGCATTCAAGTTTATGGTTAAATTGTAAATCCCCAAATGTGTTTTGGAATTAACCTATAGTTTATTTTCAGGCTTTGTAAATTTGGTATATGTATGGAATATAATCAAAACAAATGTAACCTCTTATTCTCTGTATGTTGGCCAGATGTGGGTCTGTGTTAATCACCATCTGCTGTATAAGGAAGCATCTCTGTTGAGAGCTGAGGGCTGTGTTAATCTAGGGTATGGCAATAAGTCATTTGGAACCAGTTTAGTACTATATTTAGCAGAATCATAGTATTAGGCTCTCCCCTAGGGTGGAGCTTAGGACTGATATCAGTGTGAGGTATGGGCTCCACCTTAGGAAGCAGTTCTTAATCCAACTGTAGAGTGGCTGTTTATCCAATACTATCCAATCATTATTGCACTGGTGGGCCTGTCTTGCCAGGTTAGTTGTGGTTCACAGGGTTTACAGCTGGGTACGGTTGGTGATTAATTCTCACCTCTGGCATCAGCTCCCAGCACTGTGAATGCTGGCCAGTAGAATGCGGCTCTGAAGCCAGCAGCAGCTGGATTTCTCCTCGATTGTTCTACAGCTCATGTATGCAGTGTCTTCAGCATGAGGGTCTTACCATGAAGTTCTTGTGAGTAATGAAGAGCAGGGGCAATGGCCAGTAGTGTCTGAGGGTCCATAGGACCCCTGGCCACCAGCTTCAAAAGAGGGAGTCGATTTTATTTATTCTTCTTTCTTTTCTTTTTTAAATTTTTTTTCTTTTTTTTTAAGGAGTCAATTTTATTTATTCTTTGAGACGGTCTATCATGAATGGTATCATCTCTTTCTTAATTTCTTTCTCAAGAAATGAAATTTTCTCAAATTTTTGTTGTTGGTATGTTGGAAGGCTACTGGGTTTTGTTTGTTGACTTTGTCTCCTGCTATTTTGCTGAATGTATTTCTCAGCTCTAGGAGTTTTCAGGTGGAGCCCTTAGGGTCTGCTACATACAGAATCATGTCATCTGCAAATAAGGAGATTTTATCTTCTTCCTTTCCAATTTGAAGTCCCTCATTTGTCTTATTTTCTAGCTAAGACTCTAAGCACCATGTTAAACAGAAATGGGGACGAGTTGAATTCCCCACATTTTAGAACATTTACTGTCTGAAAGTGTTTCCTTTCTGCATGGCCTCTGGTGTGTTCCCAACTCTTAGTTTGTTTTATTATCATTTATTTTTTAGTTAGAACATTTTTTATGTTCCTTGAGACTTTTCACCCAGAGATTATTTTAATTTATATAATTTAGCTGTGCAGTATTTGGGGGATTTTTTTGTTATCTTTCTGTCATTTATCTTTCTAGTTTAATTCCATTGTGAGAAGGAGCATATTCTGTTGTTTCCATCCTTCTAATTTTACTGAGGTTTATTTCCCAGGAAATAGTCTATTTTGGTAATTTATGTGGGTGTTGGTTGTCAGCTGGTCATTCATTTTAAGTTTGGCTGGATCCTTATCTGTGTGTTTAAGTTTCCAGAAGTTTAATGTTTTGGCTCATTTTGACACAGATCTTCTGTCCTTTATTCTGCCTTCAATACACAGGAAACCTCAGCCTCCAGATCTTTAAGCATTTTTGACTCTCATCCATTTCTCCCTCTTCCCAGCATTGCAATGGCATAAATGCTAAATATTGTAACTGTTGTAGTTACAAGTGTTGACACTCTGTTTATGGTTTGCAGTTTATTTTGTTTATATTATATGATTTCTCTTGCTATATCTTGCATCTTGCTGCTTCTGTTGTTTCCTCTAAAGTTGTTGGCCTATTTATGGAACTTTTTTCTCATTAGTGTTAGTTTTTACTTCTAAAGTTTCCATTTCATTCATAGTTGTATCTTCTTTCTCTTTGCTGACATTATGTATAATAAATGTAATATGTTATACATTCATTTCCTATGTTTGCACTTGTTTCAAGCATTTTTTAAATTAAAAAAATGTATGTGTATGAGTGTACTTCCTGCATGTATGTAAGTGTACTTGTGTCATTCAATGCCTGTGGAGGTCAGGAGAGAGCATCAGATTCCCTGGAACTGGAGCTATGGATGGTTGTTAGCTGCCATGTGGGTGCTGGGATGTGAACCCAGGTCCTCTGGAAGAATAGCCAGACCTCTTAACCAGTGAGGCATTTCTCCCACCCCAGAAGCATGTTTATGATTGCCATTAAAATACTTTATTTTTTAAATTTAATTTATTAACTTAGATTTTAGGTGTATGACTAATTGCCGGAATATATGTAAGTGTACCTATGTGTAAAATGACCACAGGGACAGGGAGAGGTGTTAGCTCTCCTGGAACTGCAGTTATGTATGGTTAACTGCCATGTGAGTGCTGGGAACCAACCCTGAGTCTTCTGTGGCTCAGATCTGAGACTGCCTAATGCTATGAACTGCAATATTTCAACCCACTTAATGAGTTTTCTGCTCTTACATAAGCATAAATTTCATTATGGAAAATAAAGACCTCTAGTCTTTTCCTACTTTCCTTTCTCAGCATCCAAGTATCAAATTAGTTTACTTTGGATTGTGCTGTGTTATGTTGTATGATTCTAAAAATAATGGTTTGAGTGGCTGACGAGTTTCATAAAAAAATTTCAATTAATTTTGGTTTATGATCACAATAGAATTTCCAGTAATTTCTGAAATAGTCCTACATATGCCTATGCATTTTGTACTACCTATGTGTGTGAAGCAGTGTTCTCAGCATTGATAACTATAAAACCAAATTATTGATCAACTCCAAAATGCAAAGACGCTCTACCTCAGGGAGTATTAACTATTCAGCTGTTCAATTCTTTATGTAAAAATAAAGAAGGATATTTCATATAAATATGTAAATGTGCCTTCATCTTTATTAAATGATAAAATTGTATGTATGCCAGAGAACTACGTTAAAATCAATATCTTTTTCTGTTTTCCCTTTCTTTCTGAGACAGGGTCTCACCCTATTCCAGGCTGGCTTAGAACTCACTGTAGAGCGCTTAACCTCAAAACAAGCCTCTTGCTTCAGCCTCCCAAGTGCTGGGTAAATTATAGGCATGAGCCATCATGCATGGCTAAAACCAAACATTTTTATGGTTCATTATTACTGAATGCTGTCTTTCCGTACCTATTTTAATATCTATATACACAAGGTCATGTAAAAATTTTTCAGATGAAAAAAGGGTCACAAGTGGAAAAAATTTAAGAAGCCCTGCTACAGCCAAGTCACTAACTCACTCATTTGTGGAGCTTCAAGATGGCCACCAGGAGGCAGTGTTGGGAGCTTCCAGCTCTAGGACTGTCTGGTATGGTGAGAAGGTTCAGTTCTCAGGCAGAGAACTGGAGACCAGCTTTGGTTTGCAGTCTGTGGCTGAATGAGAGCATAAAAGAGGCCATGTAGCATTGGGTCTGAGGTTATCAGTTGGGAGAAGGGTGGCAGGTATGATGTCTGAAGGGACTGGCAGATGCAGACGTCAGTACAAGCAGTCCAATGGAGGAAGCAGGTTAAGGGTGGCAAGTATGATGTCTGAAGGGACTGGCAGATGCAGACGTCAGTACAAGCAGTCCGATGGAGGAAGCAGGTTTCTTAGGATGCCGGGGAACATACACCTCCACCGAAATTTCAGCTGGGCAGGTCCAGTATCTGCTGGGTAGGTGCAGAGGGGAGTCCACCTCAAGTGCTGGTATCTGGCTGGCTTACCAAAGCACCCAGAGTTCAGTCAAGTGAGATTCAGTGGGCAGAGGTGACCTTGTCATCTTTTCCCTGGCACCACACAAATAGGTCATTGCATACATGATTTAATGAACCTCTGGTCCTGGGTGACATGCTACTTTTGGAGGCTTACCCAGGTGTTCATATCAACCGCATGCCTTTGAGAGGTCATTTCTTCTGTCTGAGCATCAGCTTTCTACATGTGATATCACTCACAGATGCAACATGTAATTCTGAATCCCAGGTCAAATTTACAATTCTTCTACCTCAGCCTCCAGGGTGCTGGACTGACAGGTGTCAGAACCCGACCCAGACAGACATGTTTTTGGTTCCAAATGAGAAATCCAGGTTTCCTTTTTTAGCTATTTTAGACTTTCTCAGGTAGACAAAGTTTCACATGCGATTTCCCTGACCTAATGGTCATCTAGGAAAGCAAGAGTAGTGGCAATCTGTTGTGAGCTGAGGGGACAGTGATAGCAAGGCTGCCCCTTGATTGATGTCCTGGACAGGTGCCCTCAGTGTTGAAGAACAGGCTCACCTGCTGGTACAGTTATACGTTGATTGATGTCCTGGACAGGTGTCCTCAGTGTTGAAGAACAGGCTCACCTGCTGGTACAGTTATATGTTGATTTGATGCTGAAACCTTCGTCTGTCACTGAGAACGCTCTGGTTGTTGCAGTTCTAGACTATAACATTCTTGGGGGTAAGAACTATATTTTATTGGTCAGAAGTTCTTGCCTAGTCTACCCTGTAATTCTTTGTTCTGTTGTGTCTAAGTCTCCAAGACTCTATAACAACTGGGTAAAGACTCTATAACAACTTTCCCGTGCTCAATAAAATTCATTAATCTGTACCATTAGACATCGATCTTAGGTTGATGCTTTTCTTTAACTTTAATACCTTTCTTTTATTCCACACCTTTCTACCAGCCACCACCTACCTGATCTGTCACACTGTCCCAGCTAGAATTTCAAATGGAACTCAACTCCACTTTCTGTCCCATTGTGTCTACCTTGATAATTCCCTATCTCCATTTTTTTGTCTGGAATGTTGGAACAGTGTTCTACTTTGTCTTCCATTGCTGTGACAAAACACTCTGACCAACACCAACTTGGGGAGGAAAGGGTTTATTCAGCTTACATCTCCTGGGTCACAGTTCTCACTCAGGGAGCCCAAGGCAAGAACTCAGGGCAGGAAACTGGAGGCAGGAGCTGAAGCACAGGCCATGGAGGAATGCTGTTCACTGGCTTGCTCCCCTGGCACATACCCAGCCTGCCTTCTTATACAGTACACAACAACCTGCCCAGGGTGGCACCAATCCTTGTGGGCTGGGCCCTCCCACACTTCTCGACCATCAAGACAATACTCCACAGATGTGGCCACAGGCCAATCCAATGGAGCCAATTCCCCAATTGAGGCTCCCTCAACCCAGGTGTGTCAAGTTGACACTAAAGCTATCCAGCACAATTGACCCCTTGTCAACTTGACACACAAAACACATCACTATTAAACCACCACCTTTCCAGTTCTTATCCCCAAAGTATGATGTTAACATTAATCACAACCTAAGACAGTACAACCTTAAAAGCCCCACAGTCCTTAAAATGTCCAAACACTTAAAAGTTCANTTTTTAGCTATTTTAGACTTTCTCAGGTAGACAAAGTTTCACATGCGATTTCCCTGACCTAATGGTCATCTAGGAAAGCAAGAGTAGTGGCAATCTGTTGTGAGCTGAGGGGACAGTGATAGCAAGGCTGCCCCTTGATTGATGTCCTAGACAGGTGCCCTCAGTGTTGAAGAACAGGCTCACCTGCTGGTACAGTTATACGTTGATTTGATGTTGAAACCCTTCATCTTTCACTAAGAAACCTCTGGTGGTTGCAGTTCTAGACTATAACATCCTTGGGGGGTAAGAACTATATTTTATTAGTCAGAAGTTCTTGCCTAGTCTACCCTGTAATTCTTTGTTCTGTTGTATCTAAGTCTCCAAAGATGCACCCTCTGGGTAAAGATTCTATAACAACTTTTCCATGCTCAATAAAACACATTAATCTGTACCATTAGACATCAATCTTAGGTTGATGCTTTTCTTTAACTTTAATACCTTTCTTTTATTCCACACCTTTCTACCAGCCACCACCTGCCCTATCTGTCACACCATCCTGGCTAGAATGTCAAATGGAACTCAAGTCCACTTTCTGTCCCATTGTGTCTACCTTGATAATTCCCTATCTCCATTTTTTTTTTTTGTCTGGAATGTTGGAACAGTGTTCTAGTTTGTCTTCCATTGCTGTGACAAAACATCTGACGTACGACACCAATGGGGGGAAAGGGTTTATTCAGCTAATCCTGGGTCACAGTTCTCACTCAGGGAGCCCAAGGCAAGAACTCAGGGCAGGAACCTGGAGGCAGGAGCTGAGCACAGGCCATGGAGGAATGCTTTCACTGGCTTGCTCCCTGGCTCATGCCCAGCCTGCCTTCTTATCGGACACAACAACCTGCCCAGGGTGGACCACTCATTGTGGGCTGGGCCTCCCACACTTCTCAACCATCAATACTCCACAGATGTGGCCACAGCGCCAATCCCATGGAGCAATTCCCCATGAGGCTCCCTCAACCAGGTGTGTCAAGTGACACTAAAGCTATCAGCACAAACAGTTTTAAATTTTTATTTGATCTTTTTCTTTTTATTAATTTCTTATGTATGAATATACTGTCTGCATGTAGCTGTGTGCACCGGTGTCATGCAATGCTGTGGATGTCAGAAGAGAGTGTTAGATTCCTCTAGAACTGGAGTTAAAGATGGTTCTTAGCAGCCATGTGGGTGCTGGGAATTGAACCTGGGTTCTCTGCAAGAGCAGTCTGTGCTCTTAACTACTGAGCCATCTCTCCAGCCCCGATGATCTATTTTCTTAAGAGCTTTCTAGCCTCCCCAAAGTTCTGTGAGCTCAGGGAAGTATGTTTATTCTCAGTGTCTGTCACCATGCTGGCCGGGTAGAGCACTCCAATAAATGTGTGTGAACTGGTCAGACAATGGAAAGGCCCACAGCTCTTTGAGAATAAGGCTGGCACTCATGAGAGCAAGTTCAGCCAAGGATGCTTTTGCTGTGTTCTCTGAGAGACATGAGGAAATACCTAGATGAGGATCTCATATAATTATATAAGACACACTTTCATGAACTCACACTTAAATATATGTGCATTGTTTTGGATAGGCAGAGAAAATATTCATTGTCTAAGGTTTAAGTTGCAAGATGATCATATTGACCCTTAGAGATAAATTGAGTCTTAGTGAGGTTAAGTAACAGCCAAGGTCATGTGGGTGATACATGATCCTGCTTGACAGGAGAGTGGATATGTCTCAGCTTTGATTGATGGCCAGCCCATCTCTAGTGAGTCTCATGCCTAATGCTTCGCGGAGTGAATGACTGATAGAAATATGCTCATGGGTCCTCAGAATGAGTATCCCTGACCCCTCCTGCCATGGTTGATGGGGTAGAATCCTTTGAATGTAGGCTTCAGGAAGACAGATGCTAACTGGTAAAATTAAGTGACATGAGATACCTTCTGAGAATCTTCACCAGGGAAGAAACTACAGGCAGGTAAACAAAGTGTCTGTGGAGCTGCTTCAAGCCTTCTCACCTTGTCCTTTCTGATGTACAATGTGTCACTTTCAGGCAGGTAGGTAAATTCAAGGAGATACTGTTTTCCATTCATACTTAAAAACTTTAGTCTATGAATAATTGAGAACTTTCTGGCACACTCAGTATTTATTTGTATGCCTCCTCCAAGCAGCAAAAGAGAGAAAAACACATTTTGAAAATGAGTTTTGCATTAGCTCGGAGTTTATGTGTCTGCCAGAAGATTACATAATTATATTTGCAAAGGAATATATTGGCATGTCTTGTTATTTCTTGTTGATGTGTTGATGTAAACTATATTACCAAAACTGGTCCTTGAAGGGTAGAAATCTGCCTTTGTGGTATGTGGTATGGTCTGCTGAGACTAGAACTCAGAGATGCTGCTGTTTATTCCTTCTGGTCTTTTCACCGGGCTCATTCTGTTACCAGGTTAGAGGCAACTTTGTAGCCTGGAGCTTCTCTCCATCAAGCCAGAAGGGGAAACTGAGCTATGCACACAGTGGATGCTCAGTAACGTGAATTGGTTTTTTCTTTCTCAAATAATGACTCTGGCTTTACTGACTGCAATTTATGTGTGTGTGAACTTGAGAGCTCACGTCTGTTCTGTCTGGTGGTGATGGAGGGAAGGAGAGCCTCACTCACAGAAAGCTTCTTCTTCTGATTCTGTTTGATTTTGCTGCTTCACCATTGCACGCCTGTCTCTTCCTCCATTTCACGTCTGCTGTCTCCTTATCTGTCATCCACATATCATTTATCTATTATTTATCATTTATTTATCTCTATTACCTATCTGTATCGTTTATTGCATGCCTATGTATAGTAATTATAGAGATCTATATTCTATTTCACTATCATCTACCTATCACCTATCATCTATCACATCTATGTATAGTAGTTATGGAGGCCTATATTTTATTTCTCTATCATCTAATATCATATATCATCTATCACATGCCTATGTATAGTAATTATGGAGATCTATATTCTATTTCTCTATCATCTACCTATCATCTATCACATCTATGTATAGTAGTTATTATGGAGCTCTATATTCTATTTCTCTATCATCTACCTATCATCTATCATCTATCTCTTCTATCATATATTTCTCTCTACATTTGTCTGTCATCTACTCAGCTTTTTACCTAAAATTTACTATCTATCATTTATATATCTATAAACTATAACCTATCATCTATTTTTCTTTCTTTTTATCTATCATCTATCTATTAATATATGTGTTATCTATCTATCATCTATCTATCTCTGTCTACCATCTAACTATCATCTTTCATTTGTCTCTCTCTCTCTCTCCCCAGCAACAACTGACTCTCCTGAGTGGGTGAGGCCTTCTGAGTTTCTCTTCTCTCCAGGGCAAAATGGGCCCAATATTGTGTA
>VZQC01013618.1:417252-434237 GCA_009823505.1 Rhizomys pruinosus
TGGCAGTTGGTGGGAACACTGGAAGAGCTGGGGAGGGGAAGGAATGATTGACAGGTGTATGCTCACAGAAGGAATGATTGACAGGTGTATGCTGTCCGCTGAACCTTGCAGTTCTGGTCCTAGCAGTGGCCCAGGAGGGATTGAGGGGAGAAACTCCCTTATTTGGAGTGTGGGTTGTGTGCAGCCTGATGTAGGGGAGGCTCCTAGGTTGTCAGTCATTGCTAGGCACACTGTTAGAAGGAGGCTGTGCACATAGTACACACAGGTGGGACAGACTGCTTCATGGCCCACAGGAGTGCTGGCTGGGGCCACACAGGAGAGGAGCAGAGCACAGTGAGGATGGCACGTGGGCCTGTGTTGAGGAGACAGGGCTGACAAAAAGTCTAGAATAGAGAGTGAGGCAGCATGAGAAGCAGCCTTTACCTCCTGCAAGGAGAGGAGAGGACTTCAGGAGGGGAAGGCATGGGGGAAGGTGAGACTGGAGCTGGGAGGACAGGAGGGACAGCAGACAGCCAGGGATGCAGAGGTCACACTCACACCCATCATCACAGCCTGTTATTACAGTGGTTTTGCAAAGCATCCTTTCCCTTCCCAAGGCCAGCATTCGACTCCTCTGTCCTCAAGAGTGGGCGTGGCACTCGTCCTCTCCTCTGTCCTTGAGAGTGGGTGTGGCACCGTCTTTTCCCCACCCCTGAAGAAGCCTGTTGTTAAGACAGAAGGAACCTGGAGAAAATAGTGTTCGCTTTTCCCCAAAAATAAAAACCAAGGTGCAATTTGGATTTCTACAATTCTGGATCTATAATTTAGAAAAAGGAAACTTTAAGGATTCTTTGTGATAATTCTTCATCAGGCTGAGTCATTCCTGAACTTGAAAGGAACATTCTAGTACAGCAGTTCTGTCCCATCTTTTACTTAAACTTGCCTACTGATGCATCTATCTGTCTCCTTCCTGAGGTGGGAACAGAGTTCAGGGCGTGCTTGAAAGGCTGGGTTGTTCCGGCAGCGGGTCTCTGCTTCTGGCCTGCCCTGCTTTCTAAGGTACCCTTGCTGTCTCTCTCCTGCACCCTGCCTTTCCCCCTCCACCCCCACTTGAATGTCTCCCTTACAAAGGACCCAGGAACGTAAAGGCTTCCTGCTCAGCCTCTACCCTGGTCATCTGCCAGCCTTCTTGTTCCTTGAGCAAGCCCTGAGCCCTGAAAACATGAAAAGAACTATGTAAGGAAAGTGTGACGTGGGAGGTCTTGAGGCTGTGTAGAAACATGAGCAATGGTTGACTGAAAGCTGGGGGTGTCAAGGTTAAAGGGGGGGTAAAAGGGGACAGGGGGCTGTTTTGGGGATCAGTATCATTTGAAGTTCAGATGCAGTAGTTTTAACCACCTTCAGCTTCCTCTGATGTCCCCATAGCCCTGGCCTCCATGTTGGCCTGAGAGTCTTTCCCTAGCCTCTCCTGTGTCTTGGGCTAACACACAAGTGGAGGGTGGTGCTAGCCCCTGTTCCATTAGCTTTGTTTACCATTCATGATCTTGGGAATGAGGGGACAGAAGCAGCTGGGGACAGGCCGGGTTGGCCTCTGATGCTGAAGCCCATCCAGGTAGAGGTGCTGATGACCTGAGCTCCAAACCTGGAGTTAGAGAATTAAGAAGCACCTAACCATTCCTGAAATTCTCCCAAAATGTTCACACCAATTTAAACTCTTTTCACAATATCGTGTGAATTATGAATGAGTTCCATTTCACAGAGTGGAAGGCTGAAGCTTAGAGCGACTCCTAAGGTCAGGTGGTCATCGAGGGGCAGAACTGGAACTTAGCAAGTCTGACTCATTCTAACAGACAAGTCAGTGCTTTCTAGAACACAAGCTGCTCCTCTAGGAGGGGTCTCGATGCTTGGCTAGACCTAGGAGGGGGAGTGAGTGCTGCCCCCACATCACCTGAGCACCATCACTCCCAAGACAAATGTACAGGCAGAGTTTGGTCATGGAGAGCCTAAAGGCTATACCTGAACTTTCTAATTTTCTGTGCCAATTCTTCTTGGACTTGTGAGTGACAGATGAGTCCATGCTGGTGGTGCATTCACTGCCCACGCAGGCTGTCATCCGTGGTGAGATCGATGGGACCCAAGCTCAAGCCAAGGGACTAAGGTAAAAATAACTCTGTCACCATCCTCAGGAAACAACTAAAAATAAATGCCTTTGTAGACTGCTGAAAAGTACTCTGATGAGGATCACCATGGGGGGGGGGAACCTCCTGATCCTCCAGACAGGATCACCATCCAGGGGAGGGGATTTCCTGATCCTCCAGACAGGAAAGCTGGGGTGCCTGGGCTTCTGACCCAGGAAGGTGCTGTTGATCAGAAAGAGAAATAGCAAAGTTGAAGCCAGCTCCAAGGTCCCCAGAATTTTTTAATTAAGATTTTATTTTTATTTTATGTGGATGAGTGTTTTGCCTGCATGTGTATCCATCCATTCCTGCAGTCTGTGGAAGCCAGAAGAGGGCATCAGATTCTCTGGACCGGGAGCTATGGACTGTTGTCAGCTGCCATGTGGGTGCTGGGAACCAAACCCAGGTCCTCTGCAAGAACACCCAGTGTTCTTAACCATTGAGCCATCTCTCCAGCACCTCTCCCAGTTCTTTTTCTTGCCTGGGTAGCATGGTGAGTTCTAGAGGAAACAAGAGAATTGTCCTGTCTCCTGTCAGAAGCTCAAGGGTGGAGGCCAGGAGGATGGAAGGAGGAGCCAAGGACCCCCAGTGACACTCTGCTGCTGTCACCCCTGCACCTGGAGTGTGTGCTTTGTGCCCTGCAGCCCAGGGGGTGATGAGGTCTTTGGGGGAGGCTGGCTTCTAAATGAACAGCTCCAGGGTTTCAGGCAGTGATGACTTCTTAAGGAAACACAGTCTGTTGCCATTGTATAGAGACAGAGTGTAGAGTCTTCTAGGGCTGTTTGAAAAGGCTGGCTGCTTGGCTGGTGAGACTTTTGAACCAAATCTCAGTGCCAATCAGACCCAATGATGGGGAAGACCCAAGTCTGTCATGGGAGGGAGAGCCGCTAGGTCGGGGAAAGAGGAAGGGCAGTGGCTGGGACTGGGCAGGTGGCTGAAGGGGGTGGGTGCAGGGGGGGGGTGGCACACCCTGTGAGACGACCTATGGCGTTATCACCACCTGGACAGGGTGTGGCCTGCAGTGATGGTCACCAGCTTCTGTCATCCCTCCACCCTTGAATGTTGATGGAGTCCAGTTCCCTGTAGAGAGACAAGACACAGCTTCTGGGCCTGCTATGATTCAGAATTGTCTGTTGCTAGCAAGAGCTGCATCAGCTGGGCTATAGGCAGTGGAGGCGGAGAGCGAGGCAACCCGAGGACCCAGGGCAAGGCCCAGGCTCAGACATTCCGAGTAGAGAACCCTTCCCAGAGCTCTGTGGCCGTCTCCCCCTCATTGGGCACCTGTCTTCTCTCCTCCCTCCGTGTCGTGTCTTTTGTCCCTTGAGGGGGGAACTTAAGCCACCCTCCTTTGTTCCCCAGTGTGTACAAGAGGTGCCTGTTGATGCAGGGACACAGTAGCATTGGGTGTATTGAGGGTGTCTGTCTTCTGTCTGTCTGTCTGCATGTGTCTTGAGCTTGAAGACCTTGGGTCTCCAGTGGGCTCAGACCAAGACTGTTCTGTGTGGACACCTGAGTGTGCTGGGAAGGCGCCCTTGGTAAGTTCTAACTCCTTAGAGAAAATGCTTATTTCAGCATTATAAAAATTCATATTGATTATAAAAATTAGGAAAACATAGAAAAATCAGCAAATTGGTTGCTGTTAATTACAGTTAATATTATATTTTCTTTAAAATTCTGAAGGAATAATGGGAGGGAAATACAATAAAATATTAAGATAAATCCTGGAAAACATTATAGCCATCATTTTACAGAGGCATAGAATTGATGAATCATACTTGATTAAAAATCTGCACCAGTGTTGTATATTTAAATTATATCCAAGTTTTCCACTTAAAAGCAACATAACAATTAAACAGCATTCTATCTGCTCATAATATTCACAGAATCTCTGGCTCAATTCCCCCAAAATGCCATTACTGAATAATAAGCGCTAATAATTTTAAAACTCTGAGTGGGTTTTGCCAAAGAAAGTGCTGGTTTACAGGTGAGCTGCAGACGGTTACTTCACTTGTGTTACTTCACTCAAGCATGATGCCCTCTAGCTCCAGCCATTTTCCTGCAAAGCTCATGATGTCGTCTTTCTTAACCGTTGCATAGAACTCCATTGTGTAGATGTACCACATTTTCTCTATCCACTCATCAGTTGAAGGGCATTTTGGTTGGGTCCAGCTCCTTGCTATTGTGAAGAGAGCTGAAAGTTTGATTGAGTTTAGAATCACTGAGAGTCAGGCCTCTGGGTATGTCTGTGAGGGGGCTGAGGAGGGAAGACTTGTCTTGAATATGGGTGTCCGCACCCCCTGGGCTGGGGACTCAGAATAAAGGAGACAAAGTGAGAGCACACCAACACTCCCCTCTGCTGTCCCACACTGGATGCTTTAAAAAAATTTATTAGTTTTATTTTATGTGGACGAGTGTATTGCCTGCATGTGTGTTAGTGTTCCTGTGTTGTGCAGTGCCCCGTAGCTCAGAGGAGAGCATCAGATCCCCTGGAACTGGAGTTACAGTCAGCTGTTAGCCATCATGTGAGTGCTGGGATTCAAACCAGGGTCCTCTGCAAGATCAGCCAGTGTTATTAACTGCTGAGCCGTCTCTCCAGCCCCTCTGACAGTGGATGCCTGAGACCATCGTGAGAACACGTGGTCCCATGATTTCTGCGCCACGATGGACTGCACTCGCCCTGTGAGCCAGAATAAACTCTTCCTCTCTGACGTTGCTTTGTGTTGGGTGTTTTGTCTAATCTGCCTGCTCCCCTGGGCAGTCGCGTATTTATACGGGTCTCCATGTCAGAGTTAGGAAAATAACAAAGGAAGTGGAGAAGTTGAGGCTCCTGCTGGGGGAAGTGGTGAGAAGCTGGTGTATCCATGGACACGGAGCCAGAGCCACCAGGCAAAGGTCCTGAGGGCCAAGGTCTTCATCTAGACAGGACCCCAGGGACAGACCTGGACAAGAGTTGGCGTCTACCTGTGAACTGAGTGCAATGCCAGATGTTTGGGGAGGAGCGGGGCGACCTCAGCTTCTCTGCATGTTTCCACAGCAAGACGGCCTAGCTGTCTGCTCCTACACACAGCTCCTCTATTAACATCCAACGAAATGGTTCCCTTCACCAGAGAACCTGTCTGCAGCATTTCATTTCAAACGAGGGCCAAGTACAAAGCATGGCCCATTTTAGTATTAGTTTCTTGTTCTGGAAATAGGAAACCCGGTGTTGCTGACAATGGAAGACAGCTCCTGCAATGGTTAACGTTGACTGCCAACTCCATGGGCACCTCTAGACTGACCTAGGAGACAGTCCTCTGCAATGAGTGCCTAGATTGGAAAGACCCGCCCAAGCGGGTAGCACCATTCCACAAGCCAGGGTCCGAGGAAGGATGAAAAGGAGCCAAGCATAGCAGGTGTTTTCTCTCAGCCCTCAGGATGCTGATGGAGTGTGACCAGCCATCTCATCTCCCGTTATGCTGGAGTGTGACCAGCCATCTCCCCTCCCCGTTATGATGGACAGAACCCTGGACCCGTGGGTCAAAATAAACCCTTCCCCCTTCCCTGCCTCCTTACTCCCATCTCTCCTTCTCTTCTTCCTTCCTTCCTTCTTTCCTTCCTTCCTTCCTTCTTTCCTTCCTTCCTTCCTTCCTTCCTTCCTTCCTTCCTTCCTTCCTTCCTCCCTCTTTTCCACCCCTTCCTGCAGATTGCCCATGATCCCTGCCCCTGAGCAGGAGCCACAGCTCCTGAGTTTTCTTCTTCTCATCTCAGATCATCTGAAAGGCTATTACTAGTTTTCATGGGCAGCAGTCTTGATTCACAAATGCTACTGTGCATGCCAAGATCTCAGTCACAGTTCTGAACTTGACTCTGCTCTAATGTCTGTTCCCTCCCCTGCCAGGTTCTATAGGGCAAGGAACCGTCTTCCCCACTTTCTCCAGGAGCTGCTTTCAATGGGTTGGAGGCACAGGTTAAGAAGGAAGCCAGGAGACTCTGGGAGGCAGGAGTATCTTCTCCTATGCCCTCTCCCGGGCTTTCTGAGACTCTTTAGGAACAGGCAGCCACTCCAATGGAGCAGACCCCCAGAGTCTGTGAACACTTAGACTTTCTCAGCAACTCACCTCTCTACCATCCCTCAAGCTCTGCCTTCCAAAGCTGACCCAGCATCCAGGCTGGCGAGGCCACTGTCCAGCCCTCAGTGTAGGTTGGGTGCCTCCCTAGAGGTTGGTGCTGGTCTCCCCTAGGAACCTGCTTGCTAACCCTCTCCTCTTGTGAGGTTCTGAACTTGCCCTGCAGCAAGTCCTCTTCTGATTGCTTTCCTTGCTGTGTGCCAGCCCTGCCCCGTCATTTCCCATCAATCTGCTGTTTTCCCCACAGTGCTTATGGCTTTCTGGCCTACATATACTTTGTGAATTATGTTTACATTAATCAATTTCCTTTCCCCAGTGGAATGGAAGCCATGGGGTGGCAATCCTTGTCAGCTTTGCTTGCTGTTGGGTGCTGAGCCCTGAGAAGAATGGCACAGAAGTGCCCAGTGGTGCTTTGCTAAGTACACGTGGCAGGGCCTTTCAGGTTCCCCTTCCTTCCCCTCTTTTCATCTACTCTTTCTTGCTCATTCTAACTTTTAAAATATTTGAAATTCTGGGGTTGGAGAGATGGCCTAGAGGTTAAGAGCACTGACTGCTCTTGGAGAGGACGCAGGTTCGATCCCCAGCACCTACATGGTTGCTGAGAACCATCTTTAACTCCAGTTCTAGGGGAATCTGACACCCTCTTCTAACCTCCAGAGCATTGCACAACACGGGTGCACAAACCCACATACAGACAGTACATTCATGCACATAAAAAAATAAATAAAGTTAAAAAAATAAATATTTCAAATTCTGAACATTTGCTTAATGAAACCTGCATAGTGTATTTTGGTTTCACTCTTTGAGAGGCAGACAACATTAAAAGGGCCTGGGGAGGGTAAAGTATCTCATCACTCAGGTCTGGTTGAAGCCCCTTACCAGCTGAGAACCAAGAATTATAACCAACACTACAAACTTTGAAAAATCTACATGGAAATCTGCTGTAGAGACTTCCTATAATATGTAAACACACACACACACACACACACACACACACACACACATATTACATGGGTGCAGTGCTTCTCCTAGATGCCACAGGCTAGCAAATACAAAGCCCAGTACAGGAATAGGCTATTCCTTTGGAGTTGCTAACCAGTAGGATTCCAAAGACCCTGCAAACAATACAGGCTATTGCTGTGGCTAGCTTTCACAGTACTGGAAGTTTCTATGAACACTGCTGAGTGAGGAAAGCAATCAATACTCTTACCCTGCTGTGAACTTTGTGACATATAAGAATAACCTGGACGTGGTGGTGCATGCCTTTAATCCCAGCACTTGGGAGGCAGAGGCAGGTGGATCTCTGTGAGTTTAATGCCATCCTGGTCTAATAGTGAGTTGCAGGCCATCTGGGGCTATGGGGAGACCCTTTCTCAAAAAGACAAAAAAAATGGAAAAAAAAATGAAAGAATTGCCTGGAAAGATATTCCCACTGGCGCAATGTGCAGTAGTGGCACAGCTGTTATGGTGGTAACTCATCACCACTGGCACAATGTACAGTAGTGGCACAGCTGTTATGGTCTTAACTCATCACCACTGGTGTAATGTGCAGTAGTGACACAGCTGTTATGGTGGTAACTCATCACCACTGGCGCAATGTGCAGTAGTGGCACAGCTGTTATTGTGGTAACTCATCACCACTGGCGCAATGTGCAGTAGTGGCACAGCTGTTATGGTGGTAACTCATCACCACTGGTGTAATGTGCAGTAGTGACACAGCTGTTATGGAGGTAACTCATCACCACTGGTGCAATGTGCAGTAGTGGCACAATTGTTATGGTGGTAACGCATCACTTTCTGACTGGATTTAAAGTCTGCTCTACATAAACGGAGTTCATGCCTGATACTGTTAACTGAGCCAAAACCCATGATGGCTGAATCATGCTGGGGAACCTAACAGTATTGTTCTGCTGTGGGGACATAGTAATAAACTGCCTCCTAAGCTCTTAAGTTTACGTCCATAGCATAGTGCGTCTTTCAGCCCTCCTCAGAGATGCTTCTTTTTGCCAAGGTGATGATATACAGAGACCCTGAGCTGTCCAATGTGTACAAAACAAGAGACTGTTGGGGTCCCCAAGCACTAAATGGACCATCTAAATCACCACTCTCCCCTCAAGGCTCAGATATCGTCACCAAAGAGGGACAGAAAGTTTGTACAAGCCAGAATTAGTGGATATCTGCAATGAACTATAATTTCCCTGAATGACAGCACTGTTGCACACTTGAACTCACAGCAGTTGTGCTCCATGCACAACATCTGTGGAAGACCAAACCAGCCAAAGCCCTGGCAGGGAAGCCCTTCCCCTAGCTGAACTATCCCTAACTAGCATTGCTCTAGCAGATGGTCCTGCACCCCTGCACAGACAGACAGCACGAGGAGGGCTCAGGGGGTTTTAACACAGAGCACCTGAAGTTGGGAGGGAAACGTGGGGGGAGAAATTGCAGAGTGGATTTGTATGCATGTATGAGATTTCCAAGTAAAAATTAAAAAAGAAAAAAATTCTAGCACAAGTAATATTTGTTGTGATGGTTGCTATATAGAGAGAGCATTTCTTGTATAAAGAGAAAACTTTTAAAGCAGCAACAAACCACGTTCAAGGCCTAAGCTGTGCAAGCTTCAAGCACAGACATATTCCTTTCTTAGATATTTTCTGGGAATCTCACAAACAAGACGTGTTTGCCGGGATGGCTCAGCCTCCAGCATCCCTGTGCTCTGTTTTTACTTTATTAATTGTAGTTCTATCCAGAGTCCTCAGGATTATGCTATGATCCCATTTAAACAACTCTATAGAGTTTCAGAACTTTGTAGAACTTCAGAAGGCAGCTAAACAGCAAGTACACAACGACACTTAACTGCAGCTCTCCATTCCTCCTAAACGTCCTTGTGCTAAAAATCTGCATTAAAATCACGTTTTAATAACCCCCACATCTGCTTCATACTGGATCATTCTGAAATTCTTTTCTGTGGCACAGCCAAGTATCTGGTTTTACCTCAAAATCCACAAAAGATTAAAGGATTCATGCAGGCCACTGTGGGTGAAAGAGAGAGGCCATGCCCTGCTCTCCCTGCCCTTGGGATTTGCAGCCTCAGATTTCACCTGAACAGTGAAAATTTTACCATAGAGGGTGGTGAGATAGTGGGTGATGACTTTGGTGGTTTTTCACATTTTTTATGTTAACAATCAAAATGGTTTGGGCTGACTCATCCCCTGTGGCTAGCTAGCACTCGGGGACTTGGTTACCAGGTGAACCAGCTGCCCACATAGTGGAGTCACTGCTCAGGATGACATGTGATCACTGAGATTTCTTTCAACACTGGAAAACTTTGTCAACCTGCCTGCTGTCTCTCTCCTCCTTGTTTATGTTACTGTACCTTACTACCCCCTTTTTTTCTTTTTGGTTTTTAACTTTTTTGTATTTATGAGACAGGGTCTCCCTTTTAGTACCAGGTGTCCTGGAGCTCGCTCTATAGACCAGGCTGGCTTTGAACCCACAGAGATCCACCTATCTCTGCCTCCCATGTGCTGGGATTAAAGGCATGTGCCACCATGCCTGGCACCTTACTACCCTTTTCTCAACTTGCTGTCACCTACCCGAAGCCCCCAGCCATCCTCTCCACCTGCACATATGCTAGATGCCTCCCCAGAAGCCTGCTCTTCCCCTTCCTTCTCAGGACACAGGCTAATTCCTGTCTTTTTCTAGTAATTTGTCCAGTGTTGGGCACCCTTCAGTGTCATCAACAGCTCCCTGCAGTCCTGTTTAGCCTGTGTCACAAATACTACCTTGAACTATTCCCAAACATACTAAACAGGAAGATTCTGAAGGCAAGGTCTGGGAGGCTTTGGTTTTGTCCTCTTAAAGCTACTACAGAGACTGCAAAATATCCCAGCTACCCAGAGGGCAGGGTTTGCCACTTGTTTTCATTTATGTGTTTTCTGTGTCTGTCATGGAGCTCAATTAATATTGAATGAGATACCAACTGGGGATGGTGTGTTTGCACAGACTGAGGATCCCTGGGGTGCTGTGGGTCTCCCTGAGTCTGGTACCAATATCTGACATGCAGATATCTGTTATTTCTACATTTTCTGTTTGCATGGTGTTTATATGAGCTTGTGTGTGTGTGTGTGTGTGTGTGTGTGGTGTGGTGTGTGTGTGCTGTGCATTTGCTGTGCATGCATTGTTTACATACTTGCTATTATGTGAGCATGTTCATGTGTGGTTTGTGTTTTGTGTACATATTTGTTTCCTGTTCCATATTTTTACCGTGTGCACTGTGCACAAATGCCCACAGACTGTGACTCTAGTCTCCTCGGAATGGAGCTGTGCGCCCTGAGACTGAGCACAGACTCTAATACTTGGTTTTCAGCACTGCTGACAGGTGTGCTGAGAATGAGACTTTGGAGTTATTGTTGAGAGGCAACCTCCTGACCATGCTACACCAAACTTGCTTCTGTTCCTCTGCCTGTCCCTCTGCTGCAACTTGTCCTCTACAGAGCTTAGTTGACATTCCACCCTATATGCCACTGGCAGGGCACACTACACCCAATGTGCACCCCATAGTCTGTAGGCCCTTCATCTGAGCAAGCTCAGGTCAACTGCTGGCACGGATAGCATCACAGGAGCCTGGAGTCACACTGGCTGGCTCTCCAATCATACAGTGAGAGGCACTGATTAGTGGTGTGCAGTGAGCACACTCTGTCCTTGGTGAATGGTCCTTGCACTGCAGGTGAGATACCTGGTGCCCTGAGCACTCTGTCCTGGGTGGATGGTCCTTGCACGGCAGATGAGATGCCTGGTGCAGTGAACACACTCTGTCCTTGGTGGATGGTCCTTGCACTGCAAGGTGAGGTGCCTGGTGCAGTGAGCACACTGTCCTTGGTGGATGGTCCTTGTACTGCAGGTGAGGTGCCTGGTGCAGTGAGCACACTCTGTCCTTGGTGGATGGTCCTTGCACTGCAGGTGAGGTGCCTGGTGCAGTGAGCACACTGTCCTTGGTGGATGGTCCTTGTACTGCAGGTGAGGTGCCTGGTACAGTGAGCACACTCTGTCCTTGGTAGATGGTCCTTGCACTGCAGGTGAGATGCCTGAGCCATTCCTCTCTTTCATGTCCTTTCCTGGGCCTTCTGGTCATCCCTGTGGGTGGAATAGCACAGTGCAGTAAGGAGATTTCCTGGAGGTGCTGTCTGTGAGACATTTAGACTGTTTTCTATGAGTTTCCCCTAGAATAAAGCTTCTCTCATTTCCAGCATGAAAAGAGTTGGAGTTTTAAAATTTATTTTATGTGTATGAATGTATTGCCTGCATGTAGATAAGCGTACATGTGTTGTGCAATGTCAACTGAGCTCAGAAAAGGTGTCATATCTCCTGTAACTGGAGGTGTGAACAGCTGATAAATGCCATTTGGGTACTTGGAAATGAATCAGGTCCTCTGCAAGAGCAGTCAGTGCTCTTAACTGCTGAGCCATCTCTCCACTCCCCAGATAGGGTATTTTTGTAGGTCACACACATGTTCTATTATTAAGCTACGGTGGCTTCAGGTGTCAAGGCCCAAAAATCTCCACCTCCCCAACTGGGATAAACAGCACAGACTATTTATTTATTTATTTATTTATTTATTTATTTATTTATTTTTCACTTATGTGACTGTCTCAGTTGTTTTTCTGTTGTTGTGATAGGATACACTGAGAAGTACAGCTTAAAGAAGAAAGGTTTATTTAGCTCACAGTTCCAGAGGGTACAGTCCATCAAGGTGAGATAAGGATATAGTCCATCAAGTTGGGGATGAGGATACAGTCCATCAAGTTGGGATGAGGACACAGTCCATTAAGATGGAGATGAGGATACAGTCCACCAAGTTGGGGATGAGGATACAGTCCATCAAGTTGGGGATGAGGATACATGCCATCAAGGTGGAGATGAGCATACAGTCCATGAAGTTGGAGATTAGGATACAGTCAATTAAGTTGGGGATGAGGATACAGTCCAACAATTTGGGCATGAGGACACAGTCCATCAAGCTGGAGATGAGGATACAGTCCATTATGTAGGGGATGAAGATACAGTCCAACAAGTTGAGGATGAGGATACAGTCCATCAAGATGGAGATGAGGATACAGTCCATTAAGTTGGGGATGAGGACACAGTCAATCAAGTTGGGATGAGGATACAGTCCATCAAGGTGGAGATGAGCATACAGTCCATCAATAGGGAGATGAGGATACAGTCCATTATGTTGGGGATGAGAATACAGTCCATTAAGTTGAGGATGAGGATCCAGTCCATCAAAGTGGGGATGATTACATAGTCCATCAAAGTGGGAATGAGGATACAGTCCATTCAGTTGGGGATGAGGATACAGTCCAACAAGGTGGAGATGACCATACAGTCCATCAAGTTGGAGATGAGGATACAGTCCATTAAGTTGGGGATGAGGATACAGTCCAACAATTTGGAGAGGAGGATAGAGCCCATCAAGTTGGAGATAAGGATACAGTCCATCAAGTTGGGGATGAGGATACAGTCTATCAAATTGGGGATGAGGATACAGTCCATAAAGTTGGGGATGAGGATACAATCCATCACGTTGGGGATGAGGATACATCCATGAAGTTGGGGATGAGGATACAGTCCATCAAGTCGGGGATGAGGATACAGTCCCTCAAGTTGGTATGAGGATACAGAAAATCAAGTTGGAGATGAGGATACAGTCCATTAAGTTGGGATGAGGATACAGTCCATTAAGTTGAGGATGAGGATCCAGTCCATCAAAGTGGGGATGATTACATAGTCCATCAAAGTGGGAATGTGAATACAGTCCATTCAGTTGGGGATGAGGATACAGTCCAACAAGGTGGAGATGACCATACAGTCCATTAAGTTGGGGATGAGGATACAGTCCAACAATTTGGAGAAGAAGATAGAGCCCATTATGTTGGAGATAAGGATACAGTCCATCAAATTGGGGATGAGGATACAGTCTATCAAGTTGGGGATGAGGATACAGTCCATAAAGTTGGGGATGAGGGTACAGTCCAAGTTGGGGATGAGGATACAGTCCATCAAGTTGGCATGAGGATACAGACAATCAAGTTGGGGATGAGGATACAGTCCATTATGTTGGGATGAGGATACAGTCCAACAAGTTGGGATGAGGATACAGTCCATCAAGGTGGAGAAGAGCATGCAGTCCATCAAGTTGGAGATGAGGATACAGTCGATTAAGTTGGGGATAAGGATACAGTCCATCAGGTTGGGATGAGGATACAGTCCATCAAGTTGGGATGAGGATACAGTCCATCAAGTTGGGGATGAGGATACAGTGCAACAAGGTGGAGATGAGCATACAGTCCATCAAGTTGGGGATGAGGATACAGTCCATTAAGTTGGGGATAAGGATACAGTCCATCAAGTTGGGATGAGGACACAGTCTGTATTAGTCAGTTATCTGTTGCTGTGATAAAGCACCATGACCAAGGAACTTATAAACGGAAGAGTTTATTTGAGCTTACGATTGGTGGTTCCAGGGAATTAGAGTCCATTGTGGTGGGCAGTGTGGCGGCTGGATCTGGAGCAGCAAACCAAGGGTCTCATCTCGCAAAGAGCACAGGAAACGGAGAGGGCAACTGTAGACCACAGAGGCTTGTTAAAACTCACTAAGCCTGCCCCCAGTGACACACTTCCTGCAGCATGGCCACACACCCCAAGACCTCCAAAAACAGCGCCACCAACTGGAGACAAATGTCTGAATACTTACAGCCTATAGGGGACACTCATGCAAACCACCACATTCCACTCCCTGGCCCCCATAAGCTCCTGACCATATAAAATTCAAAATGCATTTAGTCCAACCTTAAAAGTCCCCACAGTCTGTACCAGTCTCAATGCCATTCAAAAGTCCACAGTCCAAAGTCTCCTCTGAGACTCAGGCCAATCTTCCAAATTGTAAGCTCCTGTAAAATCAAAAGACAAATTACAAACTCCCAACATACAGTGGAACTGAATACACATTCCCATTCCAAAAGGGAGGAATAGAGGCATAGTGAGGAAACACTGGACCAAAACAAGACCGAAAACCAGTAGGGCAAGTCCTGTAGCTCCACATGCAACGTCTGGGACTTGACTTCCAAAGGGCTTAGATGGCTCAGCTCGTCCAGGCTTTGCTTGAACGCAGCTCTGCTGAGCTTTAGGCCGGTACCACTCCCGGTATGCAGCTCTCCTTTGGCAAATCTCCCAGGGTCTGGCATCTCGAAAGTCTTCTTGAGGTCGCCGATGCCCACCAGGCTTCAAATTCACAGATTTCATGCATGGGCCTATAAGGGCCTTCTTTATTCGGGGACATCCCTGCTGTACTCTGCCTGGCCTCTTTGGCTCGCTGACGGGAAAAACTGAGGACCCCTTCACTCTTGCGAACGTTCATGCTCTAAAGCCAGCACCACGTGAATGAAATTGATGAATCTGGCTGCAAGTTCAGGAAGAACCCTGGACATTTTCAACCACATTTGCAACTTTTCTCTCTGCCCTGGAATGCTGGGGATTAAGTTGGGTGTGGTCTTGCCCGGAAAGTACTATTTCTTCTGTTTACTTGTAAAATCTCGAGGCCCTCTCCTTAATGCCTTTAATCTCCTTATGAAAGGAGCCTCTACTTCACTTGCCTTGGCCACACCTTTAAACTTCCCAGTGCAGTTATCAGATCAAACTGTGCATTCGGCAGTTTCTTGTCTGCCCCATCTCTCTGCTCTTCCCTTCACGGTAAGATCTGGCACAATAGTCACCCTTAAAAAACCATGCCATCAATGTCTACAGTAGGCGTTCTCCTTCTGAAATATCCTCTGCCAAAGACATTGCTTTTCAATTTAGCCTCAGGTCATTTGGGCTGTGGGCAAAGCATTTGGGCTGTGGGCAAAACTGCGGGCCAAACGCTTTATCAAAATATCCCATTTGCTGCCTAAGACTTTATTTTCCCCTGGAACCACATCTTTTGCAGCCATGCTTTCTTCCAGGCCTCCACTAGAATGGCCCTTTAAGCTCTGCTTACAATAGTCAACAGCCTTTCCAGCCCAAAGTTCCAAAGTCTTCCACACTTCTCCAAACATACACATGGTCAGGTTCTTCACAGCCAACAGCCCACTCTCTGGTACCAATGACTGTATTAGTCAGTTATCTGTTGCTGTGATAAAGCACCATGATCAAGGAACTTATAAAAGGAAGAGTTTATTTGAGCTTACGATTGGCGGTTCCAGGGAATTAGAGTCCATTGTGGCGGGAGGCGTGGTGGCTGGATCTGGAGCAGCAAACCAAGGGTCACATCTCGCAAAGAGCACAGGAAACAGAGAGGGCAACTGTAGACCACAGAGGCTTGCTAAAACTCACTAAGCCTGCCCCCAGTGACACACTTCCTGCAGCATGGCCACACACCCCAAGACCTCCAAAAACAGCGCCACCAACTGGAGACAAATGTCTGAATACTTAAAGCCTATGGGGGACACTCATGCAAACCACCACACAGTCCATCAAGTTGGGATGAGGATACAGTGCAACAAGGTGGAGATGAGCATACAGTCCATCAAATTGGAGATGAGTATACAGTCCATCAAGTTGGGGGATGAGGATACAGTCCATCAAGTTGCAGATGAGGATACAGTCCATCAAGGTGTGGATGAGGATACAGTCCATCAAGTTGGAGATGAGGATACAGTCCATAAATTTGGAGATGAGGAAAATGTCCATCAAGTTGGAGATGAAATCACAGTCCATCAAGTTGGAGATGAGGATACAGTCCATCAACATGGGGATGAGCATAGTCTATCAACTTGTGGTTGAAGATATAGTCCATCAATTTGGGGATGAGGATACAGTCCATCAAGTTGGGGATGAGGATACAGTCCCTCAAATTGAGGATGAGGATACAATCCATCAAGTTGGGGATGAGGATACAGTTCATCAAGTTGGAGATGAGGATAGAGTCCATCAAGTTGGGGATGATGATACAGTCCATTAAGTTCGGGATGAGGATACTGTCCATGAACTTGGAGATGACGATACAGACCATCAAGTTGGGGATGAGGATACAATCCATTAAGTTCAGGATGAGGATAGAGAGCATCAAGTTGGGATGAGGAGAGTCCATTATGTTGGGGATGATGATACCATCCATCAAGGTGGAGATGAGCAAACAGTCCATCAAGTTGGAGATGAGGATACAGTCCGTCAAGATGGGGATGATGATAAAGTCCGTCAAGTTGGGGATGAGGATACAGTCAATCAAGTTGGGTGTTCTAGTTTGTCTTCCATTGCTGTGACAAAACACTCTGACTGACACCACCTTGGGGAGGAAAGGGTTTATTCAGATTACATCTCCTGGGTCACAGTTCATCACTCAGGGAGCCCAAGGCAGGAACTCAGGGTAGGAACCTGGAGGCAGGAGCTGAAGCACAGGCCATGGAGGAATGTTTGCTCTCTGGCTTGCTCTCCTGGCCCATGCCCAGCCTGACCTCTTATACAGTACACAACAACCTGCCCAGGATGGCACCATCCATAGTGGCCTGGGCCCTCCCACATTGCTCAACAATCAAGACAATACTCCACAGATGTGGTCACAGGCCAGTCCAATGGAGCCAATTCCCCAATTGAGGCTCCCTCAACCCAGGTGTGTCAAGTTGACACTAAAGCTATCCAGCACAATTGACCCCTTGTCAACTTGACACACAAAACACATCACTATTCA
>VZQC01013618.1:435516-473411 GCA_009823505.1 Rhizomys pruinosus
GCAGGAGCTGAAGCACAGGCCATGGAGGAATGTTTGCTCTCTGGCTTGCTCTCCTGGCCCATGCCCAGCCTGACCTCTTATACAATACACAACAACCTGCCCAGGGTGGCACCACCCATAGTGGGCTGGGCCCTCCCACATTGTTCAACAATCAAGACAATACTCCACAGATGTGGCCCCAGGCCAGTCCAATGGAGCCAATTCCCCAATTGAGGCACCATCAACCCAGGTGTGTAAGTTGACACTAAAGATATCCAGTACATTGGGGATGAGGTTATAGTTCATCAAGTTAGGGATGAGGATACAGTCCAACAAGTTCGGATGAGGATACAGACCATTAACATGAATATGAGGATACAGTCCATCAAGTTGAGGATGAGGATAGAGTCCATTAATTTGGGATGAGGATACAGTCCATCAAGTTTGGATGAGGATAAAGTCCATCAAGTTGGGATGAGGATAAAGTCCAACAAGGTGGAGATGAGCATACAGTCCATCACATTGGAGATGAGGATACAGTCCATCAAGGTGGGGATGAGGATACAGTCCATAGAGTTGGAGATGAGGATAGAGTCCATCAAGTTGGAGATGTAGATACAGTCCATCAAGTTGGAAATGAGGATTCAGTCCATCAAGTTGGGGATGATGATACAGTCCATTAAGTTGGAGATGAGGATACAGTCCATGAAGTTGGGGATGAGGATACAGTCCATGAATTAGGGGATGAGGATACAGTCCACCAGATTGAGGATAATAATACAGTAAAGTAAGTTGGGGATGAGGATACAGTCCATCAAATTGAGGATGAGGATACAGTCCATCAAGTTGAGGATGAGAATACAAGCCATCAAGTTGGGGATGAGGATACAGGCCATCACGTTGGGGATGAGGATACAATACATTAACTTTGGGATAAGAATACAGTCCATGAAGTTGGAGATGAGGATACAGTCCATCAAGTTGGGGATGAGGATACAGTCCATCAATTTGGGGATGAGGATACAGTCCATCAAGGTGGAGATGAGCAAACAGTCCATCAAGTTGGAGATGAGGATACAGTCCATCAAGTTGGGGATGATGACACAGTCCATCAAAGTGGGGATGAGGATACAGTACATCAAATTGAGGATGAGGATACAGGCCATCAAGTTGGGATGAGGATACAGTCCATCAAGGTGGAGATGAGGATACAGTCCTTATGTGGGGATGAGAATACAGTCCATTAAGTTGGGGATGAGGATCAAGTCCATCAAATGGGGATGATTATATAGTCCATCCAAGTGGGGATGAGGATACAGTCCATTAAGTTGGGGATGAGGATATAGTCCAACAAGGTGGAGATGAGCATACAGTCCATCAAGTTGGAGATGAGGATACAGTCCATTAAGTTGCGGATGTGGATACAGTCCAGCAACTTGGAGAGGAGGATAGAGCCCATCAAGTTGGAGATGAGGATACAGTCCATCAAGTTGGGGATGAGGCTACAGTCTATCAAATTGGGGATGAAGAACCACTATTCAGCCTGAATACAATAGCAGCCAATTACTCATCCACTGAGAGCACCATCTCCTCTCAGGTAACCCAGTGGTTTGCTTGCTTCCACTGGGAAAGGTTTTGAAAAGTGGTATTAGAACTGTTTGAACATTCATCATTAAAAATGTTTTGAGGATAATAATTTGAAATCTTTGTTTACTCACTACACAGCTGTAACTCAGAATATTCTAGTCAGTTTTCAAATTCTATATTAGAAAATATTTGGTTGATGTCTAAAATGCCATTAAAAAACCCATCATAGACCAGTTGTGGTGGCACACACCTTTAATCTCAGCAGTTGAGATGCAGAGGCAGATGGACATCTGAAGATTGAAGTCAGTCTGGTCTATGTAGTGGGTTCCAGGCCAGCTGTGGCTACAGGGAGACCCTGTCTCAAAAAGACCAAAACAAAAAACAAAAACCCATCAGAAGGATATGGCTCAGAAGTCAAGAGCACTCTTCCAGAAGACCCAGGTTTTGTTCCCAGCACTGACATGGAGGCTAACAACCATAACTCCACTTCAAAGGCATCCAACACTCCCTTCTGGTCTCCACAGGCATTGAATACATGTGGTACACTTATATGCAGGTAAAACACACACACACACCCACACACACAAACACACACACACACACACACACACATGTATATATCTTCACTACCTGCCCTGCTACTTCTGAACATTTACACTAAGGGAATTAAAAATAGAAAAAAACCCCACATTTTAAAATGCTCACTGTACAAGTTTTTAAATGAAAACTTAGTCAAAATCATTTGTGTGAAGAAGGTAAGTAACAGTTGGCAATAGACTGGAAAAATAACCAAATGACCATGTGATTAGAATGTGCTTTCCTTTCCAACTTAAGTAAATTTAATTTTTGGCTTATGTGGTCTTCTGCAATTTAGTTTTTTATTTCCTGATTTTTCACAAAACTTGTCTGGTGAAGAAGTTATTGCTTGCTGGTAGGTTAACTGGATTGCAGTTAAGTAGGTCCATTGCCAGGAGGAAATCTTAAGAAGAAACAATCTAGTTTCTAAAATGATTTATTTTTAATTATGTGTATATGTGTGGCTATACATGATTGTGTACATATGAGTGCCCACTGAGGCTAAAAAAGGGCATCAGATCCCTTGAAGCTGGAGTTACAGGGAGTTGAACCACTCAGTGTGGGTTCTGGAAACCAAATTCTCCATCTCTTCAGCCCCAAGAAATAGTTTTATACCCAGAATATACAGAGAACTCAAAGAACAGCGAATCAAGGAAACAAATCACCCAATTAAAAAATGGGCTGTGGATCAAAACAGAGCTCTCAAAAGCAGAAACAACAATGGCTAAGAAATACCTTGAAAATTGCTCAAAATTCTTAGGATCATATTTTTAAGTTTCAAATGTACTATAAAAAGAAGATATACTGCTGGTTAAGTTTAAACACTATTATCTGTTGTGTTAAAGCTCTGGCTTTAATACTGATTAAATGTGTGGATTTGACCAACTTTGTTGGTGATGGATGGAAAGAAAACTCAGTGTTAAAAAAGTCTTTTAAGGTGGGTGGAAAGATGGCTCAGCAGTTAAGAGCACTAGGTGGTCTCATGGAAGAACTGGGTTTGATTCTCAGAACATACATGGTATGCATACAACCACCCATAATTCCAGTTCCAGAGAATCTGGTGCCCTTTTCTGACCTCTGTGGGCAAATCTATGAAAGGGGTACACTTATATACATGCAGACATACATTCATGTACATAAAATAAGAATAAAATGTTTTCAAATGATCCTTTGACTGAGCAGAAATAGTACCTTTCCACAATTCAGCCAATATTTTAGGCAAAGACAATCATATTTTTATAAATCCTTGAAATGCAATGATTTCAGCATATAAACTAGAACTCCCTTTCTTTTTCTGTTTTTATTTTTGTGAGGAAGGGAGGCTGAGATGGCTAAGTTCTCTTTATAATTTTAGGAAAGTGGCATTGCATGGTGGTTAAGTGCTTACAAAGAAAGAATCCTTAATTTGCATCTTGGGTTTCTCATCAGGTTTACAATTTGGTAGAAGTTTTCTAAAATTTACACAGTTCACTTTTTTCCTCATCAGCGGCACTGAGACTATGAGACGTGGCCTCACTAATATACCATCAGGACGAAACTCTGCATAGAGTACACAGACCCAGTGTGGGAGCAGTCCACGGCTCTTCTGTCACTGCTACAGAGTTCATTCTCAGAAGGGAAGGTTTCCCTGCATAATGGGAAGTGACAAAACTGCAGCAGAACTTATAGAAGTCACCATTGCTAGAAATTCAGTTTTTTCTCAAGGCATCCCTCCAACAAGCTTAGGACTGATAACCAACTAAGTGGTCCAAATGCTGAATGGTGCAGGAAAAGATAACATGCTCATCAATGATTCTGGCCTTGGAAACAGACAAAGAGCCTGGAATGTGTGGATTTTGAGTTCCCACCAACCTCTTCATATCCTCCTAACTCATTTTTTGATCTGTAATTCATATTATTGAACCTCTCTCAGTTTCTATACCATTGAAATAAATCCCACTAAGGAAATAATTTTTTACCTTTACTAGGCCCAACCTCTAGTTCCCTATATCTCATTGGTTCAAGTACCATGAAAATAGGGACTATTGCCACTTAAGTAGATTTACTCTACCTGAGCAGCACAAGGAAAGAAGCGTCTGCCTTTCTCCCCAGACAATCACCTAGACTGGTATGTTTTTGCCCCCTGAGATTTTTGTGGTTTGTCTGTTTTATTTTATTGAATTTTTTTTCTTTTTCGAGACAGGGTCTCCCTGTAGCCCCAGCTTTCCTGGAACTCAGTCTGTAGACCAGGCTGGCCTTGAACTCACAAACATCAGCCTGCCTCTGCCTCCCAAGTGCTAGGATTAAAGGCATGAGCCACCATACCCAGCTGGTTTGTCTATTTTAATCCTCAGTGTCTCTAATGCAGTTGGGTGCTCTGAAGCCCAGATTTCTCACCAGCAGTATTTGTACAAAATTCCAATCTAGGATAAACCTTCCTATAAATGAGAAATGAAATCCCTACTAAGAATTACAGTAAAGATTAATGAGGGAAATTAAAAGACTAGAGAGCTAAAGTCACCTAGTGATATAGACCCATGCACACAAACATTTCCCCAAAACAGCAAAGGCAAAAGAAAAATCTAATAAATTCCATTCTTCTTAAAAGGGGCCACGAATGTCTAACCCTTGCTTGTGGCCACATGTAGTCAAGAATGAATACAGCTCAACACAAAGTTGCAAACTCAATGGAAACATTATGACAATTTTGGGACAGTTTTAAAATAATTTTATTGCATAGTTCTTGAGCATAAATCTTGCCTGAAATATGACTTAATTGGTAAGGCATTTTCTGTCAAGGTGGAAGGCCTGAGTTCAATCCCTGGAACTCACATGGTAGAGGTTGCAATATGGAGGAGGGCCTCTTTACTCCACATGTGCTCCCTGCCCCGAAGACATTTATAAAAGGAACTTGCAGATGATCATATTAGGTTGCAGTGTCAAAAGACTCACTGCATCTGGTACACACTGAGATTTTGAAGTTACATTATAGATGTTTAATAGAAAGACTTGTTCAGCTAAAAAAAATAATTCAGAGACTTGTCATATTACTGTTTGCTGAACTTTCAGATCCAGGATAATAAGAACTTAAGTTGATGAAAATTCACGATACAGCTTTAAATTAATTTTTTAATGCAACTAAGTGGCAGCTATGTCTGGAGAAAGACCAACACACCATGTTTACAAAGAAGAGCTCTAGAAAAGGGGCACAGGTGGAAGAGAAGCAGAACAGTCCACTCTCTCTGGAGCTGTGTCTTGGACTCTGGTCAATTATGGCTGTTTCCTTTCATGGGCTGACAGTTTGTCCAGGAATAACCTTTCGATCCTACTAATGAAGCACAACCAATTAGATATATAGGTATTTAAACAACATTAATAGTTATGGTAGGTTACTTTGGAATAGACACATATGTTTAGATGATATGTTGATCCATGAATTACATTTTTTCCTGTTAAATATGACAGGGTCTAGGGGCTGGAGAGATGGCCTAGCGGTAAAGAGCGCCGACCGCTCTTGCAGAGGACCCGGGTTCGATCCCCAGCACCCACATGGCGGCCGAGAACCGTCTGAAACTCCAATTCCAGGAGAACTCCAGTTCCAGGGGAATCCGAGACCCTCTTCTGACCTCCGCGGCATTGCACNTTATGGAGAAAAGAAACAATAGACCATGGGTACATTTTTCTGTGACTGTGTACTCTCCTTCCTTATCCTTCTGATTAGGGGCTTCTTGGGGGCACAACATTCTGCTCCCACCAGGGCTGTAATGTCCCCTCCCCCTTTCTTTCATGGTTCTAATATATTGGCCCATCTGATCTAACTAGAATGGGAGTTCAGGTTTTTGTTTGTTTGAGTTTTGAGACAGGGTTTTGCCCAGGCTGGCCTTGAACTTCCCATCCTCCTATCGCAGCCTCAAGCCTTTTGAGCCCTGGGATTACAGGCCCTATGTCACTATACCCAGCTATAATGAGAGTTCTTGCATGCCTTCTCTGGCTGGTTGCAGCTGGTCACAGCTCCCTTTTGCACTGACCTTGGGAGACTCCAGAAAATGAAGGCCCAGACAAATCTTGTAACTCCTATGAGGATTTCAACTGCTGGAATACTGGTCAGGTGTTGATCATTGTTATAAAGTAGTAGTTATAAGTGATCTTTTAAAGTGGTGATGGAATTATATTTTTCTCATTCTGTCCTAAATGTTATTTTGGGAAGAACAAAGCTGTGTGTGTGACTGCAGAATGATAGACTCTGTTCTCAGCCCTCACATCCAGGTTTGGTACCTATGAATGATGGAACCAGGATTCAAACAACAGCAATTCTCCAGACTATTTTTTTTGCTCTTTTTCGAGACAGGGTCTCCCTGTAGCCCCAGCTGTCCTGGAACTCACTCTGTAGACCAGGCTGGCCTTGAACTCACAAAGATCCACCTGCCTCTGCCTCCCAAGTGCTAGGATTAAAGGTGTGCACTACCACGCCTGGCAGTCAAATGCTTTCTTAAACACAAAGGGGAGCTAGGGATCAAATGGATTTAGCATATGCAAGCCATAGCATCAAAAAATCAACCAACCAACCAATCAATCAATCAATCAATCAACCAACCAACCAACCAATCAACACAAATGTCCATTTTCAGAAATATTAATAAAAATGAGAGAAATATGATCAAATTATGGGATATACGTTCATGAAAATGGGTGTTAGGTAACCCTGTGTTAATTAAAAAAGAAATATTATCGGATGTATTTTTCTAAATGTCCTGAAAATATTCAAATTTATTCTTTCTATTCAGTTTAATTAAAATATTAGAATTACAGCTAACATAGTTAAATCCTACAATTACATGTGATGGCAAAAAAAAACATAAGAGAATTCATACAGGGGAGAGACCCTACAAATGTGAAGAATGTGACAAGTCCTTTAGGCAAAGGTCAAATCTTGGAAAACATAAGAGAATTCATACAGGGGAGAAACCCTACAAATGTGAAGAATGTGACAAGTCCTTTATTCAAAGTGCACATCTTAGAGGCCATGAGAGAATTCATACAGGGGAGAGTCCCTACAATTGTGAAGAATCTGAAAATTCCTTTCTTTGTAAGGCAGTTCATAGACTACATGAGAGAATTCATACAGGGGAGAAACACTACAAATGTGAAGAATGTGACTAGTCCCTTAGTGACAGGGCAGGTCTTAGTCGACATGACACAATACATACAGGGTAGAAACCCTACAAATGTAAAGAATGTGAAAAGGCTTTTCATCAGAACGCAGTTCTTAGACAACATGAGAGAATTCATACAGGGGAGAAACCCTACAAATGTGGAGAATGTGACAATTCCATTAGTGACAGGGCAGGTCTTAGGCGACATGAGAGAATTCATACGGGGGAGACACCCTACAAATGTGAAGAATGTGACAAGCCCTTTAGTGACAGGGCAGGACGTAGAGTACATGAGAGAATTCATACAGGGGAGAAAGCCTACAAATGTGAAGAATGTGAGAAGTTCTTTTTTTATTTTTATTTTTATTTATTTTTTATTGATGCTTTGTGTATTTCATATATCATTTTCCTTTTTTTATTTATTTTATTTATTTATTTATTTTATTTTTTTATTGATGCTTTGTGCATTTCATACATCATTTTCCGATTCAGTTCAGGCATATTTCCCTTTCCCTTCCCCCCCACCCCCACCCCATCCCAGATCATGTACTCTGCCGTTAAACTTTTCTGATCTTTTCTGTTTTTGTTTGTTTTCATTTTTTAACAATAAGTAATAAGTTATGAGTACAAGCATCCTTCATGTAAAACCAATTTGCAAGCAGTTGTGCTCAAACCCACATAGCCCACCATCCAGCTGGAGGGGCTTGTATGTACAATCAACTTGATTAAATAAGTGTCCAGTCTATATTGCTGTAGTTTCACCATTCACCCCAATCGCAGCCCTTACATTCTACCATGCCCCCTCTTCTGCGGATTGTTCCCTAGGCTTAGAAAAAAGGCACAGGTGGATGAGAAGCAAAACAGTCTACTTTCTCTGGAACTGTTGTCTTGGTCTCTAGTCAATTCTGGCTGTTTTCTTTCACGGGCTGCCAGCTTGTCCAGGCATAACCTTTCAATCCTACTAATGAAGCACATGCAATTAGATATATAGGTATTTAAACAGTTTAATATTTAGCCTTTTGATCCTACTAATGAAGCACATGCAATTAGATATATAGGTATTTATACATTACTAATTGTTATGGTAGGTTAGTTTGGTAAAGACACAGATATTTGGATGGTATGTTAATCCATGAATTACATTTTCTTCTGGTAAGTATGACAGGGTCTTCGTGTGTTTTATAGCATCTCCTAACCATTAGAGGATGTAAGCTTGTGGCATCAGCCTTGGGTTATTTCTCCAAGGAGAGAGCTAATAGCCAATTAAATTTGGGATATACAGACATATGGCTGCCACTGCTGCACAGTATTTCCAGGCAGATGAGGTGTAGCTGGTGCTGACAGAGGAGTCTTGCTTGACTCAAGGAGAGAAGTTCTTTAGACAAAGGTCAAATCTTGGAAAACATAAGACAATTCAAACAGGGGAGAAACCCTACAAATGTGAAGAATGTGGCAAGTCCTTTAGTGATAGGGCAGGTCTTAGAGTACATGAGAGAATTCATACAGGGCACAAACCCCACAAATGTGAAGAATGTGACAAGTCCTTTAGTGATAGGGCAGGTCGTAGAGTACATGAGAGAATTCATACAGGGGAGAGACCCTACAAATGTGAAGAATGTGAGAAGACCTTTAGGCAAAGGTCAAATCTTGGAAAACATAAGAGAATTCATACAGGGGGAAACCTTACAAATGTGAAGATTATGACAAGTCCTTTATTCAAAGTGCACATCTTAGAGGACATGAGAGAATTCATACAGGAGAGAGACCTTACAAATGTGAAGAAAGTGATAAGTCCTTTCTTTGTAACGAAGTTATTAGAGTAAATGAGAGAATTCATACAGGGGAGAAATCCTAAAAATGTGAAGAATGTGACAAGTGCTTTAGTGACAGGGCAGGTCTCATGCGACATGAGAGAATTCATACAGGGGAGAAACCCTAAAAATGAGAAGAATGTGACAAGTCCTTTAGTGACAGTGCAGGACTTAGAGTACAAGAGAGAATTCATACAGGGGAGAAAGCCTACAAATGTGAAGAATGTGACAAGTCCTTTAGACAAAGGTCAAATCTTGGAAAACATAAGAGAATTCATATAGGGGAGAAACCCTACAAATGTGAAGAATATGACAAGTCCTTTAGTGATAGGGCAGGTCTTAGAGTACATGAGAGAATTCTTACAAGGGACAGACCCTACAAATGTGAAGAATGTGACAAGTCTTTTATTTACAGTGCACATCTTAGAGGACATGAGAGAATTCATATAGGGGAGAGACCCTACAAATGTGAAGAATGTGACATGTCCTTTATTCAAAGTGCGCATCTTAGAGGACATGAGAGAATTCATACAGGGGAGAAACCCTACAAATATGAAGAATGTGACAAGTCCTTTAGTGATAGGGCAGGTCTTAGAGTACATGAGAGAATTCATACAGGGGAGAGACCCTACAAATGTAAAGTATGTGACAAGTCCTTTATTCAAAGTACATATCTTAGAGGACATGAGAGAATTCATACAGCGGAGAGACCCTACAAATGTGAAGTATATCACAAGTCCTTTCTTTGTAAGGCAGTCCTTAGTGTACATGAGAGAATTCATACAGGGGAGAAACCGTGAAGAATGTGAAGAATGTGACAAGTCCTTTAGTGACAGGCAGGTCTCATGCAACATGAGAGAATTCATACAGGGGAGAGACACTACAAATGTGAAGAATGTGAGAAGACCTTTAGGCAAAGGTCAAATCTTGGAAAACATAAGAGAATTAATACAGGGGGAAACCTTACAAATGTGAAGATTATGACAAGTCCTTTATTCAAAGTGCACATCTTAGAGGACATGAGAGAATTCATACAGGAGAGAGACCTTACAAATGTGAAGAAAGTGATAAGTCTTTTCTTTGTAACGCAGTTATTAGAGTAAACGAGAGAATTCATACAGGGGAGAAATCCTAAAAATGTGAAGAATATGACGAGTCCTTACTTTGTAAGGCATATCTTAGAGTACATGAGAGAATTCGTACAGGGGAGAAACCCTACAAATGTGAAGAATGTGACAAGTCCCTTAGTGACAGGGCAGGTGTTAGGCAACATGACAGAATACATACAGGGGAGAAACCCTACAAGGTTAAAGAATGCGACAATCCTTCCATCAGAAGGCAGTTCATAGAGTACACGAGAGAATTCATACAGGGGAGAAACACTAAAAATGTGAAGAAAATGACAAGTCTTTTAGGCAAAGGTCAAATCTTGGAAAACATAAGAGAATTCATACAGTGGAGAAACCCTACAAATGTAAAGAATGTGACAAGTCCTTTAGTCATAAGGTAGGCCTTAGAGTACATGAGAGAATTCATATGGGGAGAGACCCTACTAATGTGAAGTATATGATAATTCCTTTATTCAAAGTGCACATCTTAGAGGAGGTGAGAGAATTCATACAGGGCAGAGACCAAACAAATGTGAAGAATGTGACACATCCTTTATTGATAAGGAAGTTCTTAGAGTACATGAGATAATTCATACAGGGGAAGGACCCTACAAATATGAAGAATGTGACATGTCCCTTAGTGACAGAGCAGGTCTTAAGTGACAAGACCGAATACATACAGCGGAGAGACCTACAAATGGAAAGAATGTGACAAGTCCTTTCATCAGAAGGCAGTTCTTAGACTGCATGAGAGAATTAATACAGGGGAGAGACCCTACAAATGTGAAGAATGTGACAAATCCTTTCATCAGAAGGCAGTTCTTAGATTGCATGAGAGAATACATACAGGGGAGAGACCCTACAAATGTGAAGAATGAGACAAGTCCTTTAGGAAATGGTCAAATGTTAGACAACTAAAGAGAATTCATACAGGGGATAAACCCTACAAATGTGAAGAATGTGACAAGTCCTTTATTCAAAGTGTACATCTTATAGGACATGAGAGAATTCATACAAGAGAGTGACCCTACAAATGTGAAGAATGTGACAAGTCCTTCCTTTGTAAGTCAGTTCTTAGAGTACATGAGAGAATTCATACAGAGGAGAAACCCTACAAATGAGAAGAATGTGACAAGTCTTTTAGTGGCAGCGCAGGTCTCATGGGAAATGAGAGAACTCATACAGGGGAGAAACAATAGAATTATGAAGAATGTGACAAGTCCTTTCATCAGAAGGCAGTTCTTAGACTACATGAGAGAATTCATACAGGGGAGAAACCCTACAAATGTGAAGAATATGACAAGTCTTTCAGTGATAGGGCAGGACTTAGTGTACATGAGAGAATTCATATAGGGTAGAGACCCTACAAAGGTGAAGAATGTTACAAGTCCTTTCATTGTAAAGCAGTTCTTAGAGTACATGAGAGAATTCATACAGGGGAGAAACCCTACAAATGTGAATAATGTGACAAGTCCTTTAGTGATATGGCAGATCTTAGAGTAGATTACGGAATTCCTACAGGGGCGAAACCTTAGAAATGTGAAGACTATGACAAGTCCTTTATTCACAGTGCACATCTTATAGGACATGAGAGAATTCATACAGGGAAGAGACCCTACAAATATGAAGAATGTGACATGTCCTTTAGGCAAAGGTCAAATCTTGGGAAACATAAGAGAATTCATACAGGGGAGAAACCCTACAAATGTGAAGATTGTGACAAGTCCTTTATTCAAAGTGCACATCTTAGAGGACATGAGAGAATTCATACAGGGGAGAGACCCTACAAATGTGAAGAATGTGACAAGTGCTTTAGTGACAGGGCAGGTCTCATGCGACATGAGAGAATTCATACAGGGGAGAAACCCTAAAAATGAGAAGAATGTGACAAGTCCTTTAGTGACAGTGCAAGAGAGAAATCATACGGGGGAGAAAGCCAACAAATGTGAAGAATATGACAAGTCCTTTAGACAAACGTCAAAACTTGGAAAACATAAGATAATTCATATAGGGGAGAAACCTTACAAATGACAAGAATATGAGAAATCTTTTAGTGATAGGGCAGGTCTTACAGTACATGAGAGAATTCATACAGTGGAGAGACCCTACAAATGTGAAGAATGTGACAAGTCCTTTATTCACAGTGCACATCTTAGAGGACATGAGAGAATTCATACAGGGGAGAGACCCTACAAATGTGAAGAATGTGACAAGTCCTTTATTCAAAGTGCACATCTTAGAGGACATGAGAGAATTCATACAGGGGAGAAACCCTACAAATGTGAAGAATGTGACAAGTCCTTTAGTGATAGGGCAGGTCTTAGAGTACATGAGAGAATTCATACAGGGGAGAGACCCTACAAATGTGAAGTATGTGACAAGTTCTTTATTCAAAGTGCATATCTTAGAGGACATGAGAGAATTCATACAGGGGAGAGACCCTACAAATGAGAAATATGTGATGAGTCCTTTCTTTGTAAGGCAGTACTTAGAGTACATGAGAGAATTCATACAGAGGAGAAACCTTACAAATGTGAAGAATGTGAAAAGTCCTTTAATGACAGGGCAGGTCTCATGGTACATGAGAGAATTCATACAGGGGAGAAATCCTACAAATGTGAAGAATGTGAAAAGTCCTTTAGGCAAAAATCATATCTTGGTAACCATAAGAGAATTCATACAGGGAAGGAACCCTACACATATGAAGAATGTGACAAGTCCTATAGCCATAAGGCAGGTCTTACTCTACATGAGAGAATTCATATAGGGGAGAGACCTTACCAATGTAAAGAATGTGACAAGTCCTTTATTCAAAGTGCACATCTTAGAGGACATGAAAGAATTCATACAGGGGAGAGACCCTACAAATATGAAGAGTATGACAAGTCCTTTATTCAAAGTGGACATCTTAGAGTACATGAGAGAATTCATACAGGGGAGAAACCCTACAAATGTGAAGAATGTGACAAGGCCTTTAGTAGAAGGTCATATCTTAGAGTACATGAGAGAATTCATACAGGGGAGAAACCCTACAAATGTGAAGAATGTGACAAATCCTATAGGCAAAGGTCAAATCTTGGAAACATAAGAGAATTCATACAGGGGAGAATCCCTACAAATGTCAAGAATATGACAAGTCTTTTAGTGACAGGGCAGGACTCATGCGACATGAGAGAATTCATACAGGCTAGAAACCATACAATTGTGAAGAATGTGAGAAGTCCTTTAGGCAAAGGTCAAATGTTGGAAAACATAAGAGAATTCTTACAGGCGTGAAATCCAACAAATGTGAAGAATGTGACAAGTCCATTCGGCAAAGGTCAAATCTTGGAAACATAAGAGAATTCATACAGGGTTGAAACCCTACAAATGTGAAGAATGTGACAAGTCCTTTAGTGATGGGGCAGGACTTAGAGTACATGTGAGAATTCATACAGGGGAGAGACCCTACACATGTGAAAAAATATGACAAGTCCTTTATTCAAATTGCACATCTTAGAGGAAATGAGAGAAATCATACAGGGGAGAGACCCTACAAATGTAAAGAATGCTACAAGTCCTTTATTCAAAGTGAACATCTTAGAGAACATGAGAGAATTCATACAGGGGGAGACCCTACAAATGTGAAGAATGTGACAAGTCCTTTAGGCAAAGGTCAAATCTTGGACAACATAAGAGCATTCATACAGGGGAGAAACCCTACAAATATGAATAATGTGACAAGTCCTTTATGCAAAGTGCACATCTTTGAGGACATGAGAGAATTCATACTGCGGAGAGACCCTACAAATGTGAAGAATGTGACAAGTCCTTCCTTTGTAAAGCAGTTCTTAGAGTACATGAGAAAATTCATACAGAGGAGAAACCCTACAAATGTGAAGAATGTGACAAGTACTTTAGTGACAGGGCAGGTCTCATGTGACATGAGAGAATTCATACATGGGAGAAACCATATAATTGTGATGAATATGAGGAGTCCAAAAGTCAAATCTTGGAAAACATAAAAGAATTCATACATGGAAGAAACCATACAAATGTGAAGAATATGACACGTCCGTTAGGCAATGGTCAAATCTTGGAAACCTAAGAGAATTCATAAAGGGGAGAAACCCCACAAATGTGAAGAATGTGACAAGTCCTTTAGTGATAGGGCAGGACTTAGAGTACACGAGAGAATTCATATAGGGGAGAGACCATACAAATGCAAAGAATGTGACAAGTCCTTTATTCAAAGTGCACATCTTAGAGATATGAGAGAATTCATACAGGTGAGAGACCTTACAAACGTGAAGAATGTGACAAGTCCTTTATTCAAAGTGCACATCTTAGAGATATGAGAGAATTCATACAGGTGAGAGACCCTACAAATGTGAAGAATGTGACAAGACCTTTATTCAAAGTGAACATCTTAGAGGACATGAGAGAATTCATACAGTAGAGAGACCATACAAATGTGAAGAATGTGACAAGTCCTTTCTTTGTAAGGCAGTACTTAGAGTACATGAGAGAATTCATACAGGGGAGAAACCCTACAAATGTGAAGTATGTGACAAATCCCTTAGTGACATTGCAGGTCTTAGGTGACATGACTATATACATACAGGGATGAGACCTTACAAGTGTGAAGAATGTGACAAGTCGTTTGTTTGTAACGCAGTTCTTAGAGTACAAGAGAGAATTCATCCAGTGGAGAAACCCTAGAAATGAAGAGAATGTAACAAGTCCTTTCATCAGAATGCAGTTCTTAGACTACATGAGAGAAATCATACAGGGTAGAATCCCTACAAATGTGAAGAATGTGACAAGTCCTTTAGGTAAAGGTCAATCTTGGAAAACATAAGAGAATTCATACAGGGGAGAAACCCTATATATGTGAAGAATATGACAAGGCCTTTAGTGATAGGGCAGCTCTTAGAGTACATGAGAGAATTCATACAGGGGAGAAACCCTACAGATGTGAAGAATGTGACAAATCCCTTAGTGACTGGGCAGGTCTTAGGAGACATGACAGAATAAATACATGGGAGAAACCCTACAAATGTAAAGAATGTGACAAATCCTTTCATCAGAAGGCAGTTCTTAGAGTACAGGAGAGAATTCATACAGGGCAGAAACCCTACAAATGTGAAGAATTTGACAAGTCCTTTAGTGATAGGGCAGGTCTTAGAGTACATGAGAGAATTCAATTCATACAGTGGAGAGACCCTACAAACGTGAAGAAAGTGACAAGTCATTTAGGCAAAGGTGAAATCTTGGAAAACATTTGAGAATACATACAGCGGAGAAACCCTACAAAAGTGCAGAATGTGAGAAGTCCTTTAGTGATAGGGTAGGACTTATAGTAGTCTGGAGCATTCATACAAGAGAGAGTGTGCAAATGTGAAGTATGTGACAAGTCCTTTATTCAATGTGCACATCTTAGAGGACATGAGAGAGTTCATACAGGAGAGAGACCCTACAAATGTGAAGAATGTGACAAGTCCTTTCTTTGTAAGGCAGATCTTAGAGTACATGAGAGAATTCATACAGGGGAGAAACCCTACAAATGTGAAGAATGTGACAAGTCCCTTAGTGACAGGGCAGGTCTTAGGTGACATGACTGAATACATACAGGGGAGAGACCCTACAAATGTGAAGAATGTGACAAGTCCTTTTTTTGTAAGGCAGTTCTTAGAGTACATGAGAGAATTCATACAGTGGAGAAACCCTACAAATGAAAAGAATGTGACAAGTCCTTTCATCAGAAGGCAGTTCTTGGACTACCTGAGATAATTCATACAGGTAAGATACCCTACAAAAGTGAAGAATGTGACAAGTATTTTATTCAAAGTGCACATCTTAGAGGACATGAGAGAATTCATACAAGGGAGAAACCCTACATATTTGAAGAATGTGACAAGTCCTTTAGTGATAGTGCAGGTCTTGGAGTACATGAGAGAATTCATACAGTGGAGAAACCCTACAAATGTGAAGAATGTGACAAGTCCTTTAGGCAAAGGTCAAATATTGGAAACCATAACAGAATTCATACAGGGGTGAAACCCTACACATGTGAAGAATGTGACAATTCCTATAGTGATAGGGCAGGACTTAGTGTATATGAGAGAATTCATATAGGGGAGAGATCCTATGAATGCAAAGAATGTGACAAGTCCTTTGTTCAAAGTGCTCATCTTAGAGGACATGAGAGAATTCATACAGGGGAGAGACCCCACAAATGTGAAGTATGTGGCAAGTCCTTTATTCAAAGTGCACATCATAGTGGACATGAGAGAATTCATACAGGGAAGAGACCCCACAAATGTGAAGAATCTGAGAAGTCCTTTCTTTGTAAGGCAGTTCTTAGAGTACATGAGAGAATTCATACAGGGGAGTAAACGTACAAATGTGAAGAATGTGACAAATCCCTTAGTGACAGGGCAGGCCTTAGGTGACATGACAGAATACATATAGGGGAGAATCCCTACAAGTGTAAAGAATATGACAAGTCCTTTCATCAGAAGCCAGCTCTTAGACTACATGAGAGAATTCATACAGAGGAGAAACCCTACAAATGTGAAGAAAGTTACAAGTCCTTAGGCAAAGATCAAATCTTGGAAAACATAAGAGAATTCATACAGCAGAGAAACCCTACACATGTGAAGAATGTGAAAAGTCCTTTAGTAATAGGGTAGGTTTTAGTGTACATGAGAGAATTCATACAGGGGAGAGACCCTACAAATGTGAAGTATGTGGCAAGTCCTTTATTCAAAGTGCACATCTTAGAGTACATGAGAGAATTCATACAGGAGAGAAAACCCACAAATGTGAAGAATGTGCGAAGTCCTTTAGTGATAAGGTAGATCTTAGAGTACATGAGATAATTCATACATGGGAGAGACCATACAAATGTCCTTTAGTCAAAGTTCAATCTTGGAAAACATAAGAAAATTCATACAAGGGAGACACCCTACATATGTGAAGAATGTGACAAGTCCTTTAGTGATAGGGCAGGTCTTAGAGTACATGAGATAATTCATACAGAGGAGAAACCCTAAAAATGTGAAGAATGTGACAAGTCCTTTAGTGACAGGGCAGGTCTCATGCGACATGAGAGAATTCCTATAGGGGAGAACCCATACAATTGTGAAGAATGTGACAAGTCCTTTAAGCAAAAGTCAAATCTTGGAAAACATAAGAGGATTCATACAGGGGAGAAACCCTACAAATGTGAAGAATGTGACAAGTCCTTTAGGCAAAGGTCAAAGCTTGGAAAACATAAGAGAATTCATACAGGGAAGAAACCCTAAAATGTGAAGAATGTTACAAGTTCTTTCATCAGAAGGCAGTTCTTAGACTGCATGAGAGAATTCATAGAGCGGAGAGACCCTAGAAATGTGAAGAATGTGACAAGTCCTTTAGGGAAAGGTCAAATCTTGGAAAAGATAAGAGAATTCATACAGGGTAGAAACCCTACAAATGTGAAGAATGTGACATGTCCTTTATTCAAAGTGCACATCTCAGAAGACATGAGAGAATTCATACAGGGGAGAGACCCTACAAATGTGAAGAATGTGACAAGTCCTTCCTTTGTAAGGCAGTACTTAGAGTAAATTAGAGAATTCATACAGAGCAGAAACCCTACAAATGTGAAGAATGTGACAAGTCCCTTAATGACAAGGCAGGTCTCATGCAACATGAGAGAATGCATACAGGGGAGAAACCATACAATTGTGAAGATTGTGACAATTCCTTTAAGCAAAAGTCAAATCTTGGAAAACATAAGAGAATTCATTCAGGGGAGAAACCCTACAAATGTGAAGAATGTGACAAGTCTGATATAGATAGGGCAGTTCTTAGAATACATGAGAGAATTCATATAGGGGAGAGACCCTACAAATGTAAAGAATATGAAAAGTCCTTTATTCAAAGTTCATTTCTTAGAGTACATGAGAGAATTCATACAGGGGAGAGACCCTACAAATGTGACGAATGTGACAAGTCTTTTCTTTGTAAGGCAGTTCTTAGAGTACATGAGAGAATTCATACAGGGGAGAAACCCTACAAATGTGAAGAATGTGAAAAGTCCCTTAGTGACAGGGCAGGTCTTAGGCGACATGACAGAATACATACAGGGCAGAAACCCTACAGTTGTAAAGAATGTGACAAGTCCTTTCATCAGAAGGCAGTTCTTAGACTACATGAGAGAATTCATACAGCGGATAAACCCTACAAACGTCAAGAAAGTGACAAGTCCTTTAGGGAAAGGTCAAATCTTGGAAAACATAAGAGAATTCATACAGCGGAGAAACCATACAAAAGTGCAGAATGTGACAAGTCCATTAGTGACAGGGCCCGTCTTAGGCAACATGAGAGAATTCATACAGGGGAGAAACCCTACAAATCTGAAGAATATGACAAGTCCTTTAGCGATAGGGCAGGACTTAGAGTGCATGAGAGAATTCAATTCATACAGCAGAGAAACTCTACAAATGTGAAGAGAGTGACAAGTCCTTTAATGACAGGGTAGGTCTTAGAGTACATGAGAGAATTCATACAGGGGAGAGACCCTACAAATGTGAAGAATGTGACAAGACCTTTATTCAAAGTGCACAATTTAGAGGACATGAGAGAATTCATGCAGGGGAGAAACCCTACAAATGGGAAGAATGTGACAAGTCGTTTAGTAATAGCGCAGGTCTTAGAGTACATGAGAGAATTCATACAGGGGAGAGACCCTACAAATGTGAATTATGTGACAAGTCCCTTAGTGATAGGGCAGCTCTAAGGCAACATCGCCACATAAATACAGTGGAGAAACCCTACAAATGTAAAGAATGTGACAAGTCCTTTCATCAGAAGGCAGTTCTTAGACTACATGAGAGAATTCATACAGGGAAGAAACCCTACATATGTGAAGAATGTGACAAGTCCTTCAGGCAAAGGTCAAATCTTTGAAAACATAAGAGAATTCATACAGGGGTGAAACCCTACATATGTAAAGAATGTGACAAGTCCTTTAGTGATAGGGCAGGTCTTAGAGTACTTGAGAGAATTCATACTGGGGAGAGACCCTACAAATATGAAGAATGTGACAAGTCCTTTATTCAAAGTGCACATTTTAAAATTCATGAGAGAATTCATACAGGGGAGAGACCCTACAAATGTGAGGAATGTGACAAGCCCTTTCTTTGTAAGGCACTTCTTAGAGTATATGAGAGAATTCATACAGGTGAGAAACCCTACAAATGTGAAGAATGTGACAAGGCCTTTATTCAATGTTCACCTCTTAGAGGACATGAGAGAATTCATACGAGGGAGAAACCCTACAAATGTGAAGAATTTGACTAGTCACTTATTCGAAAGTCTGATCTTAGAATATATGAGAGAATTCATAAACGGGGTAACCCCTACAAATGTGAAAGTGACAAGTGCATTATTTGAAAGGCACATCTTTTTTTTGTATTAATGCATTGTGTTTTTCATAGATCATTTTCCAGTTCCAGGCTTATTTCCCTTTCCCTTCTCCCCATACCCCCCACCCCATACAGAGGAGAAACCTACAAATGTGAAGAATGTGACAAGTGCTTTATTCGAAGGTCTCATCTTACAATACATGAGAGAATTCATGCAAGGGAGAAACCCTACAAATGTGGAGAATGTGACAAGTCCTTCATTTGAAGGCCTGATCTTCGACTACATGAGACAATTCTTGTAGGGGAGAAAATCTACAAATATCAAAACTGTGAATAGTCCTTTACTGATATGTCACCTTTTAGAAGACATCACATAATTCATAATGAAAGGAGATAGCAGATATGTAAGTGCCAAAGCCATTCATTTATCCATATGTCAGATTCAAGAATAGAGCAAGAAAGCATAGTGGAGAAATAGTTTACCATTGTTCAAGATTAGCAGATCTTGAGCTCATTCTGTGGAGAACAATCTATATGAGTGGGACAGATTTACATGCAATAATCTTGCTTAAATTGCAGAAAAACTGCAATGTCTACTGAAGAAAATTCTAGAAATATCAGATGGTAAAGTCTAATAAATTTTCATTCTTAATTCAATATGAGACAGTTTTTAGATATGAGTAACTAGAAACTTAAAGACTTGAAGTTTTACTTGTTCATCCATTCTTGTCAAAGATCACAGAATCTAAAATTTAAATAAATCTAATTCTCAAAATGATTTTAAGTTATAATTCTATTTAGCTCATGACTTAAGACACATCAGAAATTTCATACTGAGCAGGAGTCTCTCAGGATTAGGTTACAATTTTATTCATTGTCAAAACTTCACAGTGTGTATTAGCAACACAAATATCTAAAATATGTCAGAATTTCACAATCAGTTATAACATGTGAATGTTTGAAAGTATCTGGCATAATGCAACATGGAAAATCCTAAAGGGCATGACTGAGAATTGTCTTTATTTAAGTATTAAATGGTAAATAAAATATTTCCAGACCTCACCTCCTTCTAGTAATACACAGTTCATTCAAAACTGCCTGAACACTGTTTGAGTAGTGACTTTTTTTTCTTTTTGTGACATGGTCTGCCTGTGCCCCCAGCTAGCCTGGAACTCACTATGACATCTACGAATAAAAAAAAAGTCCTCCAATTCAAGTGATATCTGTATGTATGTATATAATTATATATGTATATGTATGTATATATACTGAAGCAATACAAGTAGGAAAGAATAATAACAAAAGAACTGGAAAAAAACTCTGGAAAGACTCAGAAAAGATGCAGTATATATATGGCAGAGTACAGTTACTTGGGTGGGTTGGGGGCATGGAAATGCAAGTAACTCTAGATTTGATTGAGAAATGGTGTAAGACTTATGGAAAAAGTTTAATAACAAAAAAATAATTTTGTTGAAAAATATTAATTGAGCTTATGGAAGTATAAGCATAAGTTAAATCAGTTAGGATTCTTTTGCTTTAATCAACAAGGAATTTATTGTCTCATATAACAAGAAATCTACAATGAAGACTTGTCGAGGGTCCAGCTACCCCAGATTTCCATTTTCTTGAGGAACTAAGTTCTTTAAGTCTTTTCTTTCACCTTTCTATCTGTGCCCGACTTGGCCCAAAGGTTAAAGAGTGGCTAACAAACTTTCAGACATAGATGACAGTCTGACAGTGTTTCATGATTCCCTTTCATAGGTTTCTTTGTGTCAAATGAGTGTCTCCCAGAAACCCTTCTGCTGACTTACCCTGTCCGAGTGGACAGGACTGGATGAAACCGAGTCCTAAACAGTCACAGGCTAGGGAAGCAAGATTGCTGAGTAGTCAGTATCCAATAACCATGAACTTTGAACAACATTACCTGTTTGAACACATGGTTTCTCAAAGGAAGATGAAAACATGATTAAAACTGGAAGACTGTTCCATGGCAGATTCAAGTAGACCATGAAAAGCATTTGCTTCAGGAGTCCAATAATGTATACTCCTTAAGAGTAACCTGTCATCAGCTGGGCGTGGTGGCACGTGCCTTTAATCCTAGCACTTGAGAGGCAGAGGTAGGCAGATCTTTGTGAGTTCAAGGCCAGCTGGTCTACCGTGTGAGTTCCCGGACAGCTGGGTCTACAGGAAGACCCTGTCTCGAAAAGACAAAAAAAAAAAAAGAGTAACCTGTCCTCTTCCTAAAAAATGGAGTCCATTTGATAAAGATATCTGTAATTTAATAATAGAACTTAAGTATGCTATATTCACTATGGTAAAAAGTTGAATAAACACATTTTTAGGAAGAAAAAATATTCACCGTCAAAACTTCAGAGTGTGTATTAGCAACACAAATATCCAAGATATATCAGAAATTCACAAAGACTTATTATAACATGTAAATGTTTGAAAATGTCTGCTATATATACAATGTAGAAAATCCTAAAGGGCATGAATGAGAAGTGTCTTTATTTAAACATTTAATGGTAAATGAAATATTTCCAGACCTCATATCCTTCTAGTAATGCACAGTTCATTCAAAATTGCCTAAACACTGTTTGAGTACTGATTTTTTTTCTTTTTTGTGACATCCTCCTGTACTCCCAGCTTGCCTGGAACTCATTATGTCAACCAGTGTAGCCTTGATTTCACAGAGATTTGCCTGCCTCTGCCTCTGGAGTGCTGGGGTTAATGGTGTGCAGTACCAGAACTGGCCCACAGTGAATACTTATAGGATAATTGTAATGCTTTCCCCAATTTCTCAACTGAAGTTTCCTGGAATTCAAGATCTAAAGAATATTAAGTTTGATCCAGGGGTGTTACATAGTGCTAGAGTCTGTGTTTAGCATAGATGAATCCCTGTTAAATCGCTAGAACCATGAAGGGGAGAAAATGTATATGAACTTGAGAAGAAATGTTGGGAAGGAAGTTAGAAATGAATGGAATATTTCTACTCAGGTCAGAGTGTAAGAGAGGCCCACACTGACTCCATTTTGAGTGTAGCCACCATTTTAAGCAATTACTGGAACCTGCCCAATTCAGGGAAAAGGTCAATTGCTCAAGGTCAGTTGCTAGAGGCCTCAAGAACAGCTAATAAAATTTAAACTTGTCTAAAGATAACTGTTGATACTGTTGATATGTGAGGACAAGTGGACTGTCCCAAGGTTGTGTCTGAAGATAACCTTTGGTATGTGGGGGCAGGTGGGCTGACCTAACCATGAGCTGTAACTCTGCTATTATCCAATAAGGCTAGAAGTTACACAAACCCCGCTAAACTTCCCCTAAAAGGCCTGCGAGCCAAGTTATTGGGTCGGAGCCTTTTCCCTCCCAGCATTCTAGTTTACTTTTTCCCCTGAAATAAAGTCTTGGTTTTTCATCCATCGGTGTGTCTGGTGTGAATTCTTGACCCTAACATCTTGCAGGTCCCACCGAGATCCCCCAAAGACCACTGGAGGGACTAGAGACTTTCAGCTAGCTGTGTCTTTTGGGTAAGAGTGAGCTCAATTTTCTCTTTTTACTTTACTTTGGTTTGGGTTATTTTGGTTAAACTTGAGTTTCTGGTTTGGGGTGCTCAGATAGGAGAAACTGGATGCAGGACTGCTCCTTGAGCATGGAGACAGGAGATGCCCCAGCTCTCCACTGGTAGAGTGCGAACAGGGGGTTCACCTCAGGCTTTAGAGTGCAAATAGTGGGTTCGCCTCAGTGATTTGGAATTTGGGTGTGGGGTCCGGATTTCTGGCTCTGGGGCTAATAGGAGGTCAGCTCCATGCACGCAGCATTTCTTCCCTTTGTGTCTGCATAGTCTTTGTTGTTGGGCCCTTATTCTGTCTGCTGCTTTCACCTTGGTTCTCTGACCTTTTTTCATTCTCATTCTCTATGATCTCAGGATGTGAAATTCTAAATCTACCTTGATTTAAAGGAGGTATCTATGTCTTGTGTTTATGGTAACCATGTGCCTAAGATTCATATAGCTTGCTATGCACCTAAGTTTGTGTGTATGTGCGTGTGTGCGTGTGTGTGTGTGTGTGTATTTGTAATTCAGTTATTGTATTTGTCTCATGTTGGTTCTGTCAAACAAGGTGGCCACTTCAAGTTTCAATCCTTTATGTGCACAGAATGATTTCATTTTGGCATGCCAGATTAGATATGCATGTGCAAACTTTAAAATTGGTATTTAAAAATGCATTTAAAGGCCTAAAATTTGGATACCATAGACATCTCTAAATTTATTGTCTCTTACTCTCTCAAATGCTTCACAACAGGTGGTAATTGTTTATAGGAATCAGCCTTAGAGTTGACTGTTTAAGGACCCCATTTTTGTTTGTGTTTACTTTCAAAAAGTTAACTTACTAGCTTTGGAAGTATCTGTTTGAGACATCTGTGGACCAGATTCAGGGCTGGAAATGGATACTTGGGACAGTTTTGGTTTTGGTGGGGCAGTTTTGTTGCCCCTTGGAGCTGGTGGTGGTGGCACCCACTGGTAGGATTTGCTGAAGGAAGCCCTTTCTTGAAAAAGGGAAAGCATGTGTGCGAGTGTTGGTAATTTCCACATGCATGGAAATTACACATGTGTATGTGATTATTGGTAATTTTCCACCTGAAGTAAACAACATTGGGTTAGAGAAAATAAATAATACCTGGTAACTATCTCCATTGAAATAGCTCTTGGCATTGGGCAGGTGCTTAAGGTCCCTCCTGCCTTACTCCCAATCCCATCTGGTCATTGGGCTGGGCCTTAAGTGTGAGTGAGAGTTGTTTTTGAGTAAAAGGATGCACCAATCATATTGGAGCCAGTAAGAGGGGTGTGGCCAAGATGAATGTGCATGTTTGTGCTGGCTGGGGCTTACTGTTCCTGAGCTGGGAGGAGGTGTCGATGTTTTGTAGGCAGAGAAGTTATGGAAAGTCTGAACAAGGGACTGGAATTGTGCTTTTACTAATAGAAGAAGGGAGAAGCCTATTCTGATTCTCTGATGGGGAAAAAGGCAGGTTGGAGATTTTTGTGATGCATCAGTCAGGGCTGGAGGTTGGTCATAGGAGGACCATTTCTCACCTCTCACCACCTGCACTTGCTTCAGACTCAAGTCACATTTGAACCCTGACTGCTCTGGTGACCACTGCTCTGAGGTGGGTCACTTTAATGTTCACACCCGTTTAGAGCCCCACACTAGACTTTGGGTCAGGACTCGAGCAGGCTAATCTAGGAAGGTGACTATCCATGTCTCTAATGACCCAGTAGGGTGCCTGTCAGTAGCTGTGAGAAGCAGGCTGCTTCATGAACAGCACCTTGGTTAAAACATGTATTTAAAGAAATCTGCCCAATTGCTATCTCAAAGGAACAGAGATAACCTGTCTCCTACAAGCTAGTAAAATTTGCATCAGCAGTTAGTCAGAAATCCTGGTCTGCCTTGGGAGGAGGTCTTTAGAGCTTGGGGAATTTCTGAACACTCTGGAGTGCACACGTGGTAACATTTCCGTCTTTGCTAGAGACCAATTTTGGGGTCTGGCACCTGGATCAGTGGGGTGCTGCATGGCTTCTAGGGGTGCATTATAGGCTCTTGCCTCCAAGGAGCAAGGGAGAACAGTCTGGAGCAGCTTTTTTGGGATCTGTTATGTTTCTGCAAGAATTTTTGAGCCTGTTTCCCTCTCTCCCTTCCTTATCATGGGAGGAAAAGTGACCTCTCTGGGTCTGTGCCTTCCTTGCTGATCTGGCTGGCAGACTGTGTGTTTGTGCTGAGGAAGTGTTGGTCTCAAAGAACTGGGTGAATCAAATTCATGAAAACTGTATGTCATGGTTTTAGTCCCTAGCCAGGCATGGTGGCACACACTTTTAATCCTAGCTCTTTGTGAGTTCAAAGCCAGCCTGATCTTCAGGACAGAGCTATAGGGAGACCCTGTCTCAAAAAAAGACAAAAAAAATTAAAAAAGGAAAAAAATTATTGTGATTACTTTAAGATGTTAGAGCAGACTCTTGCCCCAGGCTCCTGATATTTTGAATGTGTGTGAGCCTTTTTAAACTCTGAAGCTCAGTTCAGCTTATGGATAACAACCTATTTGGAGGGTGTAAGTGCCTTAAGCCCTCATACTTAGTAAAATATTATTCTGAGATGCATAATCAGGAATATAAATATTTTGGTGCTATAACTTGAGGACTTAAAAAAAAAAAACAACTCTTTCCTTACTCTCTTCCAGCACTCGGGAGACAAAGGCCTGTGGATATCTTGATCTGGTTTGGGTGGAGAACTGATACCAGAATGGCTTGGGCTATCCCTCCTAGGGTAGCTAATGGGCTTTATTGTGTTTCCTATCTGTTTCCCCCACCCCCTTCCTTTTCATAGGAGGCAAACGAACCTCCCTGGGTTTGTACTGGTGTCCTGCTAGTCTGCTGGTCTGGCCACTCCTGGAAGTTCCCCAGCCTGGTGTGGTTGACCACACCTTTAATCCTAGAACAGCCAAGGTCTTTAGGTGGAGAGATCATTACTGTAGAATTTCTGAGTACTGGATCTGAGATCTCCTGAGGCCAGCAGAAGGAAGAACAGGAGACAGGTAGGAACTGGGTGCCTCAGCAAGGCTGATTGTTGATCCGTTAATCCAGCTGTCTTTGGCTTGATTGGCTTTTGTGGCTGTGGGGGCGGAGTTATCCTCCCAGCTGGTATTAAAGATGGGGTTGTGTGACTCTGAAGACCCCCCCCACCAACTGGGATTACGAAGGCATCTGAAGGAGGCAAGCAAAGGAAGCATTCAACACAGTGAAGAGGCAGTTAGGACTCACATTGGAATAAAGGCAAGGAGAAGCCCATATGCCAGGAACACGAAGAAAAGACAACACAGGAAAGGGGCAAGATAATCTGGCACCAAGCTCTACCAACCCTATGGAAGATTCCTGCATTGCAATCCGGGAGACAGATATCAGGAACACAATTAGGAACATATTTAAATAACTACAAGATTATAAAGAACCAATCAAAGAACTAAGAAAAGAGAATGAAGAACTCAAGAAGGACCTAGAGAGAAAGAACGACAAACTCTGGAAGGAAGGAAGTAGAAACACTGAAAATATCCCATACTGAAAAAGATAAGGAAACCAACCGGCAAAGCAAAGAGATACAAGAAGAGATTGAGAAGCTCCAAAAAGAATAGAAATACTAAAGAAATCAGAACAGGAAATGAAAAAGGAAATAAAACACTCATCTGATCAAGAGGAAAGGAGTGGAAAAAGCCTCAGAAGCAGAATGGAGGAAGCAGAACAAAGAATTTCAGACCTGGAAGATAACACAGAACAACTAAAAACCTCAAGGAAAGATTATGAAAAATTTAAAAATACTCAAAAGTGGAACAACCAGGAACTGTGGGACACTATGAAAAGATCAAACCTCCGAATCATAGGAATAGAGGAAGGAGAAGAATCCCAAGAGAATGGTATTGATCAGATCTTCAACAGAATAATAGATAAAAACTTCCCCAAACTAAAAAAGGACAAACCAATACCAATACAAGAAGCACATAGAACTCCAAACAGACACGATCAGAAAAGAAATTCTCCACGCCACATCATAGTTAAAATGCTGGACACCCAAAACAAAGACAAAATCCTTAAAGCCACGAAGAGAAAAACAACAAGTACCTATAAGGGGAAACCTATCAGAATTACAACTGACTTCTCAACACAAACTATGAAAGCAAGAAGAACCTGGAGCAAAACATTCCCAGTGTTAAGGGACAATAGATGCCAACCCAGGTTACTATACCCAGCAAAAAATCAAGTATAGTTGAAGGAGAGAGAAAAACCTTCCATGACATAAACAAGATGAAAGAATACATGTCCGGAAAACCATCCCTTCAGAGAATACTTGAAGCAATTCAAAGGACAGAAGAAAGGAACAACCAACCCCAGGCACCTAGAAAGAGAAATCAATAAAAGCATAACTGCAGAAGTAGAAACCTAAACTCAAACCACAGATGGATAACAAGGCAAAGGAAGCAACACAAACCTATCAGTCATAACCTTAAATATTAATGGACTAAATTCCCCAATCAAAAGACATACACTGGGAGATTGGATTAGGAAACACAATCCATCGATATGCTGTCTACAAGCAACACATCTTACCTTCAAGGACAGGCACCACCTTAAAGTGAAAGGATAGAAAAAAGTATTCCAAGCAAATGGTACCAAAAAGAAAGCAGGTGTTGCTATTTTAATATCAGACAAAATAGACTTCAAAGTAAAAGAAATCAGAAGAGACAAAGAAGGCCATTACATTTTTATCAAAGGAACAATTCACCAAGAAGATTTAAATTTGAACACATATGCCCCAAAACCTCTGGTGCACCAAAACTTATAAAGACAATTCTCCAGGACCACAAGTCAACACACTAACCCCAGTACAGTCACTATGTAGGGGTTTCAATACCCCATTGAGTACTTTGTATACATAAACAGGACAAATAATAAACTGAGAGACATCTGAACTGAATGATATGATACACCAAATGGACCTCATAGACCTCTAGGAATATTCCACCCTAATACCAGAGAATACACTTTCTACTCATCACCTCAAGTGGAACATTCTCCAAAATCGACCACATACTTGGACACAGAAAAACCTCACTCACAAATACAAAAAGATTGAAATAATTCCATGCATTCTATCAGACCACAGTGCAACAAAGCTCAAATCAACACCAGGATAAGCCCTACTGCTACAAGAAATAATGGAAATAAACAACACACTCTTGAAATAATGAATGGTCCAAGGATGAGATAAAAGAAAGAAATAAAAGCAATTCCTGGAACAGAACTACAAGAAAAACAAAACAACACAAAAAACCTATGGGATACCTTAAAAGCAGTCCTAAGAGGGAAGTTTATAGCTCTGGGTGCTAATTAGAAAAACAGAAAGAGCAGAAGTGAATGATCTAACACTACAGCAAAAGCACTTGAGAGGAAAAAAATGACCCTAAATGCAACAGACAGGAAGAAATAACAAAAATCAGAGGATAGAAATGCAATGAATGGAAACAAGAAACAATACAAAAAAATCAATGATCCAAAAGTTGGTTCTTTGAAAGAATAAACAAGAGAGACAGACCTCTAGCCCAGTTAACCAAAAGAAAGAAGGAACAACTTCAAATTAATACCAATGGAACAAAACCGAACATCCAAACCTGAGCACATACATTTCAGGCATCTCATATTTGACAAGGGGAGCCAAGAAGACACAATGGAGCAAAGACAGCATCTTCAGCAAGTGTTGTTGGGAAAACTGGATAGCCACTTGTAGAAGAATGAAATTAAACCCCTACCTCTTCCCCTGTACAAAAGTCAACACAGATGGATCAAAGACCTCAACATGAAACGCCAAACTCGGAAGACAATAGAAGAAAAAGTTGGCAGCAGACTACAAGACATAGGCATAGGAAAAAGACTTCTTCTAATCGCAGCCTGCGACAGATCAATGTAAGGTAGACAATTGGTACAACATGGGCACTCATTAATACTCAAATGCTTCTGTACATCAAAATGAAACTAATCAAGGAAGTGTGAGAGAAATCCCAACAGGATTCAGAGGGGAAACCTTCACACAGATACATCTGACAAAGCATTGATCTCTCCAGAATGATATAATACAAAGAACTCAAAAAACAATATGACGAATCAAACATGACTGAATCAATAGATGGAAGCAAAGAGTTGAACAGAGTACTTCACAAGGGAGGAGCTAAGAGATGGCTTGAGAAAACACCTCAAGAAGTGTTCAACATCACTAATCATTAAGGAAATCAATCAACACCATGCGATTAAGATGATCATTTACTCAAAAGACAGTGCTTAGGATCAAAAAACAAATGAATTTGAGCAAGTGCTGGAGAGGTTTTGGGAAAGAGGGAACACAAGTCCGCTCTCTGCAGAGTCAAGGAAAACAATGAACCACAGTGCTAAGAGAGGTTGTGGGCAAACGGGGAACACTCATCCACTCTGGTGGGAGGTAAACTAATGCAGCCACTATGAAAAGCAGTGTGGGAACCCTGGAAGACTTGGAATGAACTTGCCCCCGACCCACCATACCACTCCTGGATTAACCCTCAAGACTCCCCCCACAGCAGAGATACATGCATGGCCATGTTTATTTCAGTCTCTTTCACAATAGCAAGTAGCTGGATCCAACCCAAATGCCCCTCTACTGATGAGTGGATAGAGAAAATGTGGTACATCTACACAAGGAATATCTATGCCGCAGTAAGAAAGACAACATCATGATCTTTGCAGGAAAATAGCTGGAGCTAGAGGACATCATGCTGAGTGAAGTAACCCAGTCCCAGAAAAAACACAACGATGAATGATATCCCTCATCTGTGGTGCTATGCCAATTACCTAGTTGTAAATATTTTTGTTATGCCCCTGAGCTATTGTCCCAAAGCAGTTGGAGTGATGCATATTGAAACAACAACAACTACACACACAGAAAGGGACTGCATCGAAGAACTGGACTGAAACAGTGAACTTCTGCCTCAAAACATTAACTTCCTCATGGAGAATATTGAGATAGACTGAGAAAGAGATGAAAAGCATGTTTGGCATAATGCATGAACTCTGGTTGGGTGGGGGAATGGGGGGATACGGGTCTAGATTTGTTTAAAAAAAAGTAAATTTATGTGAAAAAAAATAGTGCACTCTGCAAACCTTTAACTCCTTTTCCACTGAGTTTGAGTTAGGAGCTGTTACCTTGTAGCAGATCAGTATTAACATCTAGTTGGTTACAGAGGCTGACCATGGGACTCTCCATGTGGATGCTGGTCACACTGACTGATGGAAAAGTTTTTTTTTGTGGCATTGAGTGGCAACCTCAGTGACATATAAAGACTGAATTGAATTTAAGCTAATGTGAAATCTGAGCAGAGGACATTTTATTAATAAATGCCTTGAAAGAATTTAAAATATTCTTCCATATTCCAAAATGTAAAATGTAACATGACAGATTTTATGTGTCTGACATTGTATCTGGGAAGGAAGGGCAGACTTTAGGCCCTTCACAATCTGCTATTGGGGGCCTGACAGGGCTAATCAAATCATCATAGACATAGTCTTTGGCCCAGAAGGAAAGTTTAAAAAGTTGCTGTGTGAAGTTGTTTGTCATTGTCAATTTGCATCCCAGGCCATAAAGCAAACTGCATGGTTTCCTGGGTGGATAGAGAGGGTGTTTAGTCCTGAGATGTTCAAAACTAAGAGCTCATTTTTATTGAACATTTCTGTGATTTTTACTATGTAACTATGTATTTAAGAATAACTGTCCCATCTCATTACACAGGAAATAAGTATTAATTACTTAGTAAAACTGCACAATTAAGGGTTATTCAAGGTAATAAAAGGATATAAAAAGAGAAAATGTTAAGAGGTATTTTTAGTAAAGGATTTATGTGAATATGATGAAAAGTATGCAAGTGATAAAAGTCTGAGAGGTTTGTTTTGACAGGTAAAAAGGACAGTATATAAATAAGCTTAAATTTGTAAGTTCAGTCAACTCGTTTGAAAATCAAAATGTATACTAGTCAAGGTTTGTTTAAGAGTGTTCAGTTTTTGTCCAACCTTTCAAGGTATAGAAAAATGATAAGACACTTGTAATAAATTAAATTGGTATAAACACTCAAGCTAGTTTATTAGTGGCCTGAATAGGATTGTGAATATACAGAGTTGTTAATTTTCAGTCCTTTCCTGGCTTGGACCTGACTCCCTGTTACAGGTTTGGATTAAATGGGCACAGGCAAATTGTGGGTTACCTATTGCTACTGAAAAATGTACTTTATATTTCTTGCAAGATTTGCTATTTGATATTTCCTTTAACCTAACCAGATATTTTGGCTCAAAACGCTAGATTCTTTCTTCCTGAACCAGCTGCATGCAGTCCAGAAGAAGGCAGTCTGGATGGGCTTGATAATCCTTATCAGTTTATTTCCTGTCTTCTGGTATGTTTTACAACTCCTGTCTTTCTGGGAAAACTATAAATCAGGATAAAGGGTCTGAAAAAGAAAAGGATTGTCCCTGTTTGTAGTAACTGTAGTGAACAGTTTCACATTTAAAATAAGCCTGAAATTGTTTAATTTGATCTTGTGGGTTATGCCTGTTTAACATATGGTGTTAAGTCCCTTCTCCAGTCAGCATTATACAAAGCTGCTTGAACTTTTATCCAAGCCTTATCTAGAATATTATACAGTAATTAAAAGTGTTTGCCTGGTGTAACTTAGCCTTCCTTGGTGGATAACTACCATACTCAAATGACCATACCAATTTGGCTGAGGGACCTAAGGAACAAATTTTCTCCTTGACCTCTGAGGTCAACTAATCCCAGGAACTATCTCTGGGGGCACCTCTTGAAATGTCCCACAATTGTGGGTCACCAGTTCTCCTAGGCAGGGAGGTCTTGGAGACCCACTAATGGGGGACTATAGAAAGTGTCCAGTCTGCAAAGAGGAAAGTCTTCAAAAGGAAATCTTGGTCTAGCAAGACCTGACTTTGTCCTCATGTGGATGGAACTGGCAAATGAAAAACTGAGAGGATCCAGAGGCCTCTCCCCCCAAAGGCCTGAGTGGACCCTGAAGACCAGATCCTCAACTGACCTTGAGAAAACAAAAAATGGTGAATGTGGGCTAACTGTATGGACTTAGACACCCAAGAGGCAGAGTATAACCAGGAGATAAGTAATCATATTTCCTTTAAAGTCTAAAAGATTGTACCTCCAAACACTAGATTTTAAGTCATTTAAAGTCATATGAGATCTGTTGTTACCAAATAATAAAGTTTCCTCTTTCTCTTTTTTATGAAAAAATTTTTTAAATTTATTTTTGTATGTGTATGTAGGTCTGATCACCCTTGTCATGCAATGCCGCGGAGGTCAGAAGAGGGTGTCAGATTCCCTTGGAACTCCTGGGATTGGAGTTACAGACAGTTCCCCACTGTCATGTGGGTGCTGGGGATCAAACCCTTGTCCTCTGCAAGAGTGGTTGGCATTCTTAACCGCTAGGCCATCCCTCCAGCCCTCCTCTTTCTCTTTAAGCAACCACCTAAGGGAAACCCACACCATGACTATTGAAACTTGCTGTTAAGCAGATCTTGAGTCCAGACAACATATCCAAATGAACAAAAAGAGAATGGTTCAGTGGATGCTTCAGATCCCCTTGTTGAGAATTTCTAAAGGACTTTTAAGTTGGACATTTAACTCACCCTGTTATTTTCCTGGTTCCCTATCTAAAACATGTACCTAGCTACTCTCACCTTCACAGGCACTGGCTAAGCATTTTGTTCTCTATACTTTTGGGGTCTTTCAGATAGATCCACTAAGCAGGAGTACCCCAGTTGCCACGTCCTATGCCCCTTTTCAGCATGGAAGAAGTCAGAGCAGCCAGTGCCCCAATTCCCTCTTGGCAATTGGGGTAACCTCCTCAGAGGGTAATGTGATAATAGTAGGAGCTAAAAATTGCCTAGGAAGTTTATGGTCAAGAACCCCCAGAGAGCCAGTTTATTTCTCAGATGAGAGCTGAAGACTTCCTAGATCTGCCAGTAAACTTATGCTTCTCGTTGCTCTGACTTGTGGACCATGCATCCTTAACTCACTTGTCAGATTTATTAACCAGTGGGTAAAATCCATTAAAATCATGGTACTCAGGACCAGGTATGTGCCCATATGTGACTCCCCTGAGGAAGAAAATAATGGAGTCTAAGATTAGCCTCCCAGTATACAACTCAAAGGGGGAATGTAAGAGAGGCCCACACTGAGTTCATTTTGAGTGTAGCCACCATTTTAACCAATTACTGGAACCTGCCCAATTCAGGAAAATGGTCAATTGCTGAAGGTCATTTGCTGGAGGCCTCAAGAACAGCTAATAAAATTTAAACTTGTTTAAAGATAACCACTGATACTGTTGATATGTGATGACAGGTGGACTGACTCATCATTTCCTCATTCCTGTCCCAAGATTGTGTCTAAAGATAACCTTTGGTATGTAGGGACAGGTGGGCTGACCTAACCATGAGCTGTAACTCTGCTATTATCCAATAAGGCTAGAAGTCACCCAAACCCCGCAAAACTTCCCCTAAAAGACCTGTGAGCCAAGTTATCGGGTCAGAGCCTTTTTCCTCCCACAACAGCATGCTGGTTTACTTTTTTCCCTGAAATAAAGTCTTGGTTTTCCATCCTTTGGTGTGTCTGGTGTGGATTCTCGAACCCTAACAAGAGCAAGAAGATCACTGCAGCTAAAGCTAACCTTCTAGGTTAAATAGAGAATTTCAGGCCAATCTAGCCATGTGTTGCCCAGGACTGTCCTACAACAGACACATGGTGGTCAGTCACCATCTTCCCATGCTTGGTGGCACCTGCTTGCCTAGGGTCATCACAAGTAAGCTTGTTGACTGTTGTTTTCAGCAAGAAAGGAGGGGTTGTGAGAGTCACCCACTCTTACCAACCAACCATTCTGGCCTAGTTGCACAAGGGGAAGGAGCTAAAGCTATATAAACTGAGGAAGCCATGGGAGGGGCTCTTGAGGCTGTGGGGAAGTCATGATCCACCTGGATTCTTGGATGAAGACTTTGCAGTGCAGCCTTCGGAGTGAAGCACCCACATTCCTGTAAGCAAATAAGCCCAATAAACTCCTTGGTGAGTTTATTTACTTTGTGAGCCAAAGTGAATAATTTTCTAGATTGCAGTTTGGTGAAATCAGTCTTTGAGTTGTTGCAGGGACCAAGGGAGGAGAGGGGCAGACCTTGAGCCTCCCAGAAGGAATTTTAGCCACACCAGGGAGTAAGATTCTGTCTCAAATAAGCAACCAAACAAATGCACTGACAAAGTCACTTGAATATGGAAACAGTGGCAGTGGGTTGGAGATGTAGCCCAGTGTAGCCCACTGGATTAATTCAAGGAACTAAACTGGAGAGACAGCTCACTGTATAAGAGCAATGACTGTTATTGCAGAAGACTTGAGTTTGGTTTCCAACACCAACATGACAGCCAACAATCATTATAATTCCAAGTCTAGGAGATCTGACACCCTTTTCTGGCATCTGTGTGCTCTGACCGACAAGGTGCTCTGCCTCACAATGGACCTAGAATAATGAATGCATGCTCTTAATCCTCTGAAATGGGAGCCAAAGTAAATATTTCTTCCTTTAAGATGTTTTGGCGTTCACCTTGTAGGTCAGCAAGACAGCAGTTAAAGGTGCTGCCACCAAGTCTGATGACCTGAGTTCCATCTCACCTGACTCCCATGGTGGAGAGAGCTGACCACAAAGAGTTGTCCACACACACATACACACACACACACACACACACACACACACACACACAGTTTGTTTTAAAGATGTTTCTGTTGGGTATTTTGTCACAGTGATAAAAGGTCTGCCTAACACATACTCCTAGAAATAAATACCAAGATGTAATTAGATACAAGAATATTGGAGGGGAGGGCTATGAGAGGCAGAGGGAAGAGGGAGTGATAACAGGCTGAGAGAGCCATCAGAGCACAGATTCAGGCCTTTGGTCTGTGAAAGACATAGGAAAGAAAGGAAGAGGAGGGAGAAGATGACAGACTGAATCTAGTCTCCCAGAAGCCTGTGGCCAGACCAAGCCATGCTGCCAAATGGAGTAGACTTGTGCCAGTCAGAAATGGCCCAGCTCCAGGACTCCCTTGTGACCTGTCACTGGCTAGGAGCCACAGGGGCAGAAGCAGCAGGCCAGGAATGTGGTTTTGAATGGAATGCCGGAGTGGCCTGAAAGTGCTGTAGTTGGCAGTGGTCAGAGAGATGTGAGCTTCAAGGGGCATCTGAGTGGGATAATGTCCATGGCCACTACATGTGTCCTCACAGAAGTGACACCTCTTAGTAAGTGATAGATAAAGCAGGCAAACATGGAGCCTGTAAGATCAGTGGACAGTAATAGGTTCCTATGCCCAAGAATTAGAGAACATACCTTTCCAAACACAAGAAAGTCTTAGAAAAATTGCATAAAACTAGTTTAAACTCATGTCTTGAAATGGAAATTCTTGAGTTATCTACTGTAAATTAAGGACAAGCTGGTATGGTAGCACATGTCTGTGAGCTCAAATCTTTGGGAGGTGGAGACAGGAGGATCAAGTTTAAAGTCAGGGCTCAAGAGATGGCTCAGTGAGTAAAGCACTTCTCATACAAGTGTGAGGGCTTGAGTACAAATCCCAGAACCCATGTAAAGCCGGGTGCAGTAGTGAGTGTCTGTAATAGCAGTGTTCCTATGGTGAGACAGGGGACAGGGATAGGAGAGTCCCTGGAAGTTTCACAGCTACCCTGGACAACAAGATCCAGAAGGCCTTGTCTGGAACAAAGTAGAAGGCAAGGAACAACGCTGGAGGTTATCCTACAACTTCCACATACAGGTAGAGGCACACAAGCATGCATACTTACACACATCAATGTACACATAAGCACACAGACATACATATGAGAGTTCAAGGACAGCCTGGGCTATATGATGAGTTGAGGCCAGCCTGGGATACATGTGACTCTATCTTAAAAGAAAGGTAGGGAATAATTTTTTTTTAGATTTTTACATTTATTTTTATTTTATGTATGAGTGTATTACCTGCATGAATGCAAGTGCACTCCTGTCATGCAATGCCTGTGGAGGCCAGAAGAGGGCATTATAGATGGTGTAAGCTGCCGTGTGGGTGTTGAGAATTGAACCCTCCTCCTCTGTAAGAGCAGCCAGTGCACTTATCTGCTGAACCATCTCTCCAGGGATCTTCCCTAGGGTAAGATATTTTAAGGGAAACAAGAAACTACATAGACCCAAAAGACAGTGAGGCCATGCTGAGAGAAAATTCCACTATAGTTGCTGCAGGGGAAATAGCAACCTTCAGTACACACAGTGTAACAATAACCCCAAGACTGACAGCTAAGGGTCTAACACTAGAAGGGAGGAAGAGTAGAATAAAGCAACAGACACAAATGCAAGAAAGGAAATCACAATATGAAAACAGAGACTACTCCAAGAGAAGAGTTAAGAAGGAATGAAGAGGGCCGCAGTTAGATCTCTGAGTAGACTACGTATCTCTGGGAAGAGAGGCTGAGGGAAGAGCAGGGCAGACACAAGACATGTGGGGAACAAGCAGAAGCCACATAGCACAGCTGGAGCAGACACAAAAGCAGCAATTGCTCACATTACCGCTGGTTTCACACCTGGTTCAATTACACAGTTTCTATTTACGGTCGAAGTTCAAGCATACATCCTTCCTGTAGATTCCTCTGTAGGTGTATTCCAAAACAGGGCTCACATCAAGGCCATCCTATGCAAACCATAAGATGCACTGCAGCCTCCTGTGTCTGTTCCTGCTGGCAGCCTGCCTCCATCCATTCTGACCTCACTAAGAGCCCTGGTGTGGTTCAGGTATAATAGCATGATCTATTTAAAATGTCCACAAGCCAGAGGTGGTTGACCATGCCTGTAATCCCAGTGCTAGGGAGGCAGAGACAGGGCTGGGGATCCCTAAAATTCATTGACCAGCAAGCCTAGCTGAACTGACAAGCTCCAGTTTTACTGAGAGATCCTGTCACAAAATGAAGGCGAAGAGCAAATGAAGATGACATTCAATGTGGACTCTGACTTGCACAGGCATGCATACACATGTGCACACTCACATACATATGCCACACATACATACATACATACATACATACATACATACATACATACATAATGTCCACAACTATAATGTAGGGGAGTGCATACAGCCTCCATTGTGTCTGGATGCAGAAGCTGCACTTCCTTTCTGGAGGAGAGCTCTCCATCCACCATGAGTTAGAGGGGCAGACTCCTGCTAAGAGGAGGCTGACTGCCTGGTGGCCCTGTGGTCCAGGAGCTGGCAGGAGGGGTTTCCTAGGAAGCCAGCAGGGAGGGAGGAAAGCATACACATGCCAAGGAAGCAAAGTAACAAACACCCAGCAGACTCAGAAAAAAAGCAAGGTTTCTATTGTCAGTGCCTTTGATTGTGCAATCTCTGCTCTGCACAGAAACCCTGCATTTATTGTACATAGGCCACACACATTAGGGCAGCTTTGCCAGGAGGGAAGTCTGCTTAGCTCCAGGCCAGGCCTCCCTTGACAGCAGTGATCCAAAATATATTACCCAGGATCCCTTGGCTGCTAGTGTCAGGGACAGAGGGGTCAGTGTATTCACAGATCTGAGAGATGATTTCCTTCCTATTTCCTCTTTCCTTTCCTTGTGTCTGTCCTCCTTTCCTTTTCTAATG
>VZQC01013618.1:474513-485663 GCA_009823505.1 Rhizomys pruinosus
GGCCTCCACCAGGCCTCCAGTCACCCTCAGTGCTCAAAGCAGGTGTGGGGGTGGGTGTCACTGGTTCTCAAGATGAAGATGAGCAGCAGAGAATCCTGTGGCAGTTACACGGGAACCAGAACACCCGTGAGTTCAAGGAGGGGACAGTGTCTGGATCTGGGGCTTGTGTTCATGAGCACATGAGCTGAGGCGCTGAGGAAGCAGGGTTCTCAATTGGCCCCTGGGCTCAGAGGCCTCTGGAGCCTGTCCCTGCCACAGCTGGTGTGGAAATAAAATGCTCTCAGATCCTTGCTGTATTCCAGGAAGCTCTGTTGCCAACAGGGGCTCTGTGGAGAAGGGGAGGTGGCACAGTTGTCAGCCAGAGTTCTCCAGGGGCCTGTCTACATGCAGGGGAGAGGAAGGTGAGGGGAGGGGAGGCTCGCTGAAGGCCAAGTCCTTCTGCAGGGCAGCCCTGCCCTTCATTTCCAGGCTGAGCGGACTCTGAGGTGGAGCTGTTGGGCACAGTGGCTTCTTGTCCTGCTATCTGTTCCCCCAGAGCACAGCCTGTCCAATGGAACAGACTGCCAATCCTTGTGTTCTTGAAGCGTGCTGCCCATGGCCTGTGGCCAGAACAGCTCAGTATGGTTGGAATTTGCATTGAGCCACCATCAGTTCCATCCCCTGCTTGTCCTTGAGCTTCGTGTGCATCTGTGCTAGGTCTGGGGTGGGAGGATGAGAGGACACAGGCCAGTGTCATTCATTGTCCTTGTGTAGATGCTGCCTTCTAGCCCACTAGAGGACACCCCATCATCTTCACATCCCAGGGCAGCTCCACACTCCCCCACCACCCCATCCCACTCTGCTCTGGGCTCACAGTTTCCTGGGATTCTATAAGGAAGTGGAACTGGCTACTTGACTACATTGGCAGGGCTGGGCTGAAGGGGGAGCAGCCTGTGAGGAGTCTTGAGATAAAACATGTACCAGGGAGAAGAGAAGCACCGAGAATGAAATGGGGCTCCCAAGTAAGTGGAGGCTCTGAGGCTTCCTTCTCCCAGGGAAAGAAGCAGGCCAGGGCCATCTTTCCCTAGACAGGACCTAGTGAGGGAGGACTTAGGATCAGGGGCCACAGGAACTCAGCGGTGAGTGGTTGCCAAGTGTCCCAAATCAGAGTGGTGACATCTGGAGGGAAGGCTGATAGGAACTGTAATCAGGGGAAGCTCAGAGTCTAGGAAGAGGGCGGGAGCACTTGAGGTGGAGGAAGGGCAGCCTGAAAAGGGCAGGGGTTGAGAGCAGCTGCTGAGTCCACCCATGCCAGGACAAACCTACAGAGAAAGGAAGCTTAGCAGCAGCAGCTGCAGCAAGAGAAGGTGCTCCCACATGGAGCACTCATGTAGTCCTCCCAATACACAAACCCCATGTGCCCTCCCCCTCACCCACAGGGCCCTCAGCATCCTCTGCAGCCAGGTTCTGTTGGCTGGAGGCTGGCAGGTTCTAACCCTAGGTGTTCAGAAGATCTGGAGTTAAGTCCGACATCCCAGTGTCTGCCCCCTGGACAAATGCTGTAGCCTCTAGAGAGGGCAAGGGCACTGCAGGCAGGGATTCTGACCAGGAAGTATATGCAGGCTGTGCCTAAGGATACCCTCCTTCTCTGCCCCAGGCCTGTGTCCTTCCATGAGTTGTCCCTACGCTCCATCTTGGTCTCAAGTTGCTAACAGACATAGAAGTTGAATAGCTCCTTGCAGATTCACTTCCATTTCTCCCTCTCCAGAACCCAAACACTGGGTGCCTTTGTCTGAGGTGGCATAGGCCACTGAACCTGGTGGGTCACTTTAACCCAGCCCTCCTTCTGGGAATTGCATTGCAGCTCAGCACCCTAGCAGCTGCTTTCAACAAAAATAGCACCAATTCAGGCTCTGCCTTCTCAGTTCCTGTTCAGATCCTCAGCCTTCCTTATTGAAAGATTGCTCTGTGGTAAAGACCACTATTTGCTCTTGCAGAGGAAGCAGGTTCAGTTCCCAAATCCCATATCTTGGATTACAACCACCTGTAATTCAATTGCAGGAGATCTTCTGCACATACAAGCAGGCAAACACACACACACACACACACACACACACACAAAACAAATGTTATTTATTAGTGTTAGCATGGGAGTGACTAGAGACAAGAAAAGAAAGCGGGAGGCCCCCAAAAGTTAAACAAGCTTTATTGGGGAAAGTAGGATCCTGCTCTGGAGTAAAGTCAACCATGAGATCCCTGGCGGACAAAGTTTTTAAGTGGGTTATTTTGGAAGCTAATTGGGAGTTGCAGTCTTTGCAGAAAAGAAAAGGGAATCAGCTACAATGCAAAAAGAGGTTTGCCAGCAATGCAACTGCAAGATTATCTGTGGCAGCCGCATCTCTGTGAGTTCAAGGCCAGCCTGGCCTACAGAACCAGTTCCAGGATAGCTGGAGCTTCAGGGAGACCCCATCTCAATTACACCAAATAAACAAATAAATACAGAAAAACAGAAATAATTTCTTAGACAGATTTTTGTTTTTGTTTTTAGAAACTCCTGTCATACAGTAAAAAAAGAATAACTCAGTTCCTCCCTGCTGCAGGATTACTAAGAGAAAAAGTGAGTGGGCTGCAGGCAATTGTAAAACATTGATAAAAGATACTGTACATAGGTGGTCACAAGGCATCCTGGAGAGGGGATTCCAAGGTTCAGATAACCAGCTAGCCCTTCCTGGACTTGTTCTGGCCCTGGGATCAAGCATTAAGATAGAGTCACTGAAACAAAATGGATTTACCTAGGCCGACCACCATCACAAGGAAGTTTCTGTCAGGGGTCTAGGGTAAACATGCTTTTTCCCTATCTGGTTTCTGATGCAGAAAATAGCTTTTGGCTGCTGCCTGGAGTCTGGGCCAAGGATGAGTATGCTTCTGCTTGGATTTGATGGAGAAAATATCTCTGATTAGGATCTGGGGTGGGGATCTGGTTCTGTGAGTCCTGACAATAATAAAGAACTTTTTTAAAAGGCTGGAAGTGGTGGTACACACATTTAATCCCCAACAGAGGCAGGCAGACTGTGAATTTGAGGCCAGGCTGATCTACAGAGAGTTCCAGGAGAGCCATAATTACATAGTGAGGGTCTATCTTAAAGGGGGTGGGGCAGGGGGTGGGCTGGAGAGATGGTTCAGTGGTTTAAAGCATTGACTGCTCTTGCAAAGGACCCAGGTTAGGTTTAGGGTTAGGGTTAGAGTTAGGGTTAGGGTTAGGGTTAGGGTTAGGGGTTAGCATTAGAGTTAGGGTTAGTCTTAGGGTTAAGTTACTGTAAGTTTATTGTTAGGGTTAGGTATATTTTTTAAGGTTGACATAAGTGTTAGAATTAGTGTTATGTTTACATTTTAGATTAGGGTTAGTATAAGGGTTGGTGTTCCCCTTAGGTTTATGTTTAAGGTTAAAGTTAGGTTTAAGGGTAGGGTTAGGGTTAGGGATAAAGTTACTCTTATGGTTAGTGTTAGGGTTACAGTTAATTTTTTTGATAGGGTTTGGAACAGGATTATGGTTAGGGTTAGTTTTGTGGGTACAGTGAGGCTTAGTGTTATGGTTACATTTAGGGCTAGAGTCAAGATTAGGGTTAGGGATAGGATTAGGCTTAGTGTTAGGGTTCCTTTAGTGTTACTGTTAGGGTTAGGTTAAAGTCTGGTTAGGGTTATTTTATGGTTAGGGTTGTTTTAATGTTAGGTTTGGGTTTAGGGTTAGGGTTTGGGTTACAGATTGTGGGTTGTTTGGTGTTAGGCCTAAGGTTATTGTTAGGGTTACTTTTAAGTTTGCTGTTAGTGTTTGGGTTAGGGTTAGGGTTAAGTTTAGGTTTAGAGTACCCAAAGTTGGGAAAATATTGTATAGCAAAATAAGCTATGATTTTTAATTAGTTAGGTATGACCCAAAATGTCTGCCTTTTACACCACTGATTTAAAATGTGTATGAGAATTTACTTTACAGGAAACTCTTATTTGCCTCCCCACCAATACTAGTATATCCCTTTGAGAACATGACATTGCATCACCCAGACTGATTGGGTGTTTTACATAAGCTTTTTGACTTGGTAGCTAAATTGCTTGCCACCTAGATTCTATTTAGCAAACCTATTTTTCCCTGAGCATTTGCATGACTGAGTATTTTGAAGAGAACAGTATTGATCAGATCTTTAACAGAATAATAGGAGAACATTACCCCAAACTGAAAAAAAGACACACCCAAACAAATACAAGAAGCTCATAGAACACCAAATAAACAAGACCAGAAAAGAAATTCCCCATGCCATATCCTAGTTAAAACACTAGATGCTCACAACAAAGACAAAATACTGAAAGCCACAAGAGAAAAACAGCAAATTACATATAATGGGAAACTCGTCACAATTATAGCTGACTTCTCAGTGCAAACTACGCAAGCCAGAAGGAAATGGACCAAAGTATTCCCCAAAGAACATGGACCCAAGTATTCCCAGTGCTAATGACTTTAGATGCCAACCCAGATTACTATACCCAGCAAAAATGTCAATCATAGTTGAAGGAGAAAGAAAAATCTTTCATGACATAAACAAAATGAAAGAACACATGTCAAAAAAAAACCACTAAAGAAAATACTCGAAGCAATTCTAAGAACAGAGGAAAGGAGCAACTTTCCTTAAGCAACCCGAGAGAAATTAACAAATGCATAACAGAGCAAATACATACCTAGACCACGAACGCAAATGAAAAATAAGTTGAAAGGAAACAACACACATTTCTCAATAATAACCTTAAATATTAATGGTCTAAACTCCCCAATAAAAAGACAAAGACTGGGAGAATGGATTAGGAAACAGAATCCATCTATATGCTGTCTACAAGAAACCCATCTCGCCGTCAAAGACAGACACCACCTTAGAGTGAATGGATGGAAAAAAAAATACTCCAAGCAAATGGTACCAAAAAGCAAGCAGGAGGTGCTATTCCAATATCAGACAAAATAGACCTCAGAGTAAAATTAATCAGAAAACACAAAGAGGGCCATTATATCCTTATCAATGAAACAATTAACCAGGAAGATTTCATAATCTTAAATATTTATGCACCAAACTCTGGAGCACTGAACTGTATAAACACAATTCTTCAGGACCTCAAGACACAGATTAATCCCAGCATGCTAATAGTGGGGGACTTCAATACCCTACTGAGTCCCTTGGATAGGTCAATTGAAAAAAAAATAATCAGAGAGACATTAGAACTGAACCAAATGGACCTCACAGATATCTACAGAATATGCCATACAAACACTAGAGAATACACTTTCTACTCAGCACCCCACGGAACATTCTCCAAAGTCAACCACATACTGGGACACAAAAGAAATGTCAACAAATACAAAAGTGTTGAAATTACTTCATGCATTCTATCAGAACACAGTGCAATAAAGCTCAATAATTTTTTTTTGTCTTTTCAAGTCAGGGTCTTCCTGTAGCCCCAGCTGTCCTGGAAATCACTCTGTAGACCAGGCTGGCCTTGAACTCACAAAGATCCACCTGCCTTTACCTCCCAAGTCCTAGGATTAAAGGCGTGCACCACCATGACTGGCAATAAAGCTCAATATTCACACCAGGATAAGCCCTACTAACTATAAGAACATATGGAGACCAAACAACACAATCATGAATAATGAGTGGGTCAGAGAAGAAATAAAGAAGAAATAAAGAATGAATTAGAAGCATTCCTGGAACTAAACAAAAATGATAATACAACACAACAAAACATGTGGGATACATTAAAATCAGTCTTAAGAGGGAAATTTATAGCCCTAAGTGCCCACATTAAAAAAAAATGTAAAAGAGAACAAATAGATGATCTAACACTGCAGCTAAAAATACCCGAGAGACAACATCAAATGAACCCTAAACCCAACAGGAAGAGATAACAAAAATCGGAGCAGAAATCAATGAAATAGAAACAAAGAATACAATACAAAAAAATCAATGAATCCAAAATCTTGTTCTTTGAAAAGATAAACAAAATAGACAGACCTCTAGCCCACTTAACCAAAAGAAAGAAAGAGCAACTCCAAAACAATAGCATTCATGATGAAAGGAGAAACATCACCACAGATAAAGAAAAGATCCACACAATCATATGAGAATACTTCAAAAACCCATACTCTACTAAATTTGAAAACCTAAGAGAAAAGGTTGAATATCCAAAATCCTGGGATTCACCAAAGCTTAACCAAGAAGAGACTGAGAGCTTAAACCTCCCCATAATATTTAAGGAAATTGAAAAACCCATACTCTACTAAATTTGAGAACCTAAGAGAAAAGGTTGAATATCCAAAATCCTGGGATTCACCAAAGCTTAACCAAGAAGAGACTGAGAGCTTAAACCTCCCCATAATATTTAAGGAAATTGAAGACGTAATAACAAAACCTCCCAACTAAAAAAAAAAACCCAGGCCCAGATGGTTTCACAGCAGAAATCTCTAAAACATTTAAAGAGGTCTTACAACCATTACTACTCAAACTTTTCAGAAGGATACAAACAGGGAAATATCCCAAGTTCCTTCTTTGAAGCCAGCATCACTATAATACCAAAACCAGGCAAAGACACAAATGAGAAAGAAAACTATACACCCATATCATTAATGAAAACAGATGCAAAAATTCTCAAAAAAATACTTGCAAACCTCATACAGACCCACATCAAAAAGATCATCCATCATGACTAAGATGGATTCATACCAGAGATGCAGGGATGATTCAACATATGTAAATCAATAAATATCATAAAACACATAAATGGACTGAAATACAAAAAACACACAACCATCTCAATTGATGCAGAAAAAGCTTTCAACAAAACCCAGCATCCCTTCATGCTTAAAGTCCTAAAGGGAATTGGACTGGAGATATCATTCCTTAATGTAATCAAAGCACCAAATAGGACATCTATATCACAACAATCCTACGAAGTCTCAGGGATTGTAAAATAAGTGGAAAGACCATGGAAGCAGAGGCTGGGACAAATTTCCACGTTTTATGCTGGAATTATTGGCAATTGATAGGCTCTAGGAGGAAATCAGTGTTCTTTAAGGGAGTAGCCTCAGTTATGTCAACTTCTCTCCATGGATGGCTCCATACTCAGGTGTTTATGTTCAGAGTAGATTTCATCTCTTTTTTGAAAAATTAACCAAGGAAAAGGAGGACTAAATGTTGAGTAGGTAGGAAAGGGGGGATGAATTTTTCATGACTTCTTAGAGGGGAAGTGTATATGATCAGAATACATTCTTTAAATTCCCAGAGAATAAAAAAATGTGTGGGGAAAATGAAAATGTACCTCACATACCCTTATCAGACCTCCTGTATTTAAATGCTCACACATATAATAAAGAAATTCCAACATAAATATTGACACATAGACATTATCTGGCTTTGTATACAGTTGCATTTTTATTTGTTTGTTTTCCAAATATAGTGTGTGAAAAAAATATTGGGGAGATACAGTGATGAAACTATCTAGACTTGAGCTGCCATTGCTTGAAGTCGTTGAAATAGTGAATCTGGGGGCTGGAGAGATGGCCTAGCGGTTAAGAGTGCCGACTGCTCTTGCAGAGGACCTGGGTTCGATCCCCAGCACCCACATGGCAGCTGAGAACCGTGGACCTGGGTTCGATCCCCAGCACTCACATGGCAGCTGAGCACCATCTTTGACTCCAGTTCCAGGGGAATCTGACACTCTCTTCTGACCTCCGCGGCATTGCACGACACGGGTGAACAGACCTGCATGCAGACAGTACATTCATACACATACAAAATAAATAAATATTTAAAAAAATAGTAAATCCATTTCTTTCTTTTGTATTTAATATTGACAGGTAAAATGTTAGGAATTTATGTATTTTTCTAGATCCATTTCCCCTGGAATTTTGACCATGTCATTTATTCTTTAATGACACATTGTATATTGACGGTTCTCACCCCACCACACTTGGAGGCTGATACACAAACCTCAGCCACTGGATTGGAGGGAAAAGGGAAAAGGAAAGAAAGGCAGCTGCCAGTGGCTCTCCTCAAACCTTAGGGCTAAAGGCTGATAACATTTCCCTAGCCCACCTATTTTCATGTATCATCTACACCAGACAGTGCCCTATTGCCACTGCTGGTCCCCCAGGCTGTCACTTGATTAGCACTCTTCAGCCTAAATTCCCAAGGGCACAAGCTCACCACACACATGCTGATTACACTCACAGGACTTCGCAGGCTGGCATCTGATTGAATTTCCCCAACCAAATTCCACCAGCAAACACCACTCAAGCCTGATGGGCTAAATACAGGTGTGAAATAACGGACCAGAGATTCCTGTCTGATGGTGACAAGAATCCGTTTATTCGTCCACAGCATTGTGTTTTTTATTATTTTTAATTTTTTTTTATGTGTTTGAATGTACTGTCTGCATGTATTTTGTGCACTCGTGTCGTGCAATGCTGCGGAGGTCAGAAGAGGGTGTCGGATTTCCCTGGAACTGGAGTTAAAGATGGTTCTCTGACACAGCGTGGGTGCTGGGGATCAAACCCGGGTCCTCTGCAAGAGCAGTCAGTGCTCTTAACCATTAGGCCATCTCTCCAGCCCCACAATTCTGTTTTTATACCCACCGTGAAGTGATATCTCAGGGCCTGCTTTCAGATCCCCTGCCTCATGTTCTGCAAATATTATGTGTAATTGTTAGAGTTTTTAATCCCAGGGCTGTCTCTCAGGTTTGGTAAGGCAGGCAAACCTGGCCTAGGGCCAAGTTTAGGTGTAAACGGACAAGCAGGTAATTTAGCACAATGTAGCCACAGATAGCCTCTTTCAACATACAGTAAGTGTATCATTGAAGTGAGAAGTTGTTAAACTTCTCACCTCTAGTTTTACTAATTTTTTTTTCTGTCAGTTTTGTGGTTACTTTGACTAGTCTTTGTCAGATTTTTTCAATGGATAAATTGACTGATGTTATGCAATGATTCCTATTATATGTTTTTTTTCTTCTCTGTATTGGTCATTTCATATATATTTTTTCTTTTATTTCATTTTTAACAATAAGTAATAATTTATGAGTACAAGCATCCTTCATGTAAAACCAATTTGCAAGCAGTTGTGCCCAAACCAAACAGCCCAAGGCTCCCACCATCCAGCTGGAGGGGCTTGTATGTACAAACAAGTTGATCAAATAAGTGTCCAGTCTACGTTGCTGTAGTTTCAACATTCACCCCAATTGCAGCCCTTACATTCTACCACACCCCCTCTTCTGCAGATTGTTCCCTAGGCTTAGAAAAGGGGCACAGGTGAACGAGAAGCAAAACAGTCTACTGTCTCTGGAGATTTTGTTTTGGACTCATCAGTTTGGGCTGTTTCCTTTCATGGGCTGACAGTTTGTCCAGGAATAACCTTTTAATCCTACTAATGAAGCACAAGCAATTAGATGTATAGGTATTTAAACAGTACTAATTATACCATACTTTGGTATAGACACAGAAGTTTGGATGGTATGCCAATCCATGAATTACGTTTTTTTTTGTTTTTTTTTTTTTCTGTAAAAGATGACAAGGTCTTACTGTGGTTTATAACATCTCCTAACCACTAAAGTTTTAAAATCATGGGCTGAGGACATAGCTTGGGATAGAGCATTTGCCCACCATGCATGAGTCCCTGAGTCTAAGAAAGAAAAATGAGGAAAGGAATTAAAAATGTTAAGATTTTTTTTTCTAAAAGAGGAAAAATAATATAGGATTAAGCCAATTTATGAAGCAAAAACAACTAATTATAAATACCACAATGGAGGGGCTGGAGGAATGGCTCAGTTATTAAAAATACTGCTCTTGTAGACGACCAGGGTTCAAGTCCCAACAACCACATTGGGCAGCTCACTGCTCCCGCAACTCCAGTTCCAGGGGATGGGATACCTTCTCTGCCCTCTGCAGATACCTACATACATGTGGTACTTACACAGGTACACACACGTGCACATACACATTAAATAAATCTTTTTATTCAAAGCCAATTTTTTATTGAAGCTCTGTGCATTTCATACAACATTATAAATCAAATCAAGACCAGTGCCCCCCTCCTGACCCTCCTCCCCACCAGAGCTCATGCATTCTGCCAAACATGTTTTTCATCTTTTTCTCAGTCTCTCTCAAAATTCTCAATGTAGAAGTTTACTGTTTCAAGCAGAAGCTCACCTTGCAGTCTTTCTGTTGTTGTTGTTTGATGTTGTTGTTGTTCCTTCGAATATGCATCACTCCAAAATATGCACATATGCATGCCACATATATTAAAGGTTTTAGCATCTTCCGTCTTGAATTAGTTTAATTTGGGATGTGGTGGTGTGGACGATTGAGTGTTCGTCAGAAGAGTGTCATGTGGTGAGGGCTCCTCCTGAGAGGCTGAGGTGCGCCAGAACGGACGCGGCTAGGTGGGGGGTTTTCTGCCCATATTGCCACGCAGGGACGTGATCACACAATGATCATCCCATGATACGCAAATGACGGGTCCAGGGGTAAGCACTGTGTCCTGATCTACTACCTGTACTGGTACCATGATACAGTAATGGGTCGTGTGGTCGCCGAAGGGCAGGTTGGGGTAGTGTGGGCATGGAGGGGTGCTGGCGGGTGGTGTGGAGGGGGGAGGACGGGTGGTGGCGAGGGAGGCGTGGGGCGGGGCGGGGGGCGTAGTGGGGGTGTGGGAGGGGGGGGTGGCGGGGGGGGCAGGGGGGTGGGGGGGGGGGGGGGGGGGGGGGGGGGGGGGGGGGGGGGGGGGGGGGGTGGGGTCAGTCTACAAGGTTGGGGCGGGTGTATACGCGGCTGCCCATCTGCACTGGGGAAGGATTGGAGATTTCCGTGGAAGCTGAGTAAAATATAGCTCATCCATTTTGTATTGCAATGGATTTTCTGTATCCACTCATCAGTTTAGGGGCATTTGGGTTGGTTCCAAAGCTCTTCACTATTGTGAAGAGAGCTACAAAAGACAGGGTGTGTATGGAAGTCTTTGCAGTAGGATGAGTCTTGTGAGGTATATACACCCAGTAGTGGTAAGGCATGAGGTGGTAGGTTTGTTTTGAGTCTTTTAAAAGGGTTCTCCACACTGCTTTTCCATAATGTTGTACAAGTTTACAATTCCACC
>VZQC01013627.1:0-44812 GCA_009823505.1 Rhizomys pruinosus
ACAAAGAAAGATGTAGAGCGGTCCCGCCCACGTCCCCCTACCTGCGGCAGAGGCTTGCCCAGGTAACTTCCCTGCGCCCGCACACAGGTGCAGAGCACTAGCCCACTGGCCGCGGGACCCTCCAGCCTCCGCGACAAAGACCAGCTATCTCATTTTTTAATTCACTGCAGTTGTAGCTAGCTGCACAAGAAGAAGCCAGTGAAAATTCCTTCATAGACAGTAGAGGTGATCTCCAGACCCATCCCCTACTAATGAGCACCTGACAGTTGATATCTGCTAGGAGAAGGAGAATCATTCTTTTCTGAGGTGAGAACACTGATAGGTTTCCCAAGCTCCACAGAATCGTCCCAAGACCCTTGCAGCACTAATTGTACTTAATGGATTTTATAAGGATAAAAAAAGACTTGAAGTTAAGACAAAGACATGTTGGTTAACTAGTGGGAATTTGGAGGTGAAATGGGGGAGTGGATATGATCATGTTTCATTAAATAAGGGTTGGAAATTGTAACAATAAAAAACTTTACTATAAACAATCTCTCTAAAGAACACACATCAAATTAGTAGAAGTATGTCTGAGGTGGTGGCTTAGTGGGTACATCTCTTGCCATGGAAGCTTGAGAACTTGAATTTGGATCCCTAGAGTTCATGTCATCAGGCAGGTATGGCAGCTGCCTACAATCCTACACTCTAGAGGCAAAGACACAATCCCCAGAGCAAGCTGAGTAGCTTTAGACATTAAATAAACAAGTTCTGAAATAAACTCAGAGACCTTACCTCACTAAGCAAAGTGAAGATCAGTTGAGTCATTTTGGGCACACACACACACATACAGTGTTCATATGACATGTATACACATGTATGAAAATGCATACACACATACACCACTCCACACTCACATACAAATAAAAGAAAGAAAACACACATGAATGAATGTTCCAAGTAAACCCTGCATTCTGAGCTGAATTTCCTACAATAATGACAAACTATGGCTTCAATGATGGTGGAGAGCTGGGAATTTTACAGATGCAGAGACTGTTCACAAATTATCTGGGGATATCTTTAGCCCCCAATATATCTACTTGTCCACCTCAGTTTCTGAGTTAATGTCTTGTGACTAATAGAATGTATTCACTTAATAAAGGAATAGTTCCCAACAATCAAAATGCAAGTATTCCATGGGATTGCATCTGTGGTTTATTGCTGAGATTTCTCTTTTGCTATAGCTATTTACTTACTCTATCCAGGAATTTATATAAAGAGTGTTTTGGTTTATTATTTTTTTCTTTGTTCTCTTACTATAAAAATTTCATGTATCTGTTCCCACACTGGAACATGGAATTTAGGATAACCTGAATTTGTGATCCCAAGCGATGGTCCCTCATATTTTGTTCCAGAATAATCTTTTATCCTCTTTCAGTTGAGAGCTTTGTTTTTATTTTGATAGACATACGTAAATAAAATTTATTTTTCATTCTAATTCTCAAAGTGTAAGCAATTTTTAGAAAGACTTTCCTTAGTCGTAGATACAGTGCATCAAAATGAAGGACCTTTACTACTTTCTACAAAATCTTACATTCAATTGTACATTCACATTCTCACTGTTAGGCCTGAGTCTTCCAGGATTCCAAGCGACACACGGATGACCACTTCCTCCAGAAGCCATCAGTCAGTGACCTCTTCCCCTTTACTTGAGGCCCTGCACAATGGATTTAAAGAGCTTGCCTCAGTAGCCATCTTTGGCTGGTAGCCACCATGTGACAACAGGTGTGTCAGTCCTGACTATTCCAGAAGTAAATATGTTCCTGGAGTTACCTTAAGCCTGGTGTGCCTGTCTTTTATTTGGGGTTTGTGCCTGCATAAATCCAACATATATGTGCATTTCCTATCTTCTGCAGACCCTCCTTCTTTCCTTCTCAAAAGTGTAATTCAGAATCTGGTGACAAGAGAAACAAACTGTATCTTTTTAGTGACAAGACCTTCATTTGAGATAGTCCTAGTAGGTATTTGTCCTAGTTTGTCTTCCATTACTGTGACAAAACACTCTGACCAACACCAACTTGGGGAGGAAAGGGTTTATTCAGCTTACATCTCCTGGGTCACAGTTCATTACTTAGGGAACCCAAGACAGGAACTCAGGGCAGGAATCTGGAGGCAGGAGCTGAAGCACAGGCCATGGAGGAATGCTGTTCACTGGCTTGCTCTCTACTGGCTTGCTCCCTGGCTCATGCCCAGCCTGCCTTCTTATACTGTCACTGCTCAACCATCAAGACAATACACCACAGATGTGGCCACAGGCCAATCCAATGGAGCCAATTCCCCAACCGAGGCTCCCTCAATCCAGGTGTGTCAAGTTGACACCAAAGCTATCCAGCACAATTGACCCCTTGTCAACTTGACACACAAACACATCACTATTAAACCACCTTTCCAGTTCTTATCCCCAAAGTATGATGTTAACACTAATCACAACCTAAGACAGTACATCCTTAAAAGCCCCACAGTCCTTAAAATGTCCAAACACTTAAAAGTCCAGTCTATTAAAAGTCTCTTAACTGTGGGCTGCTGTAAAATCCAAAACAAGTACTGTCTTATTTCAAAGGGAAGAATCAGGCACTCTCAAACAAAACCTAAGTCCAGCAAGTAGCTCAAGGCTGGACACCTGGGATTCACTCACGATCTTCTGGGCTCCAAAGGGTCTCGGCAGCTCCCCCTCTCCGACTCTGCCGTCCGTGGCACACTCATCTCGCAGGCCCAGGCCGACTCCATTCTACACCTACCGCTGCTCTTGGTGGTCGTCCCAGGGTACCGGCATCTCCAAAAAGCTGGGGTCGCTACTGAAACTGAGGCAGCACCTTCACCAATGGTCTCTTCTGACCTCTCCTGGTGCAAAGCCTCAGCTTCTCTCCATGACCCCTGCAATCCTGGGGTCTTCACAGCAACCGAGGTGCACTTCCACCAATGGTCTTTCCTGACCTCTCACAGTGCCAAGCCTCGGCTGCTCTCTGTGACCCCCTCAAATTTCAACACCGGAACCATATAGGAGACTCTTACACGTTACCAAGTCCGGCTTCTGGCTCGAGATGGAGGCTCAGGCCCTTTCTGGGTCACAGCTTCTGTGTGCTGACCTTGAAGATATTCTCCCCAGAAGATTTCACCTCAGTGATGCTGGTCTCTTGTTACTTACAGCTGATTTTTCAGCCCCAGCTAACCAGCATCAATTGCCCCAGTACCACAAAAGTTTCACTTCAGGTTCTGGTCTCTTGTTACTTACAGCTGATTCTCCACAGCCCCAGCTGACCAGAACCCACAGATTACACAGTCCTGATGATCTCTGCTCTCCTTTGAAACTAGAAACTTCACAAGCCAGGCCTCCATCTTCTACAATTCCTTCAGCAAAACTGCTCCAAGCTCCACAGCAACAATCTTTAGGCATTCAATGATCTTCCCAGCCCAAAGTTCCAAACGCCTCCACAATCCTTCCCCAAAACACCAAGGTCAGGTCTGTCACAGCAATACCCCACTCGTCTGGTAACAATTTCTGTCCTAGTTTGTCTTCCATTGGTGTGACAAAACACTCTGACCAACACCAACTTGGGGAGGAAAGGGTTTATTCAGCTTACATCTCCTGGGTCACAGTTCATCACTTAGGGAACCCAAGACAGGAACTCAGGGCAGGAACCTGGAGGCAGGAGCTGAAGCACAAGCCATGGAGGAATGCTGTTCACTGGGTTGCTCTCTACTGGCTTGCTCCCTGGCTCATGCCCAGCCTGCCTTCTTATAGTGTCACTGCTCAACAATCAAGACAATACACCACAGATGTGGCCACAGGCCAATCCAATGGAGCCAATTCCCCAACTGAGGCTCCCTCAATCCAGGTGTGTCAAGTTGACACCAAAGCTATCCAGCACAGTATTGTTTATAGCCTCTTTATTATTTGGGTTTATTTACTGGACTAACTTAAATTTTTCCTTTCATGGTTTAAATCTATTCTATTTACAGGACCTAATCAGCCTTTATATAACCTTAAAGAACAAATTGTATGCTGTACTGAATAGCTTTAATGTCATCCTGACACACCTGAGCTAAAAAAATATAATCCTCAATAATTGTCTTCATTGGACTGGCCTGTGGCCATATCTATGGGATAACCTCTTAATTGTAAAATGTGGGACAACCTAGCTCATTGTGGGCAATGCCATGCCTGGGCAGATATTTCTATATTGTATAATATAATAGGCTGGACATGGGTGAGCAACACAAGCCAATAAGCATCATTCCTTCCTAGCTTGTGCTGTAGTTCCTGCCTCCAGGCTCCTGCCATGGGCTCCTACCTAAGTAATAAACTGTGACTTGGGAAATGTAAAGCAAATAAACCATTTCCTCTCCAAGTAAGTATTTTTCAGAGTGTTTTGCCATAGCAATTCAGAATTTATTAAGAATGCTGAAGTCAGGCTGGAGAGATGGCTCAGTGGTTAAGAGCACTGACTGCTCTTGCAGAGGACCCACACCCATATGGTGGCTAGGAACCTCTTAGGTCAGGTGTGGTGATAAATGCCTTTAATCCCAGCACTCAGGAGGCAGAGGCACATGGATCTTTGTGAGTTCAAGGCCATAAGCTTTATTTATATGTTACATAGAAATTAAAATACCAAATTCAAACAAATGACACTCTTGGAGGTTTAACAGCCATACTTAAAGCTCTAATTTGATTTAGCCAGAGGGATTTAAAGAGACAATCATTTGACCCTTACCCTTTAAGGTCAACTTAAGTCTAGGGGTCTGTATGGGCACCTCTCTACATGTCCTATAGTTGTGAGTTATCAGTTGTCCTAGGCCAGGGAGGTCTTGGAAATTTACTTAAGGGACTTCATCCAGCCAGTGTCCAGTCAAAGAAGGAACATCAATATAGAAGAGAATCTCCTCAAGCTTCAAAGGGAGGTCCAGTCAAGCAAGGTCTGACTTTGTCCTCACATAGATGAAACCAGTAAAAGGAGCCAGGTACAAGGCCCAACAGACCCTTAGGACCAGAAACTCAACTGACATTAATATGAAAACTAACTCAATTTATCTGAGTTAACTGTATGGTTTTAAACACCCCAACAGGAAACTATAGTCAAAAGAAAAAAAAATAATAACTTATACCTTATTACCAGAGAGATGGGTGAGAGATCTGTTGTGCTATGCTAGAAAATACCTCAGAGATGGAGAGATGCACTGCGCCATGATAGAAAATACCAATTTTTATATTGTCATGGTTGTGCTGGCTCTCATTCTGGAGCCCTGTGTACTAAAACTTTTTTCTAGTTCCTTAAAATGCAGTACGGGTAGAGTTCAGGTCCTTTCTTCCTCTGGAGACTCTAGACAGGGACCCTCCAATGGCTAATGCACTCACTAGGACCCCTGTTGGTACTGGGAAGTCTTGCCCTGGTACACTCATATAAGACATAACCAGCTTGACTTTTCAGTTGCAGAGAAACTGTACAATACCTACTAGCCACTATGGATTCAGACCAAAACCAACAGGCAGCCAGAGCAGCTAAGATGGAGACCAGGCTCCAACCCTCTAGCCTGATGACACCCCTTCCCCCAAGACTCTGTTCTTTCTCAGATCTGAAGCAGATACAGAAGAGAGAACAACCGCCCTTCCCTTATCGTAATTCACTGTTAGATCTGAGTCTCCCAGGATTCCAAGGGACACACAGATGACCACTTCCTCCAGAAGCTGTCAGTCAGTGACCTCTTCTCCTTTACCTGAGGCCCTGCCCAATGGGGCTTGCCTCAGTCATCATTTTTGCTGGTAGCCACCATGTGCCAACAGGTGTGTCAGCCCTGACTATTCCTGAAGTAATATGTTCCCAGACTGACCTTAGACTGGTGTGCCTGTCTTTTATCTGGGGTTCACTCCTGCAAAAATCCAACATATATGCCCCTTTTATTTTTATTTTCTTTTATTGCCAATTTTTATGGAAGCCTGTGTATTTCATACAAAATTTCCAATTGAGTCAAGACCCATTCCCCATTACTTGCCGCCTCACCCCACCAGAGCTCATGCATTCTGCCAAACATAATTTTCATCTTTTTCTTATCTCCATTAAAATTTTTAATGCAGAAGTTTACTATTTTGAGCAGAAGTTCACTATTTCAGTTAGTCCTTTGACCCAGTATTTTTGTTGTTGTTTTTGTTCCTTCCAATCTGCATCACTCCAAACTATGCATACATGTATGCCACATATATCTTTTAGCATCTTCAGCTTATGATTTATTTCTTTATTTTTAATTAGGCTGAAAGATGTCATGTTTGAAGGCTCCTCCTTGGCAAGCCAAAACAACCATCAGTCCTGCCCTAGTGCTCCATGGTGGGGTTTCCCTTCCCATAGTCACAAAATGAGGTCCACTAAGCACAATGTCCTGTCTGGATCTTCCTGTTCTGGTCTCTGTGATACAGCCTGGGTAGTCCAACAATGGAAGTCAATACTCGGAATTCAGAGACTGAAAACCCAGTAGTAGCTCAGTCCACAAACTGGATGTCTCAGCAGTCCCCATCTGGCACTGAAGGTTTGGAGGATTCTTGGAGAGACATGAAACTTCAGTCCATATTGGAAGGTTGAAAGGCTGTGTCTCATGTCTTTGAAGGATGGCAAAAGCAGTGGTAGCATCCAGGTAGCTGTACTTGCCAGTAAGACAGGCAAAAAATTGTGCTTTTTTTTTTTTTTTTTACATTTTGTCCTTTTATGAAGATCTCAAGTTTTATATCTGAAGTACAATTTTTCAGGCCTTATAAATTATTTATTTCTGCATTACGTTTTTATTCAGAGTCGTCTAAACCAATGATGTTTAATATACACCTATTATTTTACTAAATCCTAAAACACCTTGTATCCTGTAGACCGTGTCTGGGCAAAAATTGGTTACTTGTTGAACTCATGTCAATTAAATTTTCATTAATCGAGTATACACCCGTGTACCTCACCCACCCCTCCCCCCTTCCCAATTCACCATTTTCGTCCATTTTCTGATTGAAAAGTCTTTCTGCCTGTGTTTTTACTATGCATCTCTCTCCCATGAGAAAATATTTATATCTGCGTTATTGGTACTGGGCATCCACATATGAGGGACCCCATTTGTCGTTTTGTTTTTTTCTGGGACTGCTTTACTTACTTTAATATAATGTCTTCTAGATCCATCCATTTACCTGCAAAGTTTATGATTTTGTCCCTTCTTTTTTTTTTTTTTTAATTTAATTTTTATGTGGTTTGTGTATTTTTATACATCATTTTCCAATCAGATCCAGGCATATTTCCCTTTCCCTTCCCCCCCCACCCCCCACCCCATCCAGGATCATGTATTCTGCCATACCCGTCCTTGCTCTTTCAGGTTTTTTTTTTTATTTTTTAGCTATAAGTGATAATCCATGAGTATAAGCATCTCGTGCACAACCAATCTATAGACTGTTGTGCTCAAACCCCACAGTCCCACCATTCAGGGGAGGTTGACAGGTTGTTTGTTCAATCACCGTTGATCAAATGAGTGTTCCCACTACACGCTGTATGTAGTTTCACCATTCACCCAATCGCCTCCTTTACATTCTACCACGCCCCCTCTTCCCGCACATTGTTCCTAGGCTTAGAAAAGCGGCACAGATGGATGAGAAGGCTAAAACTGTCCTCTCTTCTTGGAGCCTGTTTGACTTGGATTCTGGTCAATTCTGGATGTTTCTTTCATGGGCTGACAGTTTGTTCAGGAGTAACCTTTCTATCCTACTAACGAAGCACACACTATTAGATATATAGGTATTAACCAGCACTAATTGTATGGTAGGTTACTTTGGCATAGACCACTATGTTTGGCTGAGATGATATGTTAATTCATGACTTACTTTTACCCCCTGATAAATATAAAAGTGTCTTACTGTGGCTTATAACATTTCCTAACTGCTAGAGGACGTAGGCTTGTGTCCATCAGCCATGGGTTATTCCTCCAAGGGGAGAGCCAACAGCCAATTAGATTTGGGATTATACAGGCACATGGCTGCCTCTGCTGCCCCGTATTTCCAGGCAGTGAATTGTAGCCTGGTATGCTGACGGTGGAGTCTGCTTGACTCAAGGAGACCCGTATTGCTTTATTGGTTAGTGGGCCTTTTGGGAACACTCTCTGGCATTCAGAGGCCAACTGTACCCTTGCATGTGCGTCTCAATACATCCCTCCCATGTTAATGTCAGGTCTTTGAAAGCAGGGTCTTATCGCTTCTCCTCCTGCAGATATCCCAACTTAGGGGCAAGGATCCCTTACCTTTTGTGGGGCCTTGGATCCCCTGGCCAACATCCCCTGCTGCTAGAATAATCTATTGCTTGATGTCAGAGCTCCTGCATTAATATACTTTGGATAGAGAAAATGTGGTTAATGTATACAATGGAGTGCTATGCCCAGCCAGTAAGAGGGGGACACCATCCTGAACTTTGCAGGTAATGGTGGAGCTGGAAGACATTATGTTAAGGACGTAACACAGTCCAGAAAAACAAAAACGACAAATGGTGTCCTCATATGTGGATGCTAGTACCAAACAACCCATATATAAAATATTTCTCATGGAGATGGATGCATAGTAAAAGCAACAACAACAGAAAGATGCATCAGAACATGCGACTGAAATGGTGAGTGCCTCTTTACGACTGCATAGAACTCCATTGTATACATGTACCACTTTTCTCTATCCACTCATCAGTTGTGGGGCCACCTGGGCTGGTTCCAGCTTTTGCCTATTGTGAACAGAGCTGCCACAAACATAGCTGTGCATGTTGCTATCTTTGCGTAAAAGTAAGGATGTTCGTCTTGTGGGTATATTTTACCCAGGAGTGGTATGACTGGGCAAATGGAAGGCTCGTTTTGACGAGTCTTCCTAAGTTTCTCCACACTGCTTTCCATAGTGGCCTGTACCAGTTTTACATTCTCCACTAGCAATGGATGAGTGTTCCCCTTTCTCCACAAACTTCTCCAGCATTGGTATCGTTTGTGTTCTTGCTCCTAGCCAGTCTTATTGGAGTATGGTGATATCTCAAAGTGGTTATAATTTGCATATCCTAAATTGTCAGAGATGCTGAAACACTTCTTAAGATGATTCAGGCCATCTCATATTTCCTCCGCTTGTGAAGTATCTATTAAGATCTTTGCTCCATTTCTTTTGAGTATTTTCATTTGTTTTTCTTTCTTACTTTGTTTTTGAGTAGCTTGTATACTCTGGAGATTAATGCTTTGGTCCAGTTTGTGTCTGCCACGTGAAGGTCCTCCCACTCTGTGTGTTTTCCTCTTCACTTTCCTTTAGTACTTCTTTTGCTGCTACCGAAGCTTTTTGAGTTTGGTTAAGCGAGCGTCACATTTGTCAATTGTTGATCTTAATTTCTTGAGCATGGGAGATTTGTCCTTTCTGATGTCTTCCTCAATTTCTTTCTTCAGGTTTAAAATTTTTGTTGTAGAGATCTTGGTGTCCTTGGTTAGGTTTTCTAGGTATTTTATTGTTTTGAGGGTTGTGAGTGGAAAGGTCTCCTTGATCCTTCTTCAGGTCTTAGATTGTTGGCTTGTAAAGAAAGGCTACTGATTTTTCTAGAGTTTATTTTGTATCCTGCCAGCTTACAAGCTCTAATCTTTCTAGGAGTTTTCTGGTGGAAGTTCTTAGAATCCCTTAGTAGACAATCATATCATCAGCAAAAAGGGATAGCTTGACTTCCTCTTTTCCAATTAGAACTCCTTTAATTTCCTTTTTGCCTTATTGCCCCTGCAAGGGATTCAAGCACTATATTGAAAGAGAGTGTGACAGGGACCAGCCTTGCCGATTCCTACCTTAAGGGAATGCTTCTGTCATTTTCCCCCATTTAGGATGATATATGGCTGTGGGTTTCCTGATATAGGCTTTTTACATTAGGAATGATCCCTCCAGATCCAATTCCCTCCAGGAACTTTAAACTGAAGAATGCTGTGAATTTTTGTCAAAGGCTTTTTCCGTCAATTGAGATGATGTGTGGTTTTTCCTTCATCCATTATATGCTTTGATGATTTTTATTGATTTTCTATGTTGAACCATCCCTGCATCTCGATGAATCCAACTTGGTCATGTGGATGATTTCTTGATGTGGCTTTGCAGTTTGCCAGTATCCTATTTAGAATTTTGGCATCTGTGTTTTTTTTTATTTCTGTTTCTTTCTTTTTGTTTGACTTCTGGTTTTGGTATGCGTATGCTGCTTCATAGAGGAGAATTTGGGAGAATCCCTCCTTTGTATCCTTCAAACAACTTTAAGTATAATGGTTGTAGTCTTTTGAAATATTTTATAGAATTTCGCGTGTGAAACCATCCAGGCCTGGGCATTTTTTGGTTGGAGGTCTGCTTATTACATCTTCATTTTCCTTACATATTAATTCCATTTAACTGTCGATCTCTTCTTGGTTGAGCTTTGGTGATTCCCCAGATTCAGTATCATCATTTCTTCTAGGTTTTCAAACTTAGTAGAGATAATAGTTTTTAAGTATCCCCTATGATTGTCTGGATCTTTTCTTTCTGTTGTGATATTTCCCTTTCTTTCACAGATTCTATTTGATTTGGAGTTGTTCCCTTCCTTCTTTTGTTAACTGGGCTAGAGGTCTGTCTATCTGTTTATTCTCTCAAAGAACCACTTTGGATTCATTGATTTTTTTTATGGTTTTCTTTGTTTCTATTCATTGATCTCTGCTCTGATTTTTGTATTCTTCTTGTCTGCTGCTGTTTAGGGTTCTTTGTGTTTCTCTCAAGTATTTTTAGCTGGTGTTGATCTTCACTTGGCTCTTTCTGTTTTTTTTAAGTAGGCACTTAGAGCTATAAACTTCCTCTTCAGGAATGCTTTTAAAGTGTCCATAGATTTGCTGCTGTTGTTTTATCATTGTCATTCAGTTCCAGGAATGTTTTTATTTCTTTCTTTTATTTCTTCTTGACCCATCATTATTCAGGAGGGTGTTGTTTAGTCTCCATGTGTTCCTTGTAGGTTGTAGGTTTTCTGGTTGATATTGAGTTTTATTGCCTGTGTGGTCTGAAGAATGCGAGATTATTTCAATCTTTTTGTATTTGTTGAGTTTTTCCCTGTAGTCCCAGTATATGATCTATTTTGGAGAATGTTCCATGGGTGCTGAGTAGAAAGTGGTATTCTCTGGTGTTTGGTTGAATATTCGATAGATGTCTGTGAGGTCCATTTGTTGTATTGTTCATTCAGTCAGATGTTCTCTCTGTTTCTACTTTGTCCTGTTGATCTGTCTAAAGGACTTATGGGGTATTGAAGTCCCTACGTATTAGTGTGCTGGGGTTAATCTGAGCCTTGAGGTCCTGAAGATTTCATTTACAAAGTTTGGTGCACTGAGTTTGTGCATATATATTATGATTGTGAACTCTTACATTCATTTTTTCCTTTGATAAACCTGTAATGGCCCTCTTTTCTCATTTTGATTTCTTTTGCTTTGAAGTCTATTTTGTCTGATATTAGATAGAACCTGCGTTTTTTTTGGTACACATTTGCTTGGAATATTCTTCCATCCCTTCACCTTAAGTTGAGTGCTATCCTTGAAATTGAGATGGTTTCTTGCAGACAGCATATAGATGGTTTTGTTTCCTAATCACAGTCTCCCAGTCGTGTGCCTTTTGATTGGGGGAGTTTAGCCCATTATATTTAAGGTATAATTAAAAGATGGATTTTGTTTCCTTCACTTATATCCATTTGGACTTTGCGCTCTGATTCGCACTCCTATGGTTTTGTTTTTATTAGTTTCTTTTCCTAGGTGCTTGGATAGTTGCTCCTCTCTTTTGCCTTTTGAATGGCTTCAAGCATTTTCTGAGAGTTGGTTTTCCGGACAGTATTCACTCATATTTGTTTGTTGAAGATTTCTCTCTCCTTCAACTGTAATTGACATTTTTGCTGGTAAAGTATTCTGGGTTGCATCCTAGTCCTTTAACACTGGGAATGCTTTTCATGTTCTTCTTGCTTTCATGGTTTGAGGCAAGAAGTCAGTTGTGATTCTGTGGTGTTCCCTTTTGTATGTGACTTGTTTTTCTTTGTTGCTCTTCAGAATTTTTCTTTGTTGGGCATCTGCATTTTACTATGTTATGGTGGCATGGGGTTTTTCTTTTCTGATCTTGTCTAGGAGTCCTGTGTGCTTCTTGTATTTGTATGGGTTTGTCTATCTTTAGTTTGGGGAATTGTTCATCTTTATTCTGTTGGAGATCTGATCAATATTATTCTTAAGATTCTTCTCCTTCCTCTATTCCGTATGATGTCGGGGTTTGATTCTTTTCAAGTGTCCCATATTTCCTTGGTGTTCCATTTGTGTATGTTTTAAATTTTTCATAATCTTTTTTGAGTTTTGTATTGCTCTGTGTTATCTTCCAGATCTGTATCTTTGGGTTTTTTCTGCTCTTTCTTCCATTCTACTTTCTGAGCTTTTTCCTTTCCTTTCTTCTTGAGTTGGAATAGGAATGTTCTAATTCTTTTTCATTTCATCTGTGTTTTTTAATAATCCATTCCTCTTATGAGCTTCTCAATCCTTTGCTCGTCTCTTGGTGCTCCCTTACTTAGTGGTTGGCTCTCCTTTTTCAGTGATTTTCTACTTCCTTTCGAGTGTTTTTTTTTTTCTCCTATCTAGATTTTGTTGAGTTTGTATCAATTTCTTAGTTTCCTTCTGAGTTTGTCATTGTATCCTCTAGGTCTTTTTGAGTTTTCATTCTCTCTCTTTATTCTCTGTTATTCTTTTTTTTTCTCCTTATTGTTTTCTCTGGCTTTAAGTTTTGAGTTCAATCTCTCCTTTAAATCTCTGTCTTCTTAATGTTTGTCATTGTATCCATCTGTCCTTTTTGAGTTTTTCATTTTCTCTCCTTTACGTTCTTCGAATCCTCGTAATGTGTTCGTTAATTTCTTGCATAGGTCTGCAATATTCCTCTAAGTCGTTCCTCTGGGGTCTACCTCAGGGGCGCGATTGTAGCGTTGTCTCCTACTGGTTTGGTAGCACTTGATGCAGGATTTTCCTGTGCCTTTTCCTGTTGTCCCTTCGTCGTGTGTTCCTGGCATGTGGGCTTCCCTTTTGCGGTTCAGATCACAAAAAACCTTTTCACTATGTTAGGGGTTAGTTTTACTTTCCTCCTTTAGATAATTTTTCCCCCCTTTCCTCCTCCTTGTTTGTGGAGTATTGAACTTGTCTAGTTTCAATTTTGTAAAACACTACTCTTCTCTTCTTGCTTCTGAAGGTTCTCCAAGAAAAGATCCACTTGGATTCTCACCAATCTCGCGGGGGGGGGGGATGCTGCTCTCCTGCCCGGGGCCCCCCCCCCAACGGCAGCTTCCCACAGGTGCAGAGACTAGCCCCCACTGCCGCCCCTAGCAAACAAAAGAGAGATGTAGGACCGTCCCGCCCACGTCCCCCTACCTGCGCCAGAGGCTGCCCAGGTAACTCCCTGCGCCCGCACAAGGTGCCAGAGCCACTAGCCCCACTCTGGCCCGCGGGACCCCTCCAGCCTCCGCGCCAAAGACCAGCCTATCTCATTTTTTAATTCACTGCAGTTGTAGCTAGCTGCACAAGAAGAAACAAGTGAAAATTCATTCATAGACAGTAGAAGTGATCTCCGGTCCCATCCCATACTGAGGAGCTACTGACAGTTGATATCTGCTTAGGAGCGAAGGGAATCTTTTTTTTTGAGGTGAGAACACTGATAGGTTTCCCAAGCTCCACAGAATCGTCCCAAGACCCTTGCAGCACTAATTGTACTTAATGGATTTCTCGGCTAAAAAAAGACATGAAGTTAAGACAAGGACATGTTGGTTAACTAGTGGGAATTTGGAGGTGAAATGGGGGAGTGGATATGATCATGTTTCATTAAATAAGGGTTGGAAATTGTAACAATAAAAAACTTTACTATAAACAATCTCTCTAAAGAACACACATCAAATTAGTAGAAGTATGTCTGAGGTGGTGGCTTAGTGGGTACATCTCTTGCCATGGAAGCTTGAGAACTTGAATTTGGATCCCTAGAGTTCATGTCATCAGGCAGGTATGGCAGCTGCCTACAATCCTACACTCTAGAGGCAAAGACACAATCCCCAGAGCAAGCTGAGTAGCTTTAGACATTAAATAAACAAGTTCTGAAATAAACTCAGAGACCTTACCTCACTAAGCAAAGTGAGAATCAGCTTGAGTCATTTGGGGCACACACACACACATACCGTGTTCATATGACATTGTCACACATGTATGAAAATGCATTCACACATACACCACTCCACACTCACATACAAATAAAAAGAAAGAAAACACCACATGAACTTGCATGTTCCAAGTAAACCCTGCATTCTGAGCTGAATTTCCTACAATAATGACAAACTATGGCTTCAATGATGGTGGAGAGCTGGGAATTTTACAGATGCAGAGACTGTTCACAAATTATCTGGGGATATCTTTAGCCCCCAATATATCTACTTGTCCACCTCAGTTTCTGAGTTAATGTCTTGTGACTAATAGAATGTATTCACTTAATAAAGGAATAGTTCCCAACAATCAAAATGCAAGTATTCCATGGGATTGCATCTGTGGTTTATTGCTGAGATTTCTCTTTTGCTAATGCCCACTGCTTAATGTTTCCACCAAAGTATTTCAAAAGTGTCTTGATTAATGACTTCCCTGTGTTTCATTACTATAAAAACTTCATCAAACCGTTACCACATTGGAACATGGAATTTAGGATAACCTGAATTTGTGATCCCAAGCGATGGTCCCTCATATTTTGTTCCAGAATAATCTTTTATCCTCTTTCAGTTGAGAGCTTTGTTTTTATTTTGATAGACATACGTAAATAAAATTTATTTTTCTTCTAATCTCAGTGTACAAGCAATTTTTAGAAAGACTTTCCTTAGTCGTAGATACAGTGCATCAAAATGAAGGACCTTTACTACTTTCTACAAAATCTTACATTCAATTGTACATTCACATTCTCACTGTTAGGCCTGAGTCTCCCAGGATTCCAAGCCCGACACCCGGATGGACACATTCCTCCAGAAGCCATCAGCAGTTGATCCTCTTCCCCTTACTTGAGGCCCTGCACAATGGATTTAAAGAGCGCTTGCCCCCCTCAGTAGCCATCTTTGCTGCTAGCCACCATGTGCCAACAGGTGTGTCAGTCCTGACTATTCCAGAAGTAAATATGTTCCTGGAGTTACTTAAGCCTCATGTGCCCTGTCTTATTTGGGAGTTTGTGCCTGCATAAATCAACATAATATGTGCCATTCCTATCTTCTGCCAGACCCCCTTCTTTCCTTCTCAAAAGTGTAATTCAGAATCTGGTGACAAGAGAAACAAACTGTATCTTTTTAGTGACAAGACCTTCATTTGAGATAGTCCTAGTAGGTATTTGTCCTAGTTGTCTTCCATTCCTGTGACAAAACACTCTGACCAACACCACCTTGCGGGAGGAAAGGGTTTATTCAGCTTACATCCTCCTGCGGTCACAGTTCATTACTTAGGGAACCCAAGACAGAAACTCAGGACAGGAACATGGAGGCAGGATCTGTGATGCACAGGCCATGGTGGAATGTCGTTCACTGGCTTGCTCTCTACTGGCTTGCCTCCCTGGCTCATTGCCCAGCCCGCCTTCTTAAAAAGTACACAACAACCTGCCCAACAATCAAGACAATACACCACCGATGTGGCCACAGGCCAACCAATGGAGCCAATTCCCCAACCGAGGCACCCTCAACCCAGGTATGTCAAAACCCAGGTGTGTCAAGTTAACAACCAAAGCTATCCAGCACAATTGACCCCTTTTCACTTGACACACAAACACATCACTATTAAATCCACCTTTCCAGTTCTTCCTCCCCAAAGTATGATGTTAACACTAATCACAACCTAAGACAGTACATCCCTAAAAGCCCCACAGTCCTTAAAATGTCCAAACACTTAAAAGTCCAGTCCATTAAAAGTCTCTTAACTGTGGGCTGCTAAAATCCAAAACAAGTACTGTCTTATTTCAAAGGAAAGAAGAATCAGGCACTCTCAAACAAAAAACCTAAGAGACTTCTATCCCCGCAGTCTAGGAAAGTAGCTCAAGGCTGGGACACCTGGAATTCACTCAAGATCTTCTGCGCGCCGCAAACGGTCTCGGCAGCTCCCCCTCTCCAACTCTGCCGTCCGTGGCACACTAATTTGAGGCCCAGGCCAACTCCATTCTACACCTACCACTGCTATTGGTGGTCGTCCCAGGGTACCGCATCTCCAAAAAGCTGTGGTCTCTACTGAAACTGAGGCCGCACCTTCACCAATGCGTCTCTTCTGACCTCTCCTGGTGCAAAAGCCTCAGCCTCTCTTCATGAACCCCTTGCAATCCTGGGGTCTTCATGCAATCCGAGGTACACTTCCACCAATGGTCTTTCCTGACTCTCACAGTTCCCAGCCTCGGCCACTGCTCCTCTGTGCCCCTCCTCAAATTTCAACACCGGAACAATATAGGAAACTCTTACACATTACCAAGTCCTGCTTCTGTCTCGAGGTGGAGGCTCAGGCCCTTTCTGAGTCACAGCTTCTGTGTGCTGACCTTGAAGATCTTCTCCCCAGAAGATTTCACCCAGTTATGCTGGTCTTTTGTTACTTACAGCTGATTTCCCCCCCCTCCCCCAATTAATCAGCCCCCATCAGTTGTCCCAGTACAACAAACATTTCCCTTTAGGTTCTCGTCTCTTGTTACTTACAGCTGATCTTCACAGCCCCAGAATGCCCCGACCCCCACAGATTCACGTCCTGATGATCTCTGGCCCTTTTTCTTTCCTTTTTTTTTTTTTTTTTTTAGTCAGTTCTTTGACCCATTTTTTTTTTTTTCCTTCGGCAAAACTGCTCCAAGCTCCACAGCAACAATCTTTAGGATTCAATGATCTTCCCAGCCCAAGTTCCAAAACGCCTCCACCATCCTTTCCCCAAACACCCAGTCAGTCTGCACGCAATACCCACTCGTTCTGTAACAATTTTTTCTAGTTTGTCTTCCATTGTGTGACAAAACACTCTGACCAACCACCAACTTGGGGAAGAACGAGGAAAGGGTTTATTCGCTTACATCTCCTGGGTCACAGTTCATCACTTAGGGAACCCAAGACAGGAATCAGGGCAGGAACCTGGAGGAACCAGGAGCTCAAGCACAAGCCATGGAGGAAAGCTACTTCACTGGGTTGCTCTCTACTGGCTTGCTCCCTGCGCTCATGCCAGGCCTGCCTTCTTATAGTGTCACTGCTCAACAATTCAAGACAATACACCACAGCTGTGGCCACAGCCAATCCAATGGAGCCCAATTCCCCCAACTGAGGCTCCCTCAATCAGGTGTGTCAAGTTGACACCAAAAGCCTCTCCGCCACCATCTATTGTTATACCTCTTTATTATTTGAGGTTTATTTACTGGACTTAACTTAAATTTTCTCCCTTCATGGTTTTAAATCTATTCTATTTACAGGACCTAATCAGCCTTTATATAACCTTCAAGAACAAATTGTATGCTGTACTGAATAGCTTTAATGTCATCCTGACACACCTGAGCTAAAAAATATAATCTCATAATTGTCTTTCATTGGACTGGCCCTGTGCGCCCTACTATGGATAACCTCTTAATTGTACAAATGTGGGACAACCTAGCCCTCATTGTGGGCAGCCATCCCTGGGCAGATTATTTCTATATTGTATAATATAATAGGCTGGACATGGGTGAGCAACACAAGCCAATAAGCATCATTCCTTCCTAGCCTATGCTTCAGCTCCTACATCCAGGCTCTTGCCCTGAGTCTTTCTGTATGTGTATGAATGTACTGTCTGCATGCAGGTTTGTGCACCCGTGTCGTGCAATGCCGCAGATGTCAGAAGAGGGTGTCGGATTCCCCTGGAACTGGAGTTTCAGACAGTTCTCAGCTGCCATGTGGGTGCTGGGGATCGAACCCGGGTCCTCTGTAAGAGCGGTGGGCACTCAACCACTAGGCCATTTCTCCAGCCCCTGTTTGAATATTCTTATGGGATTTGTTAAGTCCCAAGGAAGGAGCATGACTAACACTTGTTGAAAAAATAGTAAAATAGTTATTTGGGTAGTAACTGAGTCAAATCCATTGTATTATTGGATAAAGTACTTAAGTATGGCTACTTGGGGTACTATGTTCTTTTCTCCAGAAAGACTTTGATAAAGCCATACACAGAGGTTATTCCCATTTATTGATTGCATTTGTCCTTCCTCTATGTAGCTGGGTCTCTACATGGTCTAAGTAAGAATGGCAGAGCCTTTTGAACCATGTCTTCCCCAGAGGCTAAGACTTCCACATTGCAGTTCACTGTTCACAGTTGCAGGCCATATGGACAGCACTTGGTTTCCTCCAAACACAGGCAGTATTTATATCAATTAGCTCCCAAGAGCAGTGAGTGCTCTTCACACACTGTTACCCCCACCAGGGAATTTGCATATCCATCTCCTCTGGGCAAGTCTAAGGTAAAAGCTCAGCTGTGTTCTTGCCTTGACTGGCCAGGACTCCACAGTCAGCTTCTCAGAATGAGGTGCCTTACTCAGCTCCTGGGGCTGGTGATGCTCTGGATCCCTGGTAAGGACATGTGGAGATGAGGAAGGAGACAGAGGTGGGAATGGGACTCTAGGACAGCTGCGATGCCCATGCTATCCAGTTTGTTGTGAAGCTCTTATCCTTCAAGATGGTTGTGGGATGTTTACATCTGGGAGGGAGAGGAAGATTTCAAAAGGAACAAGGTTCTGTTCTCTGCTGAAGACTCTAACTGGTGAAAAGACAAAGTATAAGAGATTTCCAGGGGGCCCAGTGTGCTTTGACCAACGCCTTCTATATACACTGAATATCATTAAACCAGTGTAATCCGTGCCTACCATGGAATAATATAGAAAATATAAAATGTGTTTTGTATGTCTTCATAACTTGACACTACTCTCTTATCATTTTAGGATCCAGTGGAGACATTGTGATGACACAGACTCCACTCTCCCTGCCTGTTGCTCCTGGAGAGTCAGTCTCCCTCTCCTGCAAGTCTAGTCAGAGCCTATTACATAGTAATGGAAACACCTATCTGCATTGGCTCCTGCAGAAACCAGGCCAGTCTCCACAGCTCCTGATCTATGAAGTTTCTAATAGGTACACTGGGGTCCCAGACAGGTTCAGTGGCAGTGGGTCAGGGACAGATTTCACACTCACAATCACCAATTTTGAGCCTGTGGACTGTGGAATTTATTTCTGTTTTCAAAGTACAAGTGCTCTTCCCACAGTGATACAGCCCTGAACAAAAACCCCTCTGCTTGGCTCACCCCAGCTGCTCTCATGAGTTGCCCTTCAGGGAGCAGCGCAGCAGATTCTCTGAGCAATTGGAAAGGGAAATATAGAATGACTCAGTGGAGTATGTTACAGATGCTGCACCTTCTGGAGGATCCCCTTTGTTCTATGCTAGGTCCGCTGTAAACTGCTATATGCTTGGCATGTCAGAACAGGAGATGAATGGAGAGTGATAGAGTGCTCCGAGGACAAGGGGGCAGGAAAAGGAAAGTTAAATGCTGTGAGTGTCATAATCCCCCCTGCTCCTGAACACGTGTAGATTAAGGTCATCGGTAGTCCATTGACTTGAAAGTAAGGCTGATGCACAAATACTTTGTTCATTTTTAAAATTTCTTGACAACTTATTTTATTCTCACTCCTGGTCCAGCAGTCAGAGAAATTAGTAGAGCCCATAGAGTACTCAATTAGTTGCTGCTATAAAGACACTGTTATGCTCACTGTCCCATATTTAGGATTTCTAATTCCTGTTCGAAAACCTCATTCTCTAATATGAAGGAAACAAAGCACTGGACACTACTAATCTCAGCATCAAAGGAAAATCAATAATGTTCTTAGATTTCAAACATCTGAGGCAACTTTGGTAAATTTTCTCAAGTGCAAAGGCCTGCTATTAAAATGTTGAGTCTGTGGTGTACCATCCTGAACCTGAGTTGGCATTGTTTGAATTTTCAGGTGAGTACATTAAAAGAAAGGATTCAGCCTGAACAAATTGTAAAACCTGGAAATATCTTTCTTATGTGATGGAACGTGAATGTTTAAAACATAATATAAAAGTGGATTCTCGGGGCTGAAGATATGGCATAACGGCTAAGAGCGCCGACCGCTCTTGCAGAGGACCCGGGTTCGATCCCCAGCACCCACATGGCAGCTGAGAACCATCTGAAACTCCAATTCCAGGTGAACTCCAGTTCCAGGGGAATCCGACACCCTCTTATGACCTCCGCGGCATTGCACGACACGGGTGCACAAACCTACATGCAGACATGTAGGTTTGTCTTTCCTCCAATGTGTCTTCTTGGCCTCCTTATCAAATATGAGATGGCTGAAATTGTATGTACTCAGGTTTGGATCTTCAATTTTGTTCCATTGGTCAACTGGTCTGTTTTTGTGCCAGTACCAAGCTGTTTTTATGACTATAGCCCTGTTGGATAGTTTGATGTCTGGGAGAGCAATTCCCCCCTGTATTGCTCTTTTCGCCCAGAGTTGCTTTGGCTATTCGGGGTCTTTTGCTTTTCCAAATGAAATTGAGGATTCTTTTTTCCAAACCTGTGAAGAAGGTCTTGGGGATTTTGATTGGGATTGCATTAAATATGTATACAAGTTTAGGTAGAATGGACATTTTTACTATATTTATTTTCCCAATCCATGAGCACGGGAGATTTGTCCATCTCCTGATGTCTTCTTCAATTTCCTTCTTCAGAGGTTTAAAATTTTTGTTGTAGAGATCCTTGGTGTCTTTGCTTAGGTTTTTTCCTAGGTATTTTATTGTTTTTGAGGTTATTGTGAGTGGGAAGGTCTCCTTGTATTCCTTCTTCAGCTGCCTACTGTTGGTATAGAGAACGGCTACTGATTTTTCTAGGTTTATTTTGTATCCTGCCAGCTTACTGAAGCTCCTAATCGTTTCTCGGAGTTTCTTGGTGGAGTTCTTAGCATCCCTTAAGTAGACAATCATATCATCAGCAAAAAGGGATAGCTTGACTTCCTCTTTTCCTATTAGAACTCCTTTAATTTCCTTTTCTTGCCTTATTGCCCTAGCTAGGGTTTCTAGCACTATATTGAAGAGGAGTGGTGACAGGGGGCAGCCTTGCCGAGTTCCTACCTTTAAGGGGAATGCTTCTGTCATTTCCCCATTTAGGATGATATTGGCTGTGGGTTTTCTGTATATGGCTTTGATTACATTGAGGAATGATCCCTCCAGACCAATTCCCTCCAGGACTTTAAACATGAAAGGGTGCTGGATTTTGTCAAAGGCTTTCTCCGCATCAATTGAGATGATGGTGTGGTTTTTGTCCTTCAGTCCATTGATATGTTTGATGATGTTTATTGATTTTCGTATGTTGAACCATCCCTGCATGTCTGGTATGAATCCAACTTGGTCATGGTGGATGATTTTCTTGATGTGAGTCTGTATGCGATTTGCCAGAATCCTGTTTAGAATTTTGGCATCTGTGTTCATTAGGGAGATGGGTCTATAGTTCTCCTTTTTGGTTGTATCTTTCCCTGGTTTTGGTAGTAGCGTAATGCTGGCTTCATAGAAGGAATTTGGGAGAAGTCCCTCCATTTGTATCCTTCTAAACAATTTAAGTAGTAATGGTTGTAAGTCTTTACGAAATATTTTATAGAATTCTGCCGTGAATCCATCCGGGCCTGGGCATTTTTTGGTTGGGAGGCTACTTATTACATCTTCGATTTCTTCCTGTACTATTGGTCTGTTTAGGCTGTCGATCTCTTCTTGGTTGAGCTTTGGTGATTCCCAGGATTTCAGATATTCATCCATTTCTTCTAGGTTTTCAAACTTAGTAGAATATAAGTTTTTGAAGTAGTCCCGTATGATTGTCTGGATCTTTTCATTGTCTGTTGTGATATTTCCCCTTTCATCACAGATTCTATTGATTTGGAGTTGTTCCCTCTTTCTTTTGGTTAACTGGGCTAGAGGTCTGTCTATCTTGTTTATTCTCTCAAAGAACCAACTTTTGGATTCATTGATTTTTTGTATGGTTTTCTTTGTTTCTATTTCATTGATCTCTGCTCTGATTTTTGTTATTTCTTCTTGTCTGCTCCATTTAGGGTTCATTTGTTGTTGTCTCTCAAGTATTTTTAGCTGCAGTGTTAGATCATTCACTTGTGCTCTTTCTGTTTTTTTAATGTAGGCACTTAGAGCTATAAACTTCCCTCTTAGGACTGCTTTTAAAGTGTCCCATAGGTTTTGCTGTGTTGTATTATCATTGTCATTCAGTTCCAGGAATGTTTTTATTTCTTTCTTTATTTCTTCCTTGACCCATTCATTATTCAGGAGAGTGTTGTTTAGTCTCCATGTGTTCTTGTAGGTTGTAGGGTTTATCCTGGTGTTGATATTGAGTTTTATTGCATTGTGGTCTGAAAGAATGCATGAGATTATTTCAATCTTTTTGTATTTGTTGAGTTTTTCCCTGAGTCCCAGTATATGATCTATTTTGGAGCATGTTCCATGGGGTGCTGAGTAGAAAGTGTATTCTCTGGTGTTTGGATGGAATATTTGATAGATGTCTGTGAGGTCCATTTGGTGTATTGTATCATTCAGTACAGATGTTTGTCTGTATCCTTTGTCTGTATCCTTTGTCTGTATCCTTTGTCCTGTTGATCTGTCTAAAGGACTTAGTGGGGTATTGAAGTCCCCTACTATTAATGTGCTGGGGTTAATCTGAGCCTTGAGGTCCTGAAGAGTTGTATTTACAAAGTTTGTTGCACTGGCATTTGGTGCATATATATTCATGATTGTGAGATCTTCATCGTCGATTGTTCCTTTAATGAAGATATAATGGCCCTCTTTGTCTCTTTTAATTTCTTTTGCTTTGATGTCTATTTTGTCTGATATTAGGTTAGCGACAACTGCTTTCTTTTTGGTACCATTTGCTTGGAATATTTTCTTCCATCCCTTCACCTTAAGTTGGTGTCTATCCTTGAAATTGAGATGGGTTTCTTGCAGACAGCATATAGCTGGATTTTGTTTCCTTATCCATTCTCCCAGTCTATGCCTTTTGATTGGGGAGTTCAGCCCATTAATATTTAAGGTTATAATTGAATGATAGATGTTTTTTCTTTCACCTTATTTTCCATTTGGACTTTTAGTCTCTGATTCTACTCCTATGTTTATATTTTTATTAGTTTCTATTCCTAGGTGCTTGAGGATAGTTGCTCCTCTCTTCTGCCCTTTCAATTGCTTCAAGCATTTTCTGGAGAGTTGGTTTTCTGGACACATATTCTATCATCTTGTTTTTGTCTTGGAAGATTATTCTCTCTCCTTCAACTGTAATTGACATTTTTGCTGGGTAAAGTATTCTGGGTTGGCATCTATAGTCCTTTAACACTGGGAATGCTTTGCTCCATGTTCTTCTTGCTTTCATGGTTTGCGGCAAGAAGTCAGTTGTAATTCTGATGGATTTCCCTTGTATGTGACTTGTTTTTTTTTTTGTGGTCTTCAGAATTTTATCTTTGTTTGGGCATCTAGCATTTTGACTATGATGTGGCGTGGGGAGTTTCTTTTCTGATCTTGTCTATTTGGAGCCCTGTGTGATTCTTGTGTTTGTATGGGTTTGTCTACTTTTAGTTTGGGGAAGTTTTCTTTTTCTTTTTTTCTTTTTCTTTCTTTTTAAAGACAGGCACAGTAGCACACATCTTTATTCCAGCAGTTGGGTTGCAGAATGTGGTGGATCACTATGAAATGAAGGTGAGAAGAGCCTGTGATGGTCTTCATATCAAATTTCAGGACACTTGGTGCTACATAGTTAAACTCTTCCCCTAAAAACAAACAAACAAAATAGGAACAAAGCTTTCTAAAAATACATACATTATCATATATAAAAATAGCTTAATTGGAGTGACCTTATAATTAGGGACAATTTCCTAAGTAGACAACTTACTGTAGAAACAAACAAACAGAGAAACAATACAAAAATAAAACAAAACAAAACAAAAACTCCATTATAGGAAATGGGTTAATTCTCCTTGACTTGTTGGTTAGTGGGATCCCATAGACCCTAAACTGTAAAGGTGTTGCTATTATTCTTGGTTTCCCTTCAGATAACGGTATTACTCTTACTGAAGAAAACACATTTATTTTTTCAGGTTTATTACATATTTTATTTTATAATCCTAGGTACTAGTGATTAAGAAAGGTATTTTCTACTATTATTTAAAAATTCCTGTTAGATATGTACATAGTTGCTTTGTGTTTAACTGTACTGTCCATTAACATTTTAATTTTTTATTGTACATCTAATACAATGGTTCCCAATAAAAACCAGTACCCCCATTTCACCTACTTCCCATCAGAATACATGCATTACATTATTCAAGCTAAGCCCTATCCAGTAAAGCTCTTGAACCTAGACGTCCTTCTGTACAAATTCATCCACTGGAGTTCAGTGAGCACATCTAGAAATCTTAGGCATATTCTTCATCACCCAGAAGTAATCAGTCTTTAATCCTCAGTCCAGTGCCAGTCTCCCACCCATTTCATTTGCTCCCCTATGAAGCCTTGTCTTTGCTGCCATGGGTCCCATGCCTGATGCCACCATTACCACAAGTTCACATATGAAATCTTCCAGTCATCAAAAGTAACCCACTGCTTTTCTACATTCATGCACCAGCCCTGACTTTTACAATATTTATGCCCCATCTCCCACAATAACCCCTGAACTGTTGGTGGCTGAGATTTAATGTAGGAATCTTATCCATGGATACCCACTGTGGAGGCTCCCATTTTTGAAGGTTAATTAGTTGTTGCCTTCCATTTGCATCACACTCTATTGTGTTAGGAAGCTTTACTGGTGAGAGTAGAGAAATGCATTCAATCTTGAGTCTTAAAAGTTTTGAGATATGGGGCTGGAGAGATGGCTCAGCTGTTAAGAGCACCGAATGCTCTTGCAGAGGACCCGGGTTTGATTCCCAGCATCCACATGGCAGCTAATAATCATCTTTAACTCCAGTTCCAGAGGAATCCGTTGCGCTCTTCTGACCTCCGTGGCATTGCACGACACGAGTGGACCAACCTACATGCAGACAGTACACTCATACACATAAAAAAATAATAAATAAAAAAATGAACAAGTGGCTCTTGCTGAAACCTTTATCTCTAGAGCCTAACATTAATAGTTCTGGAAATTGCTATACACATGACTACAGGGGGGGAAAGTAATTATTAGTCTTACCCAGCAGAGAGCCCCATGGACTGCAATAATGCCTGCACTTGCATGTTCAACCCACTAGGAGCATGGATGCTGAAGAAGTAACAACTACCCTTTATAGTATTTAAATCCTGCTATAGCAGATGCAACCTATACTTGGCGTTTGGTATCAGGATCATGAATCTGTGGTTAGAAAAGTGATTGGCCTTACAGGAGAACCTACTACTAATATTCTACTAAATGGGCATACTATTAAAGCATCTTGCTGTGCCCAGAGATTAGTAAATTTCTCTACACCCACCTTAGAAGCTTCATTTTTAGTAAAAGACAATTATCATAGAGACCCATAAGTGAAGAACATGCAGAGAGTCAGAGCCTGAGGAGCACTCAGCTCCCAAAGGAAAATCAGTGTCACATTCTTCCACTCAGTTCTCAGGGATCATTGTAGAAGAGGTGGTGAAAACATTGTAAGAACCAAAGGTGATGGATAACATCAAGGAACCAGTGCTTTCCAGACTGCAGAGTGGTTGCACATAAGAACTCATAGCAACTGTGACAGTGTGAACAAGATCTGCTCATGCTCACACCAGATAAATTTCCAGCATGGAGGGTTGGAAATTTGCATGAAGATTCACTCCTACCTGAGGAACAATTGGTAACCGGCAGCTCTGTGACATGAAGATTCAATTTTCTTGAAGGAAATTATCCTTGCTTTCCTATATATTTCAAGGCAGGTGCCACACCTCAAAGTATTTTGGCAACACATATTGGGCTCCACATGGGGAAAAGAAAAAGAAAAACATGAAATTGGGTGGGGGCAGAGGTAGGAGCAGATGTGGAAGTGATTAGGGGAAAGAGGAATTCATGCAAAATCTCCATAAATAATGATGTATTTCCTGCTGTTTCCACATAGAATAAAATTCACGAATCAATGTAAAATAGGTATTACTCATCAGTGACACATATTAAATTATTTTCTAAAAGCCTATTTTTAAAACATGGATACACACACACACACACACACACATGCACACACACACACACACATCCTGGCCTGGTGGTGCACGCCTTTAATACCAGCAGTCAGGAGGCAGAGGCAGGTGGATCTCAATGAGCTCAAGGCCAGCATGGTCTATAAAGTGACTTTCAGGCAGCTGGGGCTACAGGGAGTAACTGCCTCAAAAAGACCAAATAAAAAAAAAATTAATAAAATATGGGAGGCCATATGATTCACTGAAATCTGTTTGTTTGCTTCAATGTAGTTTGTATTAAAGTTTCTAGGGTAATGATATTTATTAATTTATGTCAACTTCAGAATGTAAATTACGTAGGTACAATAAGCATGAATTTTGGTATTTCATAAGAAACTAAAAATGTAAGATTTTTTAATATGTAACAATAATCGTTCAGGTGGTGTGGTGGTTTGAATGAGTGTCCCCCATACACTCTGTGTATTCAGACGTTTGTCTCCAGTTGGTGGCGCTGTTTTTGGAGGTCTTGGGGTGTGTGGCCATGCTGGAGGAAGTGTGTCACTGGGGGCAGGCTTAGTGAGTTTGGCAAGCCTCGTGGTCTCCAGTTGCTCTCTCTCTGCTTCCTGTGCCCTTTGTGAGATGTGACCCTCGGCATGCTGCTCCAGCTCCAGCCGCCATGCCTCCCGCCACAATGGACTCTAATTCCCTGGAACCGTCAATCGTAAACTCAAATAAACTCTTCCTTTTATAAGTTCCTTGGTCATGGTGTTTTATCAAAGCAACAGAAAAGTGACTAATACAGGTGGCTTATACTTACAATCTGTTTAATATGTAAAATAATAATCCTTCAGATGACTTATACTTACAATCTCTTTCCTTTTTTTAACATTTTTTATTGATGCTTTGTGCATTTCATACATCTTTTTCCAGTTCAGTTCATGCATATTTCCCTTTCCCTTCCCCCCCACCCCCACTCCAACCGAGAACATGCATTCTGCCATAACTGTCCTGCATATTTCTCTCAGTTTTTTTTTTTCATTTTTTAGCTATAAGTGATAATCCATGAGTACAAGCCTCCTTCATGTAAAACCAATTTGCAGGCTGTTGTGCCCAAACCCCCACAGCCCCACATTCCAGCGGGGGGTGAGGGGTTGTATGTTCAATCAGGTTGATCAAATGAGTGTCCAGACAACATTGCTGTAGTTTCACCATTCACCCCAATCGCAGCCCTTACATTCTACCATGCCCCCTCTTCCGCAGATAATTCCCTAGGGTTAGAAAAGGGGCACAGGTGGATGAGAAGCAAAATAGTCCACTCTCTCTGGAGCTGTTGTCTTGGACTCTGGTCAATTCTGGCTGTTTCCTTTCATGGGCTGACAGTTTGTCCAGGAATAACTTTTTGATCCTACTAATGAAGCACAAGCAATTAGATATATAGGTATTTAAACAGCATTAATAGTTATGATAGGTTACTTTGGTATAGATGCATATGTTTAGATGATATGTTGATCCATGAATTACATTTTTTCCTGTTAAATATGACAGGGTCTTACTGTGGCTTATGACATCTCCTAACCTGTAGANTTTCGATCCTACTTAATGAAGCACAAGCAATATTAGTTGAATAGATTTAAACGCATTAATATTATGGATAGTTATCTTTGGATCTGAAATTTAGATGCGTTTACTGAATAACATTTTTTGTTAAATATGACAGGTTCTTATTGCTATGACATCTCCAACTGTGAGATGAACTTGGCATCCATGGGTAATCCTCAAGGGAGAGCATAGCCATTGTTTGGAATATGAGGTATGGCTGCTCTGTCACTATTTCGCAGTGAGATTGAGCTGGTGTTGACGGTGGTCTGCTTGACTCAAGGAACTGTTTGCTTTATCGGTTATGCCTTTGGAACACTTCTGGGTGTCTCCAGAGGCCATTGTACTTGCAGTGTGTTCGCCAAACTTTCCATGTAACATAATCTGCAGAGCCTTATCGCCTCTCTTTCTGCAGGTATCCCAGTTTAGGAGGCAAGGAGCCTTACCTTTTGCGGGACCTTGGATCCCCTGGCCAAAAAATCCTTGGTAGAATCCTACTGAGTCAGAGACTCCTTATTATTATTTTGCTTAAGGCTGTTCAACTTTAGTTTATATTTGGTCTAACAGATAAATCCTTCACGTTCTTATGTTATTATCATTAAAGAGGCAGTTTATCGGATTATAAGAGATACCTCTATAATAGTTGTTCTCCAATTTACAGTTGGAGAATGCCATCATCATCATATTTCCCTTTTTGGGGGGGTAAGAAAGTCTTTCATATCAAAACCTTTGCGGCATCTAGAAAGTAAGTTTCATCAAGACCCACTATAAATAGTTGTTACAATTAGGATCCACAGAGGTGTTTGATGTCTGTAGCTCAGGAAGCCTGAGGCTTTCTTTCCTTAGTGTTCAGATGGGGCAACCTTTCAGTTGGCACTTTCTGGGACATCCTACTCAATGCAAAGTGTATCTTTTCCTTTCTCACTGTTAAGTTGTACATTGTCCTGTTGGAACCACCATCTTTCCCGTAGTATTTTAATATTTTGAATTCAGTTTGATGAAAAGTTCATGTCTATCTGTAGCCCCTTTATTTTTAACCCATGATTCTCCAGAAGACAGTTGTATTTACATAACTATAGGGTGGAAACAAGGCACAGGTTTCATCAATACCATTGTTTTTGATGACTATATATGATTTAACTGGGGAGCAAACTTAATTTTATGTTAAATCATTAAAAGATGCACAAAGTATACTTGACAACCGAGAAACTATAGGAACATTGTATGTGCCTATCCCAGAGTTATTGCTCTAAAATTTTATGTAAAACAAATGGACACCTCATGTATTTTAAAAAGAACAAACAAAAAAAAAAAAAAAAAACCAATGTTGTTTAATATAAACATATTTACTTCTAATCCTAATTACATGTATCTGTATTAGTTCTGGCAAGAGGACTTGTTAACTGTTCAATAAATATGCACCAATCGAGTATGTACCCGCGTCCCTCTCCCACCCCCCCTTCCCATTCCCATGTTCTCTTTGATCAGTCTTTCATGTTGTTTTTTTTAACTATGATCCCTCTCTACAAGGAAATATTTATATTGAGTATTCTACAGCTCCACCATATGAGGGATGCCATTCGTTGTTTTTTTGGGACTGTTTACTTCACTTAACATAATTCTTTGGCCATCCATTTTACCTGCAAAATGTTATGAGTGTTGTCCTCTTTACACGCGCATAAAATCCATTGATAACTAACATGTACCCAATTCATCCACTCGTCATATAACCTGGCTGGTTCCAGCTTTTTGTATTGTGAAGAGACGAATAACATAGCTGTGCATGTATCTTTCAGTAAGATGTGTCTTGTTGGTATATACCGCGGATGGTATGACTGGGTCAAATGGAAGGCTCGTTTGAGTCTTCTAAGGTTCTCCACACTGCCTTTCATGGATGTACAAGTTTAATCCCACCAGCAATGTGAAGTGTTCCCTTTCCCCAATGCTTCCAGATTATCATTGTTTTCTTACCTAGCCGTCTTTTGAGTAAGGTGATATCCAAGTGGTTTTAATGCATTTACGTATTATCAGAGAGCTGAACTCTAGAAGTTTTCGGCACATTTCTATTTCCTCCTCTTTGAAGTTCTTTCAGATCTTTGCTCCATCTTGAGTGATTTCATTGTTTCTTCTTCTTTGTTTTTTGGTAGTTTGTATCGGAGATTAATGCTTTGTTAGATGTGTCTGCAGTGAAGGTTCTCTTCCACTCTGTGAGTTCTCTCATCTTTATTAGTCTTCTTTTGATGTCGTGCTTTTGAGTTTAATACCCATTTGTCATGTGATCTTGTTTTTGTGCATGCTGTCTGATTGGTAAGGGCTTCAACTATGTCTTTGTCTGATGCAAGTTTCTCTATCACCTCAGAGTTTTGTTCACTTGAGGTCTTGTTCTTGGAGTTGACTTTTGTACAATGGAGGTAGGGTTTTAATTCATTCTTCTACAAGTGTGATCCAATTATGCCAAAACCATTTGCTAAAGAAGCTGCCTTTCTTCCACTGAGATTTTTTTCCCCTTTGTCAAATATGAGTGGCTGGAATTGTATGAGCTCATTTGATTTCATTTATTCCATTGTCGTCTGGTCTTGTTTTTGTACCAGACCAGGTGTTTTATGACTAAGCCCTGTGTTATGGTTTATGTCTGGTATAGCGATCCCCCCCGTATTGCTCTCTTCACTCAGAGTTGCTTTGGATATCCAGGGTCTTTGGTTTTTCCAAATGAAGAAATTCCAAGCCTGGAAGAATCTGGATTTTGTTGGGATTGCATAAAATCTGACACTGTTTGGGTAGTGACATTTTTGTTTTTTTGGCCTTTTGAGACAGGTCTCCTGTATCCAGCTTCTGGAAACTCATCTGTAGACCACTGCCTTGAACCACAAAGATCCGCCTGCTTGCCTCCCAAGTCAGGATAGCGTGCGCCACCGCCGGCTGGATGGACATTTTTACTATATTGATTTCCCAATCATGAGCAGGGAGGTTGCCATCTTCTAGTGTCTTCTTCAATTCTTTCTTCAGGGGTTAAAATTTTTGTTGTGAGGTCGAGTCTTCAGGTGTCTTGGTTAGGTTTGTTCCTAAGTAGTATTATGTTTTGAGGCTATTGTAGTGGAGGTCTCTCTTGATTTCTTCCAGTTGTCTGTTTTTGTTGTGTAAAAAGGCATCTGATTTTTCTAGTTATTTTATTATCCTGACATCTAACTGTTCTTAACTTCTAGGGTTTCTGGTGGAATTTTGGCATCCCTTGGACATCATATCCTGCAGCAAATAGGGAAGTGACTTCCTCCTTTCCAATTGTACTCCTTTATTACCTTCCTTGCCATTGCCTAGCAAGAGGTTCAAGCATTATCTGAAGAGAGTGGGTGAAGGGGTGCAGCCTTGCCAGTTCCTCCTTAAAGTGCAGTTCTTCTTATCCCCCATTCAGGCATGCATATGGCCTGTTTCCTTGTTGGCTTGAATTACAGGAAGATCCCTCTTCAACCAATTACTCCTCCAGGCTTTAACATGTAAGGGTGCTGGATTTTGTCAACAGGCTTTCTTCGCTATCAATTGAGATGATGGTGTGTTTTTGTTTTGATTCCATTGTAGTGTTTGATGTGGTATTATTGTTGTATGTTGAACCATCCTGCATCTCTGGTATAGAATCAACTTGGCATGTGGATGATACGTCTTTGATGTGTTCTGTATGCGTTTGCCAGTAATCCTGTTTAGATTTTGGCATCTGTGTTCTTGAGGGCGAGGGTCTATATATCTCTTTTTAGCTTGGTTTGCATCTTTACTGGTTTAAGGTAGTATGATGTTGGTCACTTCGAAGGACTTGGAGAAACTCCTCTGATGTACTTCTAAACATTTATTAATATGCTAGTAGGTGCTTTTGGAAATTTTATAACTTCTGCTTGAAACCGTCCGGCCGGCATTTTTCTGTTTGGGATTATATTACATCCTTGATTTTCATCAAGATTATGGGCCTTTTAACTGCTGATTGTTCTTGATTACTTATGTGATCCCAGGATTTCAGATATTCCATCCATTTTTCTAGTTTTCAAACTGGGGATTAGGTTCGTAGATCATATAAGTTTTTTGACAACCCGCTATATCTGATTCCTTGTGTTGTGATATTTCCTCTTTCTCACATGATTCTGATTGATTTGGGATTGTTCCTCTCTTTCTTTTGTGGTTAAACTGGGTAGAGTCTGTCTCATCTGTCTATTCTCTCAAAGCAACAACTTTTGGTTCATGATTTTTGTTTGGTTTCTTTGTTCTATTTCATTGATTCTGCTCTGATATTTGTTATTCTTCTGTCTGTCTCATTAGGGTTCATTGTTTGTTGCTCTCATCAAGTGCTTTTTAGGTGCTAAGTTGACGTTCATGTGTGCTCTTTCTGTTTTCCTTTTACTGTAGGCACCAACTAGGCTTAAACTTCCCTTAAGATTGCTTTTAAGTAAGTGCCATAGGTTTTGTGTGTGTTTGTACATTGTCATTCAGTTCCAGGAATGTTTATTTCTTTCTTTATTCTCTTCCTTGACGCCATCTCATTATTCAGAGGGTTGTTTAGTCCCAGTGTTCTCTGTAGGTGAGGGTTGTTCTGGGTGTTGATGTTGAGTTTATTGCACTGTGGTCTGAAGAGTATTGCATGAAAGATTATTTCAATTTTTGTATTTGTGAGCTTTTCTCTGTCCCAGATGTGGTTCAATTTTGAGAATGTTCCATGGGGTGCTGGTAAAAAGTGTATTCCTCTGGTCATAGAGTGAAATTTCGTAAGTCTCAGGGGTCCATGTGTGATTTGATCATTACTTGTCTATTTCTTCGTTTATCTTTGTCTTGTTGTCTATCCTAGGAGCTTAGTGGGTATTGAATTCCGCTATGATGTGTCTGGGTGAATCTGTGCCTTGTAGTCTGGAAGAATTGTCTCTTTAATAAAAGTTGGTGCACCAGTTGGGTGCAAATTCTTTATGTTCATAATGAAATCTTCTGTTCATTTTTTTTTGATTTAAATTTTTGTTGCTTTTCTTTGTTCTTTTGTATTCTTTCTTTACTTGAAGTCTATTTTATCGATATTAAAATGCACACCACCTGCTTTCTTTGTACCAATTTCTGGAAATTATCTTCCATCCCTTCACCTAAGTTGTTTCCTATCCTTGAAATTGAAATGGTTTCTTGTAGACAACAAAGATGGGTTTTGTTTCCTTAACCATTCTCCCAGTCTATGCATTTGGATTGGGGAGTTAACCCCATTAATATTTAAGGTTTAAATTGAAAGATGGATGTGCTTCCTTTCACTATAACCATTTGGATTTCTAGACTCTGATTTTGCTCCTATGGTTTTGTTTTATTAGTTTCTTTTCCTGGGTGTTTGAGGATGTTGCTCCTCTCTTCTGCCCTTTGAATTGTTTAAGTATTATGATGAGTTGGTTTTCCAGACATGTATTCCATATCTTTAGTCATGGAAGATTTTTCTCTTCTCCTTCAACTATAACGAACATTTTTGCTGGGTAAAGAAATCTGGGTTGGCATCCGTATCCCTTTAACACTGGGGATGCTTTCTTCCATGTTCTTCTTGCTTTCAGGCTGATGTGAGAAGTCAGCTGTGATTCGGATGGGTTTCCCTTGTATGTGACGTTTTCTTTTGTAGCTCTCAGAATTGTGTCTTTGGCATCGTAGGCATTTTAACTATGTTGTGGTGTGGGGAGTTTCTTCTGATCTTGTCTATTTGGAGCCTATGTGCTTCTTGTATTGTTGGTTTGTCTATTTTGTTTGGGGAATTTTCATCTAATATTCTATTGAAGATTCTGATCAATACCATTCTCTCAGAATTCTTCTCCTTCCTCATTCCTATGATGCAGAGGTTTTTTTTTTTTTTTTTTTTAGTGTCCCATATTTCCTGGTGTTCCACTTTTGTGTATTTTAAAAAATTCATAATCTCATTTGAGTTTTTTATTGCTCTGTGTTATCTTCCAGATCTGATTTTTCTTTGTTCTGGTTCCTCCATTCTACTTCTGAGGCTTTTCTTCTCTCTTGATTGATTGAGGTTCTAATTCCTTTTGTTATCCTTTGTTTTCTTTGTACTTCCATTTCCTTTTTGAGCTTCTCAATCTCTTCGTGGTGCTTCTCAATCTCTTCATGGTGCTCTACTTCTTTGGTTGGCTTCCTTCTTCAGTGTTTATACTTCCTTTCGAGTTTGTTTTCTCCCTCATTCTTTGTGAAGTTTGTCATTCTGTTCCTTTGTTCTTTCCGAAGTTTCATTGTATCTCTAGGTCCCTTTTGAGTTTTTCGTTCTCTCTCTTTATTCCTCTGTATCTTTATTTTTTTCTCCCTCTAGTTCTTTCTGGAGTTAGTAAATCTGTTCCTTAGTTCTTTCTGAGTTTCATTGTATCCCTCTAGGACTTTGTTGGTTTTCATTCTCTCTCTTTGTTTCTCTGAATTCCTCTTATTTTCTATAATTTCTCTGCATAAGTCTACAATTATTCCTCTAAGGTCTGTTTCCTTGGGTCGCCTGCAAGGGGTTTCCCATTGTAGCTATCTTCACAGCGTTTGGTAGTGCCTTGGATGCAGGATTATCCTGTGCCTTCCCATGTTTTTTCCTTCGGCACGTTCCTGGCTTGGGCTTTCATTTTGTGTTCAGATCACAAAATACCTTATCACTATGTTAGGGATGGTTTGTAGCTCCTCCTCATTCAGTGCTTCCCCCTCCTACTCCTTGTTTTGGGTATTGACTTGTCTAGTTTTCCATATTTGTAAAACCACTCTTCTCTTCTTGTTCTGAATGTTCTCCAAGAAAAGGTCCACTTGGATTCTCACCAATTTCGGGGGGGGGGGGGATATGCCTGAACTAGCCCAGGCCCCAGCAGCCCACACAAAGGTGCAGACCACTAGCTGCCGGTCCCTCTGGCCCTGGCACCAAAGAAAGTCGTAGGGCGGTCCCGCCCAGAGACACGACCCCCTACCTGTGGCAGATGCTTGCCCAAGTGACTTCCAGGCAGCCCGCACAAAGGTGCAGAACACTAGCCGCCAGACCCTCTGGCCCCAGCGCCGAAGAAAGACGTAGGGCGGTCCGCCCAGATACACGACCCCCTACCTGCGGCAGATGATTGCCCAAGTGACTTCCCGGTGGCCCGCAAAAAGATGCAGACCAATAGCCGGACCCTCTGGCCCTGGCACCAAAGAAAGACGTAGGGCAGTCCTGCCCAGAAACAAGACCGCCTACCTGCAGCAGATGCTTGCCCAAGTGACTCCCCGGTGACCCACACAAAGGTGCAGACCACTAGCCGCCAGACCCTCTGGCCCCAGTGCCAAAGAAAGACGTAGGGCAGTCCCACCCAAAGACACGACCCCCTACCTGCAGCAGATGCTTGCCCATGTCACTTTCCAGCTGCCCGCACAAAGGTGCAGACCACTAGCCACCGGACCCTCTGTCCCTGGCGCCGAAGAAAGACATAGGGTGGTCCCGCCCAGAGACTTGACCCCCTACCTGCAGCAGTTGCTTGCCCAAGTGACTTCCCGGCAGCCCTCACAAAGGTGCAGACCACTAGCTGCCGGATCCTCTGGCCCTGGCGCCAAAGAAAGATGTAGGGTGGTCCCGCCCAGAGATACGACCCCCTACCTGCGGCAGATGCTTGCCCAAGTGACTTCCTGGTGGCCCGCACAAAGGTGCAGACCAATAGCCGCCGGACCCTCTAGTCTCGGCACCAAAGAAAGACGTAGGGCGGTCCCGCCCAGAGACACGACCCCCTACCTGCGGCAGATGCTTGCCCAAGTGAATTCCTGGCGGCCCACACAAAGGTGCAGACCACTAGCCCCTGTGGGGAAGTTTTCATCTATTATTCTGTTGAAGATCTGATCAATACTATTCTCTTGAGATTCTTCTCCTTACTCTATTTCCATGTTGCAGAGGTTTGATCTTTTCATAGTGTCCCATATTTCCTGGTGGTTCCAGTTTTGTGTATTTTTAAATTTTTCATAATCTTTATTTGAGTTTTTTAGTTGCTCTGTGTTATCTTCCAGATCTGATATTCTTTGTTCTACTTCCTCCATTCTATTTCTGAGGCTTTTTCCTTTCCTTTTTTCCTGGTTGGATAAGTGTTCTATTTCCTTTTTCATTTCATCCTGTGATTTCCTTAATATATCCATTTCCTTTATGAGTTTCTCAATCTCTTCTTGGTGCTCCTTACTTCGTTGGTTGGCCTCCTTTTTCAGTGTTTCTACTTCCTTAAGGTGTTTGTTTTTTTCTCTCTCTCGTTCTTTCTGGAGTTTGTCAATCTCTTCCTTTAGTTTGTTATTGTATCCCTCTAGGTCCTTTTTGAGTTTTTCATTCTCTCTCTTTACTTCTCTGAATTCTTCTTTATGTTCTTTAATTTCTCTGCATAGGTCTGCAATTAGTCCTCTAAGGTCTGTTTCTGGGGTCACCTCCTGGGGGATCCAATTGTAGCTGTCTCCTACCGGGTTGGTAGAGCTTCCTGTGGAAATATCCTGCACCTTTCCCATGTTGTCTCTTCGTTGTCTCCCTGGCATGTGAGTTTCCCTTTTGTGATTCAATTCTCAAATGCCTTTTCAGTTTGTTGAAGGCTGAAAGCTTGTTTTATTTTGCTTGCCTCCTTCCAATGCCTTTTTTTTCCCCCTTCCTTCCCTCCTTGTTGTTTATGGAGGGCTGACTTGTCTAGTTTTCAGGCTTTCACTTTTGTTTATATATTGGATACTGAAAGTCTCTTCCTTTCCTGTTTTGAATGTTCTCTTAATCCACTGTATACTCTCTCCTCAATTCCAGTTGTTGGCCGGGAAGGGAGGGTTATTCCTGACTTAGCCTGTGCCCTGGTGCCTTCCTGGAGCAGTGGCTGGCTGGTCCTGACCCCTGCCCTGCTCAGGACCACAATATGGCGTCTGTACCTAACTCCAAATCCAGGATCCCCTGCCACTTGTGACTAGGGGGGGCGGGGCCACCCAGCCGGGCAACCATGCTCTGGCGGGATTTAGGAGTTCAGTCTAGGTCTGCCAGTCACTGGTCCCCTCTGCCAACAACTCAGCAAATCAATTTTCCTGCACCTGTGGGTCAATGCCTTAAGTTTACCTTCCTGGAGCTGGTCCTGACCCCTGCCCTGCTCAGGACCACAATATGGCATCTGCGCCTGACTCCAAACCCAGGATCCCCTCCCACTTGTGACTGGGGTTGGGGCACCCAGCCAGGTAACCACGCTCTGGTGGGATTTAGGAGTCTGGTCTAGGTCCGCCAGTCACTGGCCCCCTCTGCCACAACTCAGCAAATCAATTGTCCTGCACCTGTGGGTCAATGTCCTAATTTTACCTTCCTGGAGCAATGGCGGGCTGGTCCTGACCCCTGCCCTGCTCAGGACCACTTCTAAAGCCTAAAAAGCTCCTGTGCTAAGGGTTAGGCCTCACAACCTGTTGCCTGCCATATGGAAATTTTCCACTGATATGAATGTATGTAACAATGCTGTTCTGAGTTCATGTGTAACATTGATGTGCAGAGGCAGCATCACCCAGGGCTCCTCCTCATCCTTCATCACGTATATTCAATCCACCCCATCTTCCATAATAGCCCCTCGGTTTGGGGGGGTAGGATGGTTGATATAGATGTTCCTTTATGGCTGAGCACTCACAGAAATTTATTCTCAGCACTTTGAACAGTAACATATCTCTGTATCAGAGTTTTCTTTTTCCAGCAATAAAATTTTTCATAGTTGATATCTAGAGAACTCATTTCTGAGGCTCCAGTAAACTTTAGGGCAAAATCACAGAAGCTTAAATTATCATAGCTATAGTTATTGGAAATCCAAAATTCAAAATCACCCCTCAGTGTAGCAATTACATGGAACTATTTTCCTGAAACCCCCTTGAAATTCTCAGTCACAAATGCAGATTATGTCACTTAATAGTGAATCAAGGTCTTCATATTCTAATAAATAGATACCAGTTTGCACTCTGAACCCCTATGGATGCCCCATGTACAACCATGTGAGAGCCTGGTGTTCTTATACACAGCAAGAATTATTAAAACAAAGCCTGGCTCTATTGGAATGGGCAGGGCTACCTCATTTTTGATATCACAGCTGCACAAGATGAAGCCAGTGCAAATTCATTCATAGATGGTAAAGAGGATCTCCAGGCCTATCCCTTGCTGAGGAATGACTGACAATTGATAGCTGCCATGGGAGGCAGAATCATTTTTTTCTTTGTTGAGGCCACAGGTATGTTTCCCACACTCCACTGCATGGCCCCAATCCCCAGGCATATATGGGCCTCAATAATCAGACTTAGTAAGGACCATAAATACCAAAAAGGTAAAGTCATGAAGTTAGCACAGGAATGTGCTGGGAAAATATGGAGGGGATGGATATAATAATATTTCAATATATTCAAGTGGGGGAAATTGAACAATAAATAAACGTTTTTAAAAAGAAAAATGTTGATCTAAATTGTCTCTCAACACAGTACTTAGTGGATAAAGCTGTTGCCATAGAAGCTTGGGGACTGCAGTTTGCATCCCCAGAGCTCATGTAATCATGCAGGAATGGCAGCTGCCTACAATCCTGCCAACATGGACATGAAACAGAGGACCCCCCAGGGCAACATGGATAGATAGAGTCGGCAAATCATCATGATCTGGACTCAATTGGGAGTGCTTACCTCAATGAGCAAACTGGAAAGAAGTTGAGGAAGACATCCAATGTAAATGGGCACACATGCACACATACACACATATCTTAAACACACACATACACAATACACTAGTGTATGTACCCAAACACATGAACATACACACATACACACAGCCTCAACACATTCATATACAAATGAAATATAAGCACATACAAGTAATTAATTTTTTTTCATTCCACCCACTGGCTAGAAGTAATTCTTAAGAAGAAATTTTTCTGGTTCTGCATAGAAACAGTGCTAAAGAATGACAGAATAGTAATCACCTTGTACAAAACGCTGCATGGAATTTCATGTTCCCACTCTAAAGAATAAATATCTCTACTTCCAAAAGAACAATATAGTCTTCTTCCATGTCATTATTGTCCTGTTTTAATGTTCTTAAGGAAATGTATTAAGTCCCAGGGAAGGAGTGCTTCTTTTTTTTTAAGGGAATATAGATGTGATGACATTTATTAAAAGGCATGCTACAATGTTTTACTTATTAGGAAATGAGATTAGAGATTTCAAGTAATAGTTATCAAATATACAAACTGAAGGAAAATGGAATAAATAATGTAACATATAGAAGCTTGAATTAACCATGAACTACTCATCTAGAAAATGTTTTTTTTAATATTTAATCTTCTCTTTGCATTTATAACATAATTCACTTCAACAATCACAGAAGCCTTTTCTTCCAATACCACAAATTGTATTACAAATGAAAATCTGGTACTGCTACTTATCAAAATATACAAGACAATTGATGTTTTATATAAAACCACTTTTTATGTTAACTTGTTCCCCCAAACCTTTTTTCTTTTTGGCCTGGTTTAAAAAATGTTGTTAGAAATATTACTGCATTTTCATTTGTTAGATGAATATACTTACAAACAAAAAAGGGAATTTTATGAACAGACCAAGTAGAACACTAGACAATGTTAGAGGCTTCTAGTTGTGCTATCTCCTCTCCCCTCAAATACTGTACTGAAAATGTCCATCAAACCCTTGTGATCCCACTCCATTATTTTAACATTTAGACTTGCATTTTCTCTAAGTATTCTACTCATCAATAAGAAATTGAAATACCACTTTGCACTGGGTCTTTCAGAAAATAGCTTGGGAAAATGCTTCATAGATGATGTAAAACTAGAGCAGTCAGTCTTTGGTCAGAGCAATGAGCTGACATTTTGATGCAAAACTTGGTGTGGTCAGCAATCAATATAATTGCTATTTTCTGGATAGGAGATGGATTTTTCAAGATCTGAGTAACAAAGAATGGTAAGGGAAAGAAGAAGAAGAAGAAGAAGAAGAAGAAGAAGAAGAAGAAGAAGAAGAAGAAGAAGAAGAAGGAGGAGGAGGAGGAGGAGGAGGAAGAGGAGAAGGAGGAGGAGGAAAAAAAAAGCCAGAGTATGATTTTCTTAATGATATCAAAACAGCTATGTAAATATCTGTTCTTACAATTACTACAAAGAACACAACATCAAAAAACGGTTGACAGTGTTAAATTAAGTTTTCAATCATAACTCTTACAGCAACCAAGGTCATTGGACCAGACAAATATCCATGTTCTCTGGAATATGAGTTTCGGGTTGCAAAAACCAAGGTGATTAATAACATAAAGACTTAGAGCACTGTTATTGAAACAGCACAGTGCTCTGTATTATGTGATAAAGGCAGAAGTGTAACTGAGCTTTCATTTACAATGTTAGAGTTATTTTCTTGTATGACTAGATTCTGGGACGACATTCTTTATAAACTACGTAGTACATATTCCTGAAAACCAGAATACCAGAATTCTTATGCGACCTTAGTCTCAAATAGGAAGAAAAAATCAATTAAGACTAATGAAGAAGGTACATAAACTTTGATTCTGTTTTGTTTTGCTCCCATTATCCCTCTTCCCCCAAATTAACATTTCTGTAATTTATTATTTTTAAACTATTCACAATTAGCTGTTAGGATTTGCTCTGAAAAAAGTCTTCAAATAGTGTTATAGTTACCACAATTCTTTAAAAAGGTAGCTGAGATAGATTTCAAAATTATGTACAATCTAAACAGTATTTGTTTTAGCACAATAGTAGAATATTTTAAATCTGGTAGTTTTATTTGCACTAATGACAGGTCAAGACAAAGCAAACCCTGAGCCAAATGTTTTATTCATAGTCATGCTTTTGGTTTTCAAAATAACAGTACACATTAAGTTTTCTAATAAGCTGAGAGTATACAAAGTTAGGGTTCAAAAGAAGACTTAGAGAGGCATAAAAGAGTACCCTGAGTTTTCCATTTTTTTTGTCCAATATATTTAACAGGTGAAACAGAAAAGAAATGGGGTGGTAATATACTAAAACATAAATGCTGTTGGCTGGTAACATGAAAATTCAAATGTTTTTGACACTGACAAGAGGTTCCTAAGGACTACAATAAACATGTAGTGGGAGAGATAGTTTTATGGACCTAAAAATTTTTGGTGGGGGAGAAATAGAGTCTTACTTTATAAGTCTGGCTTGGAACATGTTTTGTAGTCCAGACTAGGTTTAAAACCATGAACTTAGCCAGGTGTGGTGATACATGCCTTTAGTCCCAGCACTCAGGAGGTAAAGGCATCCTTTCATATTTAAACTTCTGGAGGGAATTGGACTGAAGGGAATATTCCTAAATATAATCAAAGCCATAGACAACAAACCCACATCCAAAATCATCCTAAATGGAGAAGAACTAGAAGCAGTCTCCCGGCAAGGCTGCCCACTATTGCCACTCCTCTTCAATACAGTGCTTGAAATTCTTGTTCCGGCAACAAGGCAAGAAAAGGAAATTCAAGGAATACTAATTGGAAAAGAGGAAGTCAAAACTGTCCCTGTTTGCAGATGATAGATATGGTAGTTTACCTGAGGGATACTAAAAACTCCACCGGAAAACTCCTAGAAACAATTAATAGTGGCAAGATACAAAATTAACCTAGAAAAATCAGTAGCATTTCTTTATACCAACAACAAGCAACTGGAGAAGGAATATAAGAAGACCTTCCCCCTCACAGTAGCCTCAAGAAAATAAAATACCTGGGGACAAATTTAACCAAAGACACCAAAGACCTCTACAACAAACATTTTAAACCCCTGAGGAAGTAGATTGAAGATGACATCAAAAGATAGGAAAACCTCCCATGCTCATGGATTCCTAAAATTAATATAGTAGAAATATCCACTTTACCCAAATTAATACACAGACTTGTGAAAAAATGTTTCAATTCATAAAACAACCCTGAGTGAAAAATGCAGTACAGGGTGATCACGTTACTGGACTTCAAGCTATATTACAGAAGGGCAATAGTCAAAAAGCCATCCTGGTACTGGAACAAAAACAGACCTGTTAACCAGTGGAACAATATTAAAAGTCCTATCATGAGATCATACAATTTCAGCAACCTCGTATTCGATAAAAGGGCCAAAAAACAAAAAGCTCATTGGAGGAAAGATAGCATCTTAAGCAAATGGTTCTGGCAAAACTGGATCACTATATGTAGAAGAACAAAATTAAACCCCTACCTCTCACCCTCTGCCAAAATCAACACCAAGTGAATGAAAGACCTCAACATGAAACCTGAAACTCTGAAGTTGATAGAAGAAAAAGTTGGCAACATCGTATAAGACATAGGCATAAGAAAAGACTTTCAAAATGAGACATCAGCTGTGTAGAAATAAGGTTGACAATTGACAAGTGGGATCACATTAAACTCAAAACCTTCTGTACAGTGAAAGAAACAAACAGGGTAGTGAAGAGAAAACCCACAGAGTGGGAGGAATCCTTCACAGTGATACATCTGACAGAGCATTACTTCCAGAATATATAAACTACTCAAAAGACAAAGAAGTTAGAAAACAAATGAGTCACTCAAAAGATGGAGTAGAGAGCTGAGCAGCGACTTCACCAGTGAGGAATTAAAGATGGCTGAGAAACTTCTTAAAAAATGCTCAACATCTTTGGTGCTGGAGAGATGGCCTATCGGTTAAGAGCGCCGACTGCTCTTACAGAGGACCTGGGTTCGATCCCCAGCATCCACATGGTGGCTGAGAACCATCTGAAACTCCAATTCTAGGAGAACTCCAGTTCCAGGGGAATCCAACACCCTCTTCTGACCTCTGCAGCATTGCATGACACGGGTGCACAAACCTGCATGCAGACAGTACATTCATACACATACAGAAATAAATATTTTAAAAAAGTGTTCAACATCTTTAATAAGTAAGAAAATGCAAACTAAATGCAAATTGAATGCAAATTAAAACCACTCTAAGATATTACCTCACTCTGGCTAAGATCAAGAAACCAAAAGACACCAAATGCTGGAGAGGATGTGGGAAAAGGGGAACACTCAACCACTGCTGGTGGGAATGTAAACTCATACAACCACTGTGAAAAGCAGTGTAGAGAACCCTTAAAAGACTCAAAATGGGGGCTGGAAAGATGGCCTAGTGGTTAAGAGTGCCAAGTGCTCTTGCAGAGGACCTGGGTTCGATTCCCAGCACCCACATGGTGGCTGAGGGCTGTCTTTAATTCCAGTTCCAGAGGAATCTGATGCTCTCTTCTGACCTCTGTGGCACTTCACAACACAGGTGCACCAACCTACATGCAGACAGTACATTCATACACATAAAAAATAAATAGAATTTAAAAGAAAAGAAAAAAAAAGACTCAAAATGAGCCTACCACCTGACCCAGCCATACCACTCCTGGGTATATAACCACAAGACTCATCCTACTCCAAAGATACATGAACATCTATGGTTATTGCAGCTCTTTTCACAATAGTGAAGAGTTGGAACCTACCCAAATGCCCCTCAAGTGACTAGTGGGTAACAAAAATGTGGTACATCTACACAATGGAGTTCTCTGCATTGGTAAAGAAAAATAACATCATGAACTTTGCAGGTAAATGGATGGAACTCAAAGCAATTATGCTAAGTGAAGTAACACAGTATCTAAAAACCAAATGAGGAAAACCATTCCTCATGTGTGGATGCTAGTACTAAATCCCTGAATTGAAAGGCAAGCTGAGCAGCATTATTGCTATACTTCTTTCTATCTGAAAGCAACTGTGATTTTATAATATGAATCCCTTAATGAGCCCCGAGAATTAACCTATCACATACTTTCAGACATGGTAATTAATGGTTATGGGCAGAAGGTATATATTCTCATTTTAGAGTAATATAAAGTTAAAGGGAAAAATGTGAACTTTTAAACATATATTGGACTTAACATATAGTTTATTCCTGGAGGACGTATTCTAGTACATATATGACATATATATATATATAGGCATATTTTAGAGAAATACGATAAGGAGGGAACCACAACAACATAAGGATGGGTCAAAGAACAGACTGATATAGTTAAATTTTGCCCCAAACAATAAACCTTTGCAGAGACAAACTTTAAAAGGACTGAGGGAAAGATATAGGACATGTATGGCAGAATGCATGAACTGGGGTGCGGTGGGGGGAAACGAAAGGGGAATATGTCTAAATTGAAGTATAAAATGATGCTTGAAATACACAAAATATCATTAAAATATTACCAAAAAGAAGAGAATAAAATAAATAAAAAATGAAATAAAATAAAAAAAGCAGTACACCTCAATTTTCTAATAAGCTGAGAGTATGCAAGCTTAAGGCTAAAAAGAGGAGCCAGAGAAGCACAAAAGATTACTCTGAGTTTGCCAATTTTTTGTTCAATATATTTAACAGGTTGAAAAGAAGAGAAACGGCATGGTAATATACTGAAACATAAATGCACCTGGCTGGTGACATGAAAATTCAAATGTTTCTGACACTGAAGAGAGGTTACTAAGAATTAAAAGAAACATGTAGAAGGACAGATGGTTTTATGTACCTAAAAGTTTTTGGTGGGGAGAGACAGAGTCTTATGTTGCAAGGCTGGCTTGGAACTTGTTTTAGAGTCCAGACTAAGTTTAAAATCTTGATCTCTGCCACGTGAGGTGGTACACGCCTTTAGTCCCAGCACTCAGGATGCAGAGGCAGGCAGATGCCTGTTGAGATCAAGGTCAGCCTGATCTACATAGCAAGTTTCAGGTTAGTAGGGTCTATATGGAGATCCTGTCTCAAAAATAAAAAAAAATAACAATGATGATAATAATAATTAATAATAATAATACTTCACTCAGCATGATGTCCTCTAGCTCCAGCCATTTTCCTGCAAAGCTCGTGATGTCGTCTTTCTTTACTGCTGCATAGAACTCCATTGTGTAGATGTACCACATTTTCTCTATCCACTCGTCAGTTGAGGGGCATTTAGGTTGGTTCCAGCTCCTTGCTATTGTGAAGAGAGCTGCAATAAACATGGC